>PRKT01000139.1:97139-146835 GCA_003671525.1 Saccostrea glomerata
AACTACCTATATAGTCATGATGAGCAAGGGCCCTAATCTTGCAGAATTGTGAATTTCAAGGACCCTGGGTCAGGGGTGGGGGGGGGGCTCTACTTATATACTGAAAATGAATTAATTGTTTGAAATATGCTCCTTTGTATTTATAAAACATTTATTTATTTTTTGATAGGCAATTTTAAGAGTGCCTTTTTAAAATTTGTGCAATGTGTGGACCTAGGGTCAGGGGTTTATGTCACAGTATTAGGGGCACTACTGATTATTGCTGAATATTACTGATTAGTTGGAATGCATTTTTGTTCCCCTACCCTGCGTATGGGTATTCAGTAACCAAGCTAAGCAACTGCTAAGTGTACTTTTATGATGATCAATGGTGCCTCTTTCAAAATTGTGAATGCCATATATCATCTGGCTTAAGTTAAAACATGAATCAAATTGAATAACTGGAAAGTTGTTGCATAATGCTCAGGTGACCTTTAAGGCCCGTGGGCCTCTTGTTCAATTTCCGTAGTGAATGAAGTTGATTTTGAAATGATTTATACAATCAAAAACAGATGACAAAAGATATTTTAATCAAAGTTTAGAGTAGTAGAATGAAAAACTAAACATGTTAGTCCGATCTAGATTGCTATGACAATTTAAAATTCATTTATTGTGTCTATTGAAGTTTCTTGTGAAGTTCTAGAACATAAGGAATAAAATATTGATGTGTAAATTGTGTGTGATATAGCTTGATGGTGCAGGGGAAATCATTATTTTAGATTTCTAAAACAAAAAATTAGAGTTGTCTTTCTTTTCTATTTTTTCTCCTGATGTATACATGTACTAGAAATGAATTGTAAACTTTGATATTATGCATAATTTTTGCTAAACTTATATGGAATGTTTATTTTTTCCCCGTATGTCTAGAGGAGGGAAGAGGATTCAGTGTCCACACCATCCGCCCATTTTCTCATTACTGCACCGGCTCGCAGAGTCAAAACGAGAATATGTTGATAGTTCTGACGGCCGATTCTTTTATCCCTAAAGGTAAAATATTCAATAAAGGGACATAGCAAAGAAGTTGTGTAATATAAAATTAATGTGAAAGTCTTTTTAAAACTTCAGGATTTAAATTACCGGATATATTTAATCCATATGAAATTGAATGTGAATAATTTTGTTGAAAAAATCATGGATGAAGAATATGATGTTGATTGGATTATCTATTTACAAATTTAATCTAACCATACTGTAAATTCCTTATTTTTCGCAAGCACTTATTATCACAAAATGACTATTTAACGTCAAACTGCAAGATTAATAATTAGCACTATAAAAAAGTGAGTAATTTTACCTCATGAGTTAGATGCTTTTTGCAAAATTACGCGACAATTAATTCCTTGTGTATAATTAGGAAATACACAGTAACTAATTTTTTATTAAGAGGGAAAGCAAAGCTATTCACAGGGTCAAGGTAAAATAGAGGTAAAAGGTCATGAACAAAGTTTCAAAAATCTACTTTCTTATACAGTTTGTATATTAACCATTTTTCTTTAAAATCAGGGATAGAGATCAGATTTCAAGATGATGAAGGATGGTGTGTAAAAGCTGAGAAACCTACGATAATAAAAAATGTAAGGCTATTTTATTCATAAGTTGTAGTATTCTATTTCAGGAATCTAAATTTATTCAAAAGCAAATGAGAGAGCAAATGATCAAAACAAAGTTTTAATGTCATATATTACAGTCCATCAGATTCTTATATTCTTTATAGGTATTGTTTGTAATAATTTTTTTTACTGTGAAAAGGGATTTGTTTTACTTTATCTATCTAGGTACTAGAAGTGAAAATACCACCATACAAGAACATCAAACTGGAAGAGGCTAAACAAGTGAGAGTGTTTGTGAGATCTGACAGCAAGGTCAATTTGGAGGCAAATCCCATCACCTTCATGTACAAACCACATGGTACATAAAGCAATAACATAAATCCCATCACCTTCATGTACAAACCACACAGTACATAAAGCAATATCATTATTCCCATCACCTTCATGTACAAACCACACGGTACATAAAGCAATATCAAATCAAAAACTGTCAATGTGTCCGCTATTAACACTATGAAGATTAAGTTTGTTATTGTATGCAGCGGACCAATTTTCTTAAGTTCCTTTTCCAAGGTTCCTGATTTAGTTAATCTTGTTATATCCAATAAAAAAGTCTCAAAATTATAAGACTGGTAGTCCAACTTTTCTCTTTTTTTTTATTTTCAGAAGGGACAGTAATAGAAACCAAAAAAAGGAAACTGCAAGACTACAGTAACATTCCTGACAACATTTTAATGGAAGCAAATGGTAACAAAAACTTATCTTTTCTTGTTTTATGTAATTTTGCAAGTACATGTATTCTCATCTAGGGATTTCATTGAATGTTAATGCCATGGTTACAAAAAATAGAAATGTCTGTGAAATTACTCTAAAATGCTACTCCTCCTGTAGTTTTGCTCCAATTTCAATAAAACTTGGCACACAAGTAGACTACATAGAGAAACATAAATTAGTACATTGTATTTTGATTTTGAAGAACGGTGTTGCCATGATTACTAAAAATAGAAATTTCTGTGATTTTTTTTACACACTACTCCTGCTACAGTTTTAGCCTGATTTCTATATAACTTGGCACACAAGTAGACTTTACTAAGATACATAATTTGGTGCATCAGTTTTTATACCCTGTGTGTCTGTCTATCTGTCTGTTTGTCCGTGTGCCTGTCGGTAACAAATTTTCGTTGCAGTTTTCTCAGCAACTACTCATTGCAGATGCTTGAAATTTTATCATAATCTTCTCTGAGGCATGCATATGGTGGAATACATTTTTGTTAAAATCTGATGCCAACTTCCTGTTTGTCTGTGCATCTGTCTGTTTCATACATAACAAATCTTCATTGCAGTTTTCTCAGCAACTACTTGAAATTTTATCACAATCTTCTCTCAGGCATGCCATATGGTGGGATACATTTTTTGTCAAATTCGATGTCAACTTCCTGTTTGTCTTGTCATCTGTCTGTTACATACATAACAAATTTTTGTCACAGTTTTCTAATTAACTATTCATAGCAGATGCTTGAAATTTTAGTACATTCTTTGTTGAGGCATGCCCTATGTTGGGATTAATTTTGATATGAATCTGATGTCAACTTCATATTTTTCTGTGTATCTGCCTGTAATTGAACTTGTTTATATTAACATGATAGTGTTTATTTACATCAGAGCGGGGGTATTACTAGAGAGCATTGGCTCACAGATTTCTTGTTGATTTTGATGAATGGTGTTGCCATGGTTACTTAAAATAGAAATTTCTATGAAATTCCTTTAAAACACTACTCCTCCTACAGTTTTGGTCTGATTTCAATATATACCTTGGCACACAAGTAGACTACACTAATATGCATAATTCTATTTATTGCTGCCTGTATCAAAGTTTCAAATTCTAGTTCTTCTTTTCCTTTGTTGTTCATACAGACTAGTAGAGCTACAGTCTCATCAGGGACTTCTGGTTTATGTAACTTCCTGGTTGATGAAGGCTGTAACACCATGGTCAGATTAACCAGGATTGATATAAGTTGATCATGTAATACTGTATAATTCCTATTAACTGCCCCTATAAGCGCCCCCTTAGGTCTTTTTCAATTGTCAGGAAATAAGGGCCCCCTGTACAGTGATTAAAATTCACTAGAATTGTATCAAAAAATTGAAGAAAGTGAAAATGAAACTTGTCCATTATCCAATTTATCAATGGAAAATGAATAATTTTATAGCATAATTTGTGTGGATTACCTTCACTTAAAGTAAAGTTAGACATTATTTCAGTGGTTCCTTTTATTATTTTTTTTTCCAAAAGATTTTTTGAAGTTAAAATATGACGTTAAATATTACAAATGGAATATTAAAATAACCGCCCCCTTTTTACAATTTTCTAAGCTCCCGGGGCGGTTAATATATGGTACTCAATGCATCCAGTGTCAGGTCATTGATGTTTACATTCATATATTGTAATTTAACAGGTGCAGATACAAAACTGCGAATTAAATCACAACTGGAACGTAGGAAAAAGATCAGTAAGTTTACACTTTAGTCTATACTATTCTATAAAAACATTTTCATTCTTGAAACAAGGAGATGATTATATATTTTTCATTCTTATTTATATCAATATTTTATAATTTTTTTAATAATAAGCTCTAGATTATTTCATTTACAAAATACAATAATATTTGTATTTTGATACATGTCTTTGTAAAATAGAAAACCTGAACATCAAGTTTACAATTACAGGTAAGGCAAGTGCCACCATTACAGCACCACAGCCTAATGATAGTTCTTGTGCCCAGAACATTTTGCCTACTGAACCAGTATTCAATCCATCACAAAATTTGGATCCCAATTTTGATTTCCTCCAGAATCTGACATCCACAACATCTGCCTCTATTCCTGCTGTGCTGACTCCTTCTAATGTTCCCTTCAATTCTCCAACACAGCCTGGTTATATGGATGCTAGTACCAGTCATACCAGTCAGAGTATGATGTATGGAAACCCCACCAATCTAAATTATCAATCCACAACATCCACATATCAGATGCCAGTTTCATCTCCTCAAGCCAAACCTCAGATTTCTGTCCCACAGATGAACATGTCAGTTCAGTCACCACAAAATCACTTGCCACTTCAGCCCCCCTTGGGTCAGTTTTCTGTGCCATCACCACAAAACAATGCAGTTGGTTCTGTCACCTCACCACAACCTCCACAGTCTCCCATGGGTAACATAGGAAAGTTTAAGACTGTAGCCATTGCTGGAACAAACCAGTGGCTCCTCATTGACCAGTTTGGGAAGCCTCTTCTTGTCCTTGGTGGTCAGAATGATGAAGTGTCAGCATCGGAAGTTCAGGAGCTTCCTTCTATGAACATGGGGAACATGGGATACATTAGCAGTCCACCCCAGTATGACATGTCTGGCTCTTATCACTCTGTCGACCAATCCAATGATGTACTTTCAATAAACCCACTTCCCACAACATCAGATAATGACCTAGAGGTGGATAATGCTGGAGAGAGTGCAGAAGTCTCTTCCTCTGTCAGTGCTTCTGGGTCACCTAAAAAAGTAAAGCCACAAAACAAGTCAGGGACATCAAACTCAAACGAGGACTCGGAGGAGGAGGAGGATGTTGGTGAGGAAGAAGACGTGGATGAGGCTACAATGAGTATGGAGAAGATGAGCCTTGAACTTCCTTGACCTACATAGACAGGTGATACAGGTAAATTTCTGGTTGTCAAGGACTTGGAAAGTGAATTCAATTTCTTGGAATTTATGTACAGAACATTTCATTTATAAGGAGAATAAGTTATTCTTGTTTCAAAAGAAATTAAAGACACAAACTTAATTTTTAGCCTTCGTTTCTTAATACACATGTTGAGACTAAATTTCTTGTATACATGATTTAGAAAAGAAAAACAGTATTTATGAACAAGAGATAAGAGCCTGAGGTTTTCATTATATGGAGCAAGTTGTTGCTCATGTTATCAATTTTTGCATCAGCATTTGTTTTATTGGAGACTCAGAATTCAGTGACAATTTGATCCAGGATCCTCTATTTAGTGCTAGTGATGTTTTGAAACAAATGGTGAATGCTAATGCTTATCTGAAAATGAATGTTTTTCATTTTCGTTCATATAAAGATGAATTAACTGTACTTTCATCAATAATTTATTGTTTTGAGTTGTTATATATAGTAGATATATATTTTACTACATGTATGATTTCAGTATCATTGAAATGTAAGATATTTTAGGCTTTTTGCCAGAAAATTTTTAAATATTGTATGTATTTTAATAATGATAAGTTTTCATATATTACATGTTTGTTTTCATCAGAAAAAAACAAATAGTGAGCATTCACTCACAGACTTCTTGTTTCTTTTTTATTCATTTCAACTAGCATATTCTAATTTATGTTGTTGTCAGTAATTGAATTTGAAGTTAAAAAAGAAATCATAATATTCCAAATGCATAACAAGTATACTGATTTGCATGCCATATGGCTACAGTTTTTCATTGTTGTTGAATGCATTTTTAAGTTATCATTTTTTTAAAAAAGCTTGAACTATTTCATTTAATGTGTTTAAAGGTATGCTTTGTGCATGATGATAATGTAAAGATAGGATACTAACATTATAACATTTATCTTTGTTTTTAGCTTACCTGAACTGAAGGCTCAAGTGGGCCTTTCTGATCAAACTTTGACTGTTGTCTTTGGTCATTGTGGTTGGTGTCATTCATATTTCATCTTTTTTTCTTCTTCTGCAGAACCAAAGGGACAATTTAGGCTAAATTTGGCACTTATCCTCGGATGAATTTGATGCAAAATAGTTCCTATAAAGGACCAGGCTCTTCCTAAAGGAGATGATTAGGCAAAAATTTAAAATTGGATGGGCTTGTTTAAAAATCACAAGAATCATTGGGCCAGAAAAGATATGATATGTGAAGGTTCTTGACAAAGTGTAAAATCAGGATTGTTCAAATCTCAATCCCTGTGAGTAGGATGGGGCCACTGTGGTCTATTGAAGTTTAACATGGGTATACATGTTTATCAATAAAAAGTTTTTGAGAACAGCAAAGCCATGATTAGTCATATCTATTTGGACACATGATTAGATTGTGAATATTCGATTTTATTTTAATCATAGACACAAGAGGCTGGTTGAGGGCAATTAAAGTATAACATAAGACAGCAAAACCATGATCAGTTAATTTGTAAGCATGCACAGGTTGTGTATATTTAAGCTTGTTCAATTTAGGACCCTCAGGGGTAGGTTGGGGCCACATGTGAGCAATCCAAGTTTTGCATTGGAGTATACAGAAATAATCTTGATGAAAAATGAGAATGACTGCAGTTACTCAGGTGTGCATAGAGAGCCATGGGCCTCTTGTTTCTTCTGATTCAGTGTTTGAATATAAAATTTGTATAGACAGATTTTGCCTATGCTATATAATAGTCATTCTTAACATGTTTCTAAAATAATGTTTTAATTGATACATGTATACATCTTGCACTTGTAAATTTAACTTCTTGTGATCAATAATAATTCACTGTTATTGTTAAATTGCTGATTCCTACCAACTTCCATCTTCTTTTATTTATCATTTTTTGTACACTCATTTTTCATTTTTTCATAATAAAATTGATAAATATTTTTCTGTGAAAATTTTTATTCGTTTGGATATCAAATTTGCTACAGTGGCCATCCTTTAGTGATATTTGTGTAATATATTTAGAGAACCAATTTTATATTGGGGGATCAACAACTAGGCATTAACTGCCATGTAGCACAGGCTGACGAATGGTTGGTGCCCCCTCCTTTCTTTGAATTTGTTTTATCAGAAACGATAATTTATCCACAATACATTAAATCTTACTTGTATATATCATGCCTATATTTCTATTTCTGATATCATTTTCTGTTTAAGTTTCCGGTAAGTTTTAGAGATCGTCCATTAATGGATATACATACAAGTATAAAAATGCTATAGAAAATAGGACACAAACAGGCATATACTCCTCTTCGAGGGAGCTTTTCGACATGTAACAGTAGTTTTACCAATGGGCAGACATTATATATGAAATTATGTCCTCCAAGTAGCTACTGTTTTATTTGTCATATAATTATTTAGTATCCACTGAAAAACAATGAAACTTAACGAAAACGGAAAATGATATCAGAATTCAAATGTAGGTACGGTAGCACAGACACTTGTTTCGTATACATGACATCCTTACTTATTTTTACCACAAAGTAGGGGACCCCGTATACGAAACAAGTGCCTGAAAATGTGTTTTGCATAAATTATCGTGTCTAATAAAAATTCTTAGAGGGGGAACGTGAAGAGGGGAACAACATCCATTCATTAGGCAGGTGCCTGTGTTGCAACATCATTCAATATTTTTTATGTTTTCAATTATTAAAGATTAAGTACAAGTTTGATTTATAAAATGGTTATAAGCAGTAAATATACCTGTATTATTAAATACTTATTTTGTCTTGATTGCTCTGTAAATATATTTTAATCGCTGTTTATTTTGGATAAACCTGGTCAACAAAAAATATGGCGATTAAGAACATGGAAAAATGCAAAATGATTGTACCTGTGTTTGCATTGTTCTATCCCTAATTTTTTTTTATTAACATGCACTTTGTCACTGAAGTTAATTAAATGTCCATGTTTATGTATTTTTAAGTATCATCTGATAATTAATATATATATTTTTTAAAGATCTGAACGAATCGGCATTAAGAAATTTAATTTTGAACAATTGGTCCTTTTTCATAGGTACATACATGTATATGCCTTTTGCGAACAGAATTCGATTTCTTGAACTTTGTGAAATTTACATTTTGATCTATAAACGCTGTCGATTAAAATCCCTCCAACTGACAAATCAACAAATCAGTTTTGTGGCCTAGTTGATATATGGATCAAAAGTGGGATGGTACCTTCTGTTGGAGCTTTAGGTAAACACACATTCGATATAATGAAAACCTGGCCGATAAGAATTTTGATTTTCATGTTACTTCTTTGTACAAATAAGATAAGGATGACTTCAAAGTACACGTGTTAAAGCCTTTGAAACTTTGCGACATTGTTGGAGTTAACATTCTCTTGCTTTCATGTTCGTCTACAAAACTTTTTTGAACTAGACGAAATAAAAAAAAATCCAATGCATTATTCGCAAATGTTTTGTTTCGTGCATGGACTTACGTTTTGCAGTGAAACATCTGTTCATGTAAAATATTTTAGCATGACTAAGCATAAATAAAAAAAGTAAATATGATAAGACGAACTTTTTGTTAAGGATTATATTTAAAGATATATGTGAAATTGAAGCGTAGACTTGATTAGCTTGAATCATAATACCAGCCAATATTGAAGGGTCTGGTGTCCATTTTACACAAGACCAATAATTTTATTTTGACACTAATCGTTTTAAGTTTTATATTCTGAGTTGATCTGCAGGTCCACCTAGAATAAAATATCAAAACAAGCTGTAAATGAGCCATCATATGGTTTATTTGGATTAAACGCTCGATCATGCTTCAACTTAATTGCTTCGAAGTGGTCCTATTCATGATCGATATTGAAAGGTTTAATACCATCATTCGTACTTAAAAAAAAAAGAGAAAAATACTCAAACAATGAAATACCTTACAATGATATTAAAATATTGTGATATTCTGCCAAAACACACACGAGTGTCAACTCATAAAAATGGCAATCCCAATTTTACTTAAATAAAATTTCAATTTCATTGCAGTTATTTTTTTGAGACGCTTAATACACGATTTGATGTTAGAATTTTTATAGTATTGAACAATATTACCCCCCCCCCCCTCTTTTCTCCGAGAAATGTATTTTAATTGTGAATATATTATTCAATGAGCAATGTCCAGAAACATTTTACCTATATTTAAATAAAGGTTATGAATCTCTGTGAATTAAAGTTATAATAAATGCAATTTTTATATTACAATGCATTTCTTTATTTCAAACACAGAGCATTGATATATTTCTGTTCTTGTTTCCCTCACATTGGCATATTCGTAAAGGCCGTTTGACATTACTTTTCATCAGTTATGAAGGTGGGAACTTTCTTTGAAAGGAATCTTAAAGAGATAAGAGATATCATATCCTAAGTTAAAATTCCTTTATTACATTGAATAGGTTGGAATGTTATTTATTCTGCTTGTAAAGAAATTATTGATGATACATATAATTTTTAAAATTAAAATTTAATTTCTACATGTCGTTCTGGAAATTAAATTTCATGCATTTTGAATAACCATTCCCAAGGAATCAATAATACTAGATGACTCTTGAAGCTCACAGTTGCTGTACCCAGAAATTGTGTGATGATTGAAAAAAGACACTCCTCTCACACCCTGCTCCCAGACCAACAATCAGGACTGTTAATAAATGACCAAAAAGTAAAATCAACAGATAAATCACAAGTACCCTCTCAAGCACCCGTAGATAAGAAGTTTGGCAAGCACTCAGGGCGACTCGATACTGACACACTGATTCCTCAGATCTATACAGCTCCAATGATATACGATGGTAATTATTGTCTGTTCCAATCAATTCCAATATCTCACTGAAGAGCTCCGTGTATTTAAAAAATAGTTTTTTTTTCTCTTCATGGATGACGGATCCGTACTGAGGAATGATAATAGACTTAATTGTTTGGGACGATCGGGTAGATTGCAGACTGGCTTACACTTTTTTTTTTGATCTGAAAAGTGACACTCCATTTAACTGTGCGTAATTGATACATATCGGTGGGATCCCTATATGGTTTGACCCCCTGTGTCACTTTTTTGACAGTTATTATGCCACTATGAAGAAACATTTGGAAATGCATAGAAAGAGAGAGGAAAATGAAAGGAAACTAATACATGTTGGATTGATTAACGTTTTTATTTAGCTACATATAGAAATAAAGGCGAAACGGAATGCTATTAAAGTGAGGTAAGTTTTAAAGTTTTATGATATTTCATTTTTTCTTATTTAAAGTCTTTGAATTGTTCTTTGTGACTTGTTTTATGCAGATCTGGAGATGTTAAATGATAGACAGATCTATAGTTAATATTGAGATAAAAATCAAATTGGCAATGTACCTATCAAAAATTAAGACTGCCCTATCATTTATCAATTAAATTTTCACGATTTAATAGATAATCGACCCCATATTGCGTTCGTAGACAAAGTTAAGGACACTCTTTAAGCTTAAGATCAAGTTTATTGTCCTATGGGTAGACTGTATGGATGATTTAAAATATCAGGTTTCATCATTGTCTTTTTTTTAATATATGCCATATTTGAGTTTATAGTTTTCCTACATTACTTATATTTATGTATAAATATTTTTAGATTTTTATCCATGATAATAACAGAAAACAACAATATCAATTTATGAGGAATACGAAAGGATATTTCCCAAATTCAAGGTAAGAGTTTTGATTCAAATTTAGAAATCTTCGTTGTTTTCAAGTATAAGATTTTTTTAATTTTTAATAAAAGAACTCGATAAAAAATCATCAGTAATCCTCTTTATCTAAATGTTGAATTATCTAGTAAGATTGATCAATTCTATAATTCTGATTTTATTGTCCTTAAGTCCTTTATTCAAGTTTTTTTATGTCGATTGAATATTTTACAAACTGTCTTGAAATCCAAAATTACTTTAACCCCAAACTAATAATATCGTAAATATACTCACGCACAAACTCATAAAAACTCGACCAAAGATCTTTAAAACAACATATGAAAAACTGAGAAAGAAAAGATTAATGCATAGTCCGTTGAAGAAATAGGATCCATTATTGATAGTTCATTGTTTGACGGGTAAATTCTAGACGTATTAGCTTTCACGGTTCTCAAGGACTCAAGTTAATGAGGTAATTTGAATTCTGGACTATGACTTAAAATTTCAATTTTGAAGTTTCTAATATTAGACTCAATTATAAGAGGTATTTGAAATTCTCTCTCTTTTCTTCACTGACCAGAATTGCTAGAAAATAATAAAAAAAGCTATTTAGTTTTTGCTGTCTTTACTGTAGATTCATTCCCTGGGGAATTTTCTTGTAAGATACTTTTATAATACTGTCTTCGTATGTTTAATTAAAATGCAGATTTTTACACAATGTGTACCTGATGAATTATGCATATGAGGTAGTTAGGAAATCAATGTTGATTGGTAGTGCGTATACTCTGCCTGAGTTAAGCTTTATAACAATATTTGGAAAGAGATTTTTTGATCGAAGAAATTCCTTCTCCAATTTTACACATTTTTAATTACACATTGATTTCATCTAATTGTAGACGAATGGGGAATGTAGAAAATGAAATGGGCGAAATTACTCCGAGAATGACTGTTTTTCTGATGTTTGAGTCCAAGTAAGGCCAATAATCATCACAATAAAACATTTTTATTGCATCTTTTTTATGTTAAAGAGTTAGGTTTCGAAGAAGCTTTGATTTGTTAGCGATTGGTTTCGCATACTTTGGCCCAAAAATAACAAAGATTGGCCACAATCGATGGAATGTTGATGCAACATGACAATAAGTGGGAAACATAAAAAAATGATTTTAAAAAAATCACTTTTCCTTCGTAGAAAAAGCAAGTGAAAGCTATTAGAAATCACTTTACTTTTTCAATTTTTGGGAGCATACAAATTGATTATCTCATAACTATAGCTCTGTAAACAAATTGACACTTTACCATGGCTTTTAGTTTCATGGTTATGGACATTTTCTTAAAATTTCTAAATCATATAATTAACGTCAAGTTGTAGGATTTTTAAGTTAGAAAACAACATCAGTCTGCTAGACGCGTGCTTTATATCTTGAATTTGTGCCATTGATGGACACTGCTCACTTATAGAACTGTTCTTATATTGTTACTTTGATAAAAATAGTTTATTAGAAAAGAGAGGATTGTCTAAAAAAAGAGATAGAATACTAGTAATGATTAATATCAAGGGCCTTCAGCTCATACATGCTAATCATAAGTTGGATTTAAAAATTTCAACTATAATGCTTTTGTATATAAAGTTATCTTTAAAAAAGTAGACATTCATTTTGTTAGTCCTCTTTCTGTTTAAAGCCCTTTCCGGGTCCTTCCTTCGATGACGTCAAGATTTTTTTTATTCAAAACAGCATAAAACTTACTACTTTTCAACTTTACATATAACCATTTCCTACGGTAAATGAAAGTCTAGGCTTTTTGATATCATTGACAGCTGCCTTTTCAATAAAAATGGAACTTGTAAATTCACTTACATAGCCTTTGGTCATTTGCAAAATTACTTTGTTAAAAAATATTTTGATTGTACACACAAGTACTCTGAAGTTTATATTAAAAAGATGCTTTAGTTTCTGATTGATAAAATCTATGTGGTTTTTGGAAACCAGGTCTTTCATCAATCTTTTGGAATTCCCATGTTTATCAATTGCGCACCGTTATTAGCAGACCTATATTTGTATTCATATAACGCAGAATTTGTCCAAAATCTTATACAATAAACGAAAACACTTGTTATGGCCCTCAACTTACTCGACATTTAAGATATATCGCGACGTATTGTCAATTAACAGTGGTTATTTGACTTATTTCCATTCTTATGTCGATACGATATATCCCGGTGGGCTTCAAATAAAAGATATTTGATATCACAGAGTATGTCACATCTGTTTCATATTAGATATTTTATTTAAAAAAGACATCAATGGTAATCTAACAACCAAGCTTTATGATAAACATGATGACATTAACTTTACAATCGTCAACTTTCCTTAATGCAGTAATATACCTCCATCACTTGCATACGGGGTTAATACAGTGTATCTCTCAATTGATTCGATACGCGAGATCATGTTCCACGTATGTTCAATGTGTCATGTTCTAAATTTTGAATTTACCAGGTGGGAGTAAATACAAAATTAAGAACAGGACCCATGTTCTAAATTTTGTATTTACTCCCACCCGGTAAATTCAAAATTTAGAACATGAAAAATGTCTAAAACGAGGTAAACTACGGACAAATATGTTGCTGAAACAAGAATATCAGTAGTCTCGTTAATGGCACCAGTTTGTTAAGTTTTAAGTTCGATACAATGACCTTGTCAGCAAATACAATATCATTAAGTCATAGCGGGGTATGCTGACAGACGGTTTTCTTCTACACTGTACTTGTTAGGCCAATAAATAAATCTTTCCCGTTATTGCCCGATCATGACAAGGAGCACACGACGGGTATTACTGAGCGGCTGGGGAATTCACTTCTCCATGACACCTGATCCCATTTCTGATGTTTCGGAGGTCCGTGCTTGTTCTGTTTCAATTTTGTATTGTTTAATGAATTTTTGAGCTCTAATGCTGTTCGTTCTCTCCATATATTAATTTTATTCATACATCGATATTTACTTACCAGCGGTTGGTTTTTGCTTATATTTTGGATTGCTAGGCCCATAAAGCTTTACTATCTACTATTTTGAATCATCGTGCACAAGATTGAAGGGACTAGGGACTTTTTTTAAAAGAAAAGTTTAAGAGTTAATACCATCCAGTAGAAAAATCACGTCCTTATTTTCTACTGGGTGGTAGTAACTCTAAAAATATTATTTTCAAAAAGATGTTCCGTTAAAGAAAAAAAAACACATCAGCGATCACGGTGAGTTTCAACGACTATTACTCTGCGGACTTTTAGAGTAAGGGCGTACTATCCCTCTCTCTCTGGGAGTTTTCCTCTAAGCAATGCCTCATTTAGGCTTAGGTTATGAATAATATACATGCTTTAAAATAAGTATTGGTCTAATAAATAATATAATAACTTATTCACAATTTTAGTACTTGTCTAAAATCTTACCTTTTACTTTACTCGTCCCCTTGTTGTCTATCAGGGGTAGGATAGGCCTATAGTGGACAATAGATAGAAGTTTTTCATAGGAATATATTTGAAAAAGCTTGAAGAACCTTCTTCTATAGAACAGATAAGCCTTGGTTAGTCATTATTTATACGAAGCATCCTTCGGTAGTGTAGATTCAAGTTTTGTTCAAGTCATGATCCCAAGGGGTAAAATGGGGCAACTTTGGACGATCAAAGTTTTACATAGGGATATATATGAAATATCATTAAAATCTTCTTCTCAAGAATAGCGAAGTCACGATTGGTCGTACTTGTATGGAAACATCCTCGAGTTGTGCAGATTTAAGTTTATCAAATCATAACCCCGATGGTTATAGGTGGAGTCACAATGGACTTTCAAATTTTTACATAGGAGTACAAAGGAACAAGATGTGTCTGTGCTTATGACGAGGATTGAATTCTCGCAAATGCATGTCAAACTCCAAAGGTCAAGGCAAACGGTCAAAAGTGTTGGTACCCGAAGGAATGTCTTGCTAAAAGTAATACTTGTGAAATATGAAAGACCTTGTTCTAACTGTTTAAAAGTAATGACAAATTTTAAAGTTTTAAAAAAGTGAGTAAAAGTCAAAAGGTCAAAAATATTTATGCCAGCTAAAAGGTCTTGTCACAATAAATACACATACTTAAATGAATTATGACAACCCTAACTCCAACTGTTCAAAAGTTTCAAAAGTTATGACCAAGGTTAAAGTGTGGTATTTTTTTGTAAAAGTAGGTCAAAATTCAAGATCAAGAAGACAAATTTGGTGGTACTCAGAGAAAGGTCTTGTCACAAAGAATACACCTGTGAAATATGACAGCCATAGCCCCACCCACTCAATAGTTATGGGCTAGGCTAAAGTAGACAATAGACAGACAGAAAACAGACGAAAAGAAAGACAGACAGGACAAAAACAATATACCCAGGGATCTTTCGATACGGGCGCATAAAAATCTTCTCAAGAACAGCAAAGCCATGATTGGTTATTATGTAGATTCAAGTCTGTTCACACCATGATCCTCATGGTAAGGTGGGCCACAATGGACGAGCAAAGTTATATGTAGGAAAACATAGGAAATAAAAAAAAACTTCTTCTTAAGAACAGCAAAACCATGATTGGTCATCATTGGTTATATGGAAGCATACTCAGGTAGTGTAAATTCAGATTTGTTCAAATGACCCCCAAGGCTATGGTGGAACCTCAATGAAAGTTCAAACTTATAAGTAAAAGGCATAGTTAGGTTAAGTAGTATGTAAGCATCATTACTTATTGTAAATTTAAGGTTTTTAAAATCACCCACCCCCTTTTAAGAGGTAGGTCGGGACCGTTTATGATTTTGAGCTTTTCAATACTGACTGATTTTTGCTTTTTTATTCCTAACTACAGTGATCATGATCAGGTGAGCATTGTGGTCCATAGATCTTTTTTTAAAATTATGATTGATTGGTTGATTGTCTATTGTTTATCGCCGAGTTGGCAATATTTCAGCCATATTTCGGCGGATGTTTGTTTATTGACCGGTTTTTTAAGATTATGAAATCAGATGCTTGATTTAAATAGTACACAAAGAAGCACTGTAATTGCAATTTTTTCAAATCGCATTTTATAGAAATAAGTTTACACATTTTAGATAACTAGATAAGCAAATGCGTATTTCCGTACCCCATGAATATCAGTTGAAATTACCAAAAGCAAAAAAAAAAAAAGTAACTTTTTCTAGCAGTTACTAAGGGTTTCATTAAGGGTTGAATTAAATTCAGATTCATTTAAAAAAAACTGATGAAATAATCAGCTTAGGGAATAAAAAACCTCACATGAACGACATAAGCCGAATTTGCTCTTTCCATATAGACAATAATCCCTAAGAGCACTTCTATAATGGTGCAGCTTAATTTTCCAAACAATTATTTTAAATGATACCCTTCGATACAATACAATTTATGTGTACTTTAAATATTTGAAGTGTCCGTCTTTCATTTTCTTTCTTTCTATTAGCGGGAAATGAAAAACTATTGACAAAACTGTTTAATATGAACTACTGTCGTTAAACAAACACAAATACCAAACCCTCTGCCAATACCACTACCTCTTGAAATTGTATCTATTGAGTTTAATCAGGTTATAAAATGGACCGTAAAATATTGATCGGCAAACTTGTTTGTTCATTTTATTATCAAGTTTTCTTCAAATGGTAGATATACAGGACAATATCCATATAGATTTAGGATTTAGCAGGGACAAAGTGAGATGTTAATTCATGTTTACACTTTTCATTTAGCCTCTATTGGAAACCCACCTTAACAATACACGTTCTTAGCACTGCCTCCATATATGCATATGTATATTAGGCAACGACTGGAGTTAGAAGATTTCATCCTTAATTTCCCCCTCATATATGCTTCAACAAAAATTTACCTTGTCTTTGAATTGTTTTCGTTATTCTACTTTCAAAAGGGTAAAATTATTTTAACTCTTTGAAAAAAAAATTACTTTGCCTAATTTGAATGATTTTTTTAATCTTTCAAGTTTATAGGTTTTCCATTTGATTGAAAGAGACTATAAATTCATAAATGTAGAAAAGAAAAATATCTCGATTCCCTTTAAAATAATGAAAATCAATGTAGCGTAAATGAAAGGTAATTCGTTATACTGCTTCAAACATCAGTGCATTAGCCAATCAAAACGAGTTTTATAAAACAATTGCATTACAATACTTATTTTATGGTATCTTTTAGCAATAAAATTTCATTTGATGACAAAAAATCGGACCAGACTCTTTATAGTATCCACATCTTAAAAATAATATTGCAATTCCCTTACGCTTAATGAATATAAGCAATGATCAGAGCTTAATTCTAGATCTGAAGTTCAAACCGCCCAGGTGGTAACGGGGGTTTGCTGTCCAGTAATATTGATTACACACGTCAAAGAGATAAGAGTGTATAAAGTCGTATAAAAATTCAGATAAATGTGTTCTACAAGGAGACCCCTTGAACTAGCTGTTCTTCTATTAAACACCCGTTAAATCCGCTATCATTGGACAGATAGCATTGTAGAGTCCACAAATGTTTACTTGGAGATTTGTGCTGTCAGTAATTTTTTGAAAAAGAATGTTTGATTTCACTCTGGAATCTTTCGATTTTTAGATAAGAGTTTCAAAGAATGCTAGGTCGTTAGATTATAGGGGTAAGAGGCCAAAACCATGCGAGATATAGATTCTGCTTTTAGAAATATTTGTAATTTTACACAGAAGGTATTTTGTTTTTATCATACTATTATTGAGCTTATCTGAATATTCATGAAGAATAATTATGAAAGTAATAAATGTTCAATCATTTCAAAATCGAAAGTAAAGCGAAAGAGAGAGGAAAAAAACCCAATCGAAATAGAGAAGACTTTGGGAAGATCTTTGTATAAAAAAAAAACTACCCTCATTTTCCAATGCATTGTTGTGATTTTTCACCCATTCGATGATTAACCAGAGAATTGGTCTACTAGACAATATTTATAATTCATATATAGAACAATTATTCCAGCTTTTAAACTAAATAGGCCTATATCAGTATATTATATAGAGTACTTTTTTATTGCTTGAATCGTGCATTCTGGCGTCATTTTTACGGTGTAATAAATGCCATTTTGAAAATTGAAAAAAAAATTACCGTCTTGGTAATTTTCTGATGAAATAATGATGACGTCGTATGATTGATTTTAAGTAAACTTAAAACTTCTTTTTCCCATAAAAATCTTTTTATTAAATACTGTAAAATACGTTTATATCATATACCGTTTAATCAAAATTTTTAGCGAGGATTTTATTTGTGCCCAATGAGCGAGAGTGCTGAGATCTCTAAAACTGAATATTGCTAAACATTGCGATTTATTTGTAATTGCTTCTTTAATATCGATTATTTTAAAATTGCTTAAATTCTCACTAAAAATTAAATACCACGTCTTGCTAAAAGTATTAAAAATTGTCCAATTCTTTCTTTAAACTTACCAATAACTTACAGTATTTACGGAGATAAATTATCATAAGTAAATGTCAAAAAAGAATAACTTATCTCAAAGCAAAGTAAATATTCCTATACATGAATATAGTAAAAATATTTTAAATAGTACCCAATCTTTACTCTAGAACCCCTGTTTCATGGGCCATGATAGCTGTCTTTTTCACAATCATGCACATTTCACTATTTATGAGAAAGCATCCTCCCCCCTCACAATAGTGCCCTTATTTTATCTCCCAAGTACACAGTAGTATAGAAATTTTTCAAAGAAGTAATGCATTTTCACTTGATGTTCAATAAAGTACTACTCATCTAAATAAGACGACTTTTAAAAAATTAAAGTTTATTTGCTAAATATTCGGAGAGGGGAAAAGATTTTTAGAGTTTATGCATTTTCACTATAGGATCAATCGATTCTAAATTAAAACCAGAATCTCTAGCCCAAGGGTTATGAATTTCACAGATTTGGTAGGAGACTCTTATCACAATTATTGCTTGATGTCCAGGAGTAAAAGAAAAGATTGTGTATATTGAATTAATTCATATTGATGGTTTAGCCCTTCCATTTAAGTTTCAGGGTGCAGGGACACCGGGATCTAAAAATTTTGTTCCCTTCGTTGCTATACTATAATATAAGTTGAAATTAATTAAGAGTTTCACAGAAAAATCGTGTTTTGATGGCATAAGATTTTAGGAGTACATGTATACTAAATCTTCACATGTCTATAATTGAGATTCTCAGACTCCAACCTTGTGTACTCTGATTTGGATTTCTAAGCATTAAAACTGTTTTGCTAATATTAAAAATTGAAAGAAGATAAATGCCCACGTACTGAAGATCATTGACTGAATAATGTATTTCATTGATAAATCAATAATTCTAGGATGTTTCCCACAAGGACAGTAATGCTGCTTCAGCGAATTGTAGCATTGTATACTTGTAGGATGAAAACTAAAGTTGGTTGAATTGTCATGTCGTAAATGTTAATCTCCATGCAATTTCGTTCCATTGATCTGTACTGTGTATGAGTTTGAATGCATGTACATTTTCTCAATGAATTAAATGATTTTATTCTGAAGTTGTGAAAGCTTTTAAAAATCCCCTCCTGGTGGGACTGAATAAAGCATTAATTCAGGTTGTGATTAGGGAGTTTAATGTCATGAAATGCTTATTTATCTCAATAATATGTTTTACAGGTAGATGGATAGTATTGACATCTATTGAATTCGGAGTCGTATCAAATGAATGAGAGCGAATACAACCCCATTTAAAAGCCAAACACATAAGAAAGAACTTAATTTGCATAAAGAAATGGAGCTATCTCGAGGTTCTGGCAGCAGAGGGAATGATCGACAAGTCAAATTAATTGTGTATCAATATTAAAAAATACACAAAAAACTAAGATATGAAATCTTACGCCTTTCTTTACATGATTAGCCCTTTAAACTTTGGTGGGCAGGTGCATGATGGGTGATACGCATAACACACCATTAGCATTTATTGTCCTTGTTTGTTCTGTGTTGGGTCTAATAAATAATCTTGTGTCAATATTTTATAAACAGAAAAAGCAGTTCTCTCTGCCTAAGCTTTGGAAGTATGCCTACCTATCTATCGATCTCGGGCATGTTTTTTTAGGTGTAGGGTTGATTCTTTCAATTTCATTTAAACTTTCTGGATCGCAGCCAGTGTGTAGTGCCTCTGGGTTTCTGCTCGTGTTTGGCGTGTTTGACTGTGTTTGCGGGTTTCTCACAGCAGGGATAATTTTATTTGGGATATACAACCCGGGAAAAGCTTCGCAAATTTCCACGTTTCATAGAAATGTCTTCCTTGTCATCACCATTCCCGAAAAAATTATTTCGGTGTTTCTATCGGCATTGCCTTTAACACCTTTAGGATACAGCCCCTCTACAAGTCGTTTTGCCATTTCATGTGTGCGAATCAGCCAACCCAAAGAAGATGGCGGAACACTAGGTGTTGTGAATTTCGTGGTACTTTGGTTGTCTCTCCTCATTGCTTTCTTCACATGTGTCATTAGTGCTGTTAAGCTATGGAAAGGATTCAGCAACAGAATTCACTCTTCCACCGTTAATGTGTGGCAATCCCAGTTGGTGATCGAAGGAAAGAGATTCCAAAAGATCTTGCTGTGCGAACTTACTGTATGGATCATCGTGTTGTTTCTGTGTAATTTTGTGACTTACTACGATACCGGACATCTTTCTTCGGCGACTTGGATAGTCTTGTTGTCGTTAAGCCTCGTTACAATCTTTCACGGTGTGTGTTCCCAGGTTGGGAATAGTATGTGGAGTTTATGCTGTTGTGGATCAACTCGCGATGTGGAGGAGCCACATCATAAACTCAAGCGGCTCGAGCTCATCAAAGTAGAGGTAAGAATATAACAAGATAAATTCTAATATATTCAAATTTTTTTTTAAACTAAAAGATAATATTAAAAAAGATTTTTTTGATGAAGATGATTATTGTACAAGTCTTATCGAAGCAAGGGTTCCAAGTGGAATTAAAAAAATTAACAAACGACAATGAAGAAATTAAACTCAAATAAAAAAAAAAGGTAATATTCGAACATAATCCAGTCTTCGTATGCGCGTGTACTGATGTAAAAAAAAAAGAAGAAGAAACGGAAATTAAAAGATCCCACTGCCAAGAATCTTTTATACAAATAACGTTTTAAAACAATGATAAAAAAAAGTATTTAGCTGTTTTTTAATTGTTAATACAAGTGGATTACTAGTATTGAATGCAATATACGGAACTCATTGTATCTTAAAATAACCATCAAGGAAATTTGATCAAGAATAACCCCAATAAGTAAATGCAAATGTAAGCTTATGAGGGGTGTTCAATGTACTGTTTTCAAATATTGAAATGTAAAGTAAGAAGTCCTTGTATAAGGTTCCAAATATAAACTCTTTATGCATAGTCACGCTGATAATTTATCTATAAACAACTGGAACCATTAGAAAGTTTGTCGTTAGAGCCGTCAACTTAGAAGGGGTGTCTAACATTGTGCATACTTTTTTAACGTATCAAGATAAAAATTAATTTTGATTCAAAGCTAGTTTGATGAGTATTTATAGAAATGGGTTTTGTTACTGAATAAAGAACGTAATAAAATGATAAAACTATATTAAAACTGAGGTGCTTTGATAGTTGAGATTAAGCTACAGATATCATTATTAATTTTATATTTTCTTTCTACTTTTGAGCAAAATAGGTAAATTATAACTAATTTTTAGTACTTTCAACAAATGTACGGTACGCTTTAAAGTATTAGATTTCTTAACAAGATACACAATCAGAGGACACCATCAGCTACCACACAATTGAAGACATTTTCGAATTTCAATTCTCAACTTAATGTCAATATTAGAGACCTACTCATGTGAACAAAAATAATCTTTTATCTATTTAAATTGAATTTTGCCAAGGAAATCTTGTTTGATTTAACCTTGTTTCATATCTAGAGTAGAAACACTTAGAACGCTTTTGTCAAATTTAATTCGACGAATTCGAGCGGTAAAGATATCTGATATATACATAATTATATCTACACCTATAGGTATGAAAGGGTTTTTCTTGGTACTTGCCTGTTCTATAACTCTTCATTAGCTTAAATGATCTTGGTTTTCAAAGCGTTTAAAGAATAGCTTTCAGTTGGTCTAAATCTCTTAACCATGTTTTTAAAACCCCAAAGTTCAGAAAGTTTGATCGTGTATTGAAAATTTAAGCATTGATATTTATCAAAAAATGGCAGCCTTGGGAGCTATTAACATTGGATGGCATATATAATTCTATACCACTTGATATGTTTATGTCTCTTATAGTTATCTAACATCAAAATCAGGTAATGTGATTTTGCATTTTTTTTGCGGTTTTTATATACCCCCTGGATTGATTTGTGTTATAAAAGGAGTTGTGAGAGGGAGTTTCTATTAAAGTTCTTGAGGGGAAAAAGTTGTAGAAATGTCAAAAATTATAAAAGTTTTTATAGAAAAGGTGGCAGGTAAAAATTCTCAAAGGAATACAAATTATTCCATCAATTATAGATAGGTGTCAGTGGAGGGACCATGAATCAAAAACCACGGCATGTTCAATGTCATATTTTGCTTCTGATATCCCACGTTATCGAATTTATTTAAAAATCAAAATTTTTTACAATTATCCACACAAGACTAATCCATTTAAACCTTCGGATTTGATAGAAAAAGACCTCTTTAGATTAGAGGCCCATTTATCATTGAAAACGTGGAATAGAAAATACATGTACCTTTAACAAACAGAATTTTTAAAGAGCCAAGATTTATACCATAATAAAATCTATGAAACCATAGTCGGCGCAAGCAAAAGTAATTATGAAGAAGTAAAATTTAGATAAAAATGATTCAATTTGCATTTATGGAATGAAGCCATATATTTTTTTCAACGAAGGATTACATCCCCCCTTAAAAGTGCTTCCTTCACGAAAGGGAGACAGAGAGGGGAGGGATAAAAATTGCTAATAATAACTGAAGTCATTTTGCTCTTACACGAAGTACCATTGACTTAACTCACTCAGTAGATCTAATATCTCAGATGAAATAATAAAAACCTAAAGTAAAAATAAATATTCTTGTTGACTTAATAAAAAAAATCGAGAATGATTTTAGTAGAATTATTTTTCAAAAAATCATTTTTCATTTTATATCGACTCAACATTCTTCTTTATTTTGTATTAAATCTATTTCAGCTGAAATAGACAACTACTTGTGCTAAATGAGTTTAAGAGCAAAATGACTTAATTTCCATCCTTGATCTTGTATATATTAGGTAAATGTAACACAAAGGATGTTTTTATACTGAAAAAATTGAGTCAAAGTCCTCAGCATTTCTAAGAGCATTAAGTTTACGAAAGCCCTCTTCAAGCAAATTCAAAATGCTAGTTACATCAAATAGAATAGATGTTACTAGTATTTTTATGCTAGATGAAATATTTTAAGCGAACTTTTTCTTAACCACGTTAAAGATTTATAGCGAATTTTTTTTCTTAATCACCTTAAAGCCTTGGCGAATATTTACCTTCGTGGTTAATATTTTTTTAACGCTGAGAAACCATCAAGTGTTTTTGAAAACAAAATGGGAAATTTCTGTCAAACACGGCGCCCTTCTAGTATGAAGGACTAGAAACTAAACAGAAGTCAAATAAATCACCAAGAACCGCAGTTCTTAAACTTCATAATTTGCCTTTTGAATCACTGTTTAGTTAGGAAACAAGTGCTTGTAGCTCTCGATATCCTAGAAAATCGCAATGATTTTTGTACTTTCGTCAAACGTTCCTCCTTTTTTATAGACCAAAGCACATAGACATGTCATTAAAAACGACAATGAAAAATTTACTTTCCTGTTGCAAGTTGTCTATCGACTTCTTTTTATTTGTAAAACCTGATTTTTATATTCTAATTCTAAATCTGCTTTGATGGAAAAAAAAATGAAAGTAAAATCAACTGAATTCTATTCAAACACTTTACAGGAGCCAGGAAGGTTACGACTGAAAGCAACATGGAGCGTGTCCAGAGGATTGGTCAAACGGGGCCTGATGAAGGTCTATGGCTCGAATCACGTCAAAGCTTGGGCACAGGAAATCGTAGTTCTGGGCATGCTCAGAAAGGCACAACACCCAAGTCTCCTACAGTGTCTGTGGACCAGCAGTTCCAACCCTTACTACGAGACAATGACCCTGATTACAGGGGAGATAATCACTAGTGACTCTAGGTACACATTTGTACTCTCCCTTTATAAAAGACCCATGACAGCTTATGGTATTAATTATACAGCCATGTATATGTTAAAACCAACCAGTCGTCTATTAACATGGTGGAAAGTTATGCTTACAAAGCATTAATTGTTCAAACTATGTGCTATTGATTTTTCTTCAGAAATCCAGTTTCAATTGATCGAATTCAAATGTCTTCATTATATTTTGATTGTTTCGATCATTTTTATTGATTAAAATGTTTGGAGGACAATTATCATTTGAATTAAATAAAGTATATTATATGTGATTGCATAATTCTGTTTGAGTTTTTCGTAAACCGAAACACAATTAGGCCCCTGTGTTTGAAAACTAGACCAATGAATAAATGATTATGCAGTAACGCTAATGGTTTTTAAAAGAATACTTTCACAGATTCTCACATGTATAAGTATGGATAATGTAGAGTCCATTCTTTACTGTACATGATGTACAGTAAGGTAAAATTGAAGATATATCCTACTGACAATTGACTACAAAAATATTAAAAACCACTATATATTGTGAAAGTTTGATCATTCTTATTATTCGTAGTATTTAACACTCGGTTTAGCATGAAATTCTACCTGAAAAAAATGCCTTTTTATTGACAATATTATAGCAAAATTTAGACCTTTTTCATTTTTCTATCAAGAAGTCTGAATCACTTTTTTTTTTACAGAATTATCTGCCTTGAGCTGACAAACAATGGGAGCTTAGCGGAAGTGTTGCAGAAGGACGTATCTCTTCCGGAAACATGTCAGAGGATGGTCGTCCACGATATTGCCGAGGGTCTGTTCTACCTCCACAGTCAAAATATCCTCCATAATAATCTAAGCTCTTCCTGTATCTACCTCAAAGGATCACTTCCGGTAAGTTTAGTATCTTCATTTTTTTTAGTTTATTGTGTTTACCTATTACATATATGCATTTATTTTATACATTGTCAGAAATATATGTAATGGCTTGTTATTCAGGTATTTTATTTTTTAAACTTTGAGAACTGAAACCTTGTATGTTATAGCACGACAAATATGTAGAAGCATTTTATGTGTTAATGTGAACTAAAGTTCAATTCATTCAAACAACCGGATGTTAAATTATCATGGCACTATGTTATGTTTTCTCCTTCTAGAACTGAAAAAGGTGTTATTCTTATTGTAGAAATCTTTAGCAAAGTTAAAATCTACAAGTGATATCGTAAAGGTTTTTCTTTCACGAAATGAATATTGCATGTAGTGATTTAACAAAATACAATGAAAATGTTAAAAATCATAATTGCATGATTAAAATTAACCAGTCAGGTATTTAGTGGTGCAAGTTCAGCTTAGGTAAAATTAAAACAACATATCCTGAAGTAATGTATGACATTGACATTTTAATTAAATGACTCAAAGGCGAATTGAAAATCGATAATTTTATTTTCTTTCTTTCCAAAACTCACTGTAACATTCTTTCATTAAACCATAACGTTTCGAGTCGTATTTTTTATAAGGGATATTTAACATTTTGGGATATGACCAGACTTACAAAAATCAAAGTTTTGTTGTTCTACGAAAAAGTTTTTAATTTCTTGCATGATATAGATAGAAAATGTTAATCACCATCAAATACTTATATTATCCTTTCTAACCTTCGCCAGGAGACAGAGTATGCCAAGCCAATGTATAGGGTAGGAGTCTAATCCAGAGAATTACCCATACTTTCTCTTAATTAAACATATACTAGCGCCACATACTAATTATTAAAAATATAGTATATATTTACGATGCTTTCATGTATGTCATCTGGCATATTATTTTTTTTTACTTTTGCTAGTATTACATATCTTGGATGTTATAAAACACTGACATTTGTCAGAGTATTTATTACCCTTTTTATCAGTTTTATTCAGATTTATAGTCTTATGCTACATTGATATACTCTTTCAGATAATCTGTACTTAATATTTCGTGAAATTCTTTTCTTTTATTTACTCATTTACCTTTTCCTTAATACTTTTAATGACCAAAATTTTCATACTTTTAACACCATAATATTTCTTATGAATTTATGCGTATATTGAATTTTGATAGAATTAAAATCAAGTAAATACAGGTGTATTCAATACGATATTTCTTTTCTTTCAGAATATGGTTATGAGAGCAGCCATAGGGGATTTTGAATGTACACAAATTTATGGATCAATTCAGCAACCAGAAACTGCAGTGACCAGCAAAAGACAATTCTTTCTTCCAGATATAAGGTCGTTTGCTTTAGTGGCGTTAGAGATAGTGACGAAATCGTGTGAAAGACGATTCTTAAGTATGCAGTATGATTGGGACTATGACCAAGATCCTAAGGATTTGATCAATGGAAACGGACATTTTGTTGTGATGCCACATATTACTCATGAACCTTATTCTCAAAATGTTGACCTCATGAATAACCCCTCCGACGATTCAGATGTAGAACATTATGCAAAGAGAAATCAAAATGGCATAAGATCTCCATATGAATTGATTGAAGAAGTTAGAAGACGAAGCAGAAGTTTATCTCCTGAAAGTCGGCCCATGTCTGCTCAGTCAAAACGAAGCACAAGATCAAGAACGGTTTCTCCAGATCAACAGAGAATGGCTCATAGGTCTCCCTCAGTGCAGTCAGCCAGTACACTATACAATGGAAGGAGTGGAACACCAGAGGTTGAGATGGTACAACATCAAATGAGTGCTCGATCTGAAGTGTTTCACAAGAGATCTGCAGTACAAGAACTTGTACCAGAGAGAACTGATTCTCCTTTGGATAAGAAAAAAGGAAAAGGTAAAAAGTCTCACTCCAAATCACTCGATGGACAGGCTTTTGAAGCAAAAAGCAAGGATATAAAAAAGTCAAATAGTAAAAGACTTTTATCAAAACCGGTGTCTATCATTAAAAACCTCACTGGTTCTGAAACTACAGTATCAGCATTTAAACCAAACGACAAAGCAGATTCCTCTGCAGAAGAAATCTCTGAAGAAGAGATGGAAATTCCCTTTGATAGGTACAGACTGAATAAGAAAATGAGACAGGACTCTAAAAATTCAATTCAGTCGTTTCAGTCAGAAAATTCTCTACATCGAACTGTCTCGCAAAAGAGTGATCAGTGGAGTATTCGAAGTGATATGGAATATCGTCCGCATGGATTAAAGAATACGGTATCTGCTGACTCTAGAGCTTCCCTTTGGTCTAATTTACCACTCCCACTCGAAACCATTGATGTGGAAAGAGATGAGTTGGACCATATTATAGACTGTCTTCCTGGAATGGCAGATTCTTTAGATTCCCATAAGCATCGACCCAGATTAAGCGAGATCATGAATGCACGCGACAGAATGGGATCTAGACCAAAGACGTATTGGCAGTTTGATGGACCTGGTACACAGCGTTTTGAACTTGTAGATTATTATGATGAACTGCAAGGCACATATGTTAAGAAATTACAACCAATTCGCTCTGTTCACAGAACATCATCAGGATCGCAGATATTAAGTACTCCTGTGCATCGAACTTTTTCAGGAACTCAGGTTTTACATCGAACAAGCTCTGGACTTCAGGAAATCGTTGAGGCAACCGAAGCGACTGACGAAGAAGAAACACTTACGAAAGGAAATCCACATAAAATTATTCGAGATCATAAAACAAATAAAATAAAAATTCGTTCTATTGACGAACTACAAAAGGAAAAACCTGCCAAGCAAGACAAGAAAAATACCAAAAAGAAAGAACGATCAAAGTCAGTAAAAAAGTATCCGGCTCCCCAACCTCCAACAGAAGAGGAAATCAATAAAGAAAACATGGAAAAAGAAGAAGGTGAACATAAAAGATCGAAAGCAAGAAATGCTCTAAAAAGAGCTCTAAGCGGTAAATCCAGAGATTTCAATTTTCAAAGGACAAATAGCAAGAATGAAAAACTTGATGTGAAATTTGCAAACGTAAAGAAGCTTATTGTACAAACTAACACGGATTCTCGGGTGAACGTTGAAGACTTTAAAGTATCAGAAGTCAATAAATCTTGTCAACAGGATGAAATTGACCAAACAGAAGAATCACAACCAAAACGACATTACATACAGGCTCCAAGGAAAGAAACAACAGAGAAAAGATTTTTGACAGACAAACTATCAAAGACGAGTCTGAATCGGTTTTCAAGCTTTAGCAGCACGGATAGTTATAGCAGCAGGGGTTCTACAAGGGGTCGACATGCAGATGTATCCCTCACCAGTGGTGAACTTACGTCTTTGTCATCTCAGGCTGATGCGGACACTGACGATTTTGCTACTGATGTCGATGCTCCTGCAAAGGAAGTGTATATGAAGAAGGTCTTGCAAAGTCGGTTACGTAAAAATGTTGATAGTGGCTTTGATAGTGAAAGCAGTGAGATTTCATCCCATGGTCCCCAGAGCAGTTATTTTTCTGATGATTCAGCTTTCCATGAAACAAAAGACAGACGAACAAAATCCAGGAAACAAGATCGTATGAAAATTAATACTGGAATTATTTCCTCGAATTTATATAATACTCCATCATCACATTTGCAAGAGAAAACTTTCTGTCTCACTGGTATAAATTCTCTTGAAGTGGAAAATCAAAGAGTAGCTGACTCACCAGATCTTGAGATTGAATGTCTTCCTAATAATGACTTGATACCAGAAGGCGAGGATGAATTCCGACCAACATCAAGCCTTTCAAGAATAATAGAAGTTTCATCAGCGTCGCCAGAACAAACCAAAGAAATAGATGTTGACGGGGAAATAGAAAATTTCAGCTCATCACATGCTAAAAAGGTCTCCATTAATCAAAGTTTCGATTCAACTTCCATGTTTCGTCCTAAAACGCCTGCATCTACTCGTCCTAAAACACCAGGACATACAAAAGAAGTAAGAGGACCAAATGTAATGGCAAGTAGTCATGTTGCAGATGCTACGAAACGCTACAGAGAACTTGTAAAGAAAGGGGTTCCAATGAGGGTATCTGAAATATCTGCAACTGAAAATACCTCAAAACAAAGAGAAGTTGTAGATGAACATTTGGATCTACGAACTGAGCCAGCTGATGAAAACTTGTTCATGAATTTAGATTCACAAGGGTTTTTCCAAAGTGAAAAGGAGAAAAAATTAATACCAGGTCGAACATATGGTTCCTTGAATAGGAAGTCAAGGAAAGATCATGGGAAGAAAAACAAATCTTCAGGTCAGCAATCACAGATTGGTTTAGAAGAAATCATTAGAGAAAGTCCAGAGGATGCTCATGCTTCTCCAATACATAAATCACCAAGAGGAAATCATTTGTCTCCAACCCACTCTACTAACAATAATATTCTGAATGAATCATTTACAAATATGTCTGAAAATGACGTCACTATGTTCAGTCAACCACAAAGTGAAGATTCTGAAACAGTAAGTTTCCAAAATGGAAATTCTAGTAATTCAAATCAAGTTTCACCCAATCATGTAATGCAAAGCCAACCTGCAGTGGTGGTAGATGCTGAACTCTATATCGACAGAGTATACTCTCAAAAACAAACACCAGAACATCAAAGAACTCACCCTCCCATTTTGGATCCCGATTTTGATTCTCCACTACTTGCAAATGTTGGGAAGACTATGCCCCATTTAAGCGAAAATGATCAGATGTTTGAGGTTCCATCAACAACTGAAAACAGGGAAGAGAAAGGAAGAATTCAAATTGATGTACCTTTAAAAATGGGAATGTCAGACAAACATGTCACAAATTGCCAAAAATTGACCTCAGCACTCCACCTTGTGTCTTTCAACGATTTGTTACCAGCAACCGAAGAAGGGTTTAATATGATGAAAATGAAGCTCCGACAAGCAGGCCAGCTTGGAGATGTCGGGAGTCAGGTACTTACTAAATTTATTGATATGTCAATATTATGTAGTTGATTGTTGAATTTATTTCACTTGTGTGAGACAGGATTTTTGAAAAGAATTATTGCTGGTGCTTCGCACATGTGAAACTTAAAAAAAAACCCTGACTCTCTTAAGCTTGTGAAATAAATCCTATGTTCAACTTCAAGAATAAAATGTGTTTTTTTTAAACCGAGTATCCTATGAATATTTTTTGTTTAATCCATTCATCTATGCCAGATAGTTTATGAGTATTCTTTTACATGATATAATAACCGTGCAAAAATTTTAGCCCTATTACTGGATTGAGCTGGTGATTTTGAAACAATGATTTTAAAACATGACGAATTAGGGCGAAGAAATATTACCGAAATGTTTACTCTGATAATTTTTCTTTGGTTTTTTGAAACATTTGTTCAGATTGTTTATTTCATCAATACTATTGTTTTAAACTGTATAATGCAATCCATGTGTATAGGAATCCCTATACATACTACAGTAGTCTACGTTAAAGATGAAATATAGTAAAATATCAGCTCTTATACGATAAACATATGTTTATTTTCCATCTAAAAGGATTATTTTATTGTAAGAATAAAATTACTTATTCAAATAATGCGGTTTAAAAAATATATATTTTCTACGCTATATACATGTATCCTTGTAATCGGGTTATCTTAAAGAAAGATTACACTATCGTGTTATTTTCAAACTCGGAGTTAAAATCAAACGTGTTTACCTACCATAAAATATTGCATATGATGAAGTATTAATTTTTTCACAGAGTGTTTCATTATTTGTTGGTAGATCTTGGATATCGTGAACAAATGTTGGCTGAATGAAACACCTCCGACTTCTTTTGATCTCGTCATGCAATTGATGGATCCAGTGAAGGAGACGGAACTCTAAAGTTGATGACAAATACCGCCATAACTGACTACGTCATTCATCATTACATCTCTCATGCCAAATTGATTATTATTTACTTATTATTATATCCCTCTATGTACAGTAGGATGATTAAAGTAATGTTCATCCACTATGTGCGCATTTATTTAATTTGCAAAAAAAAAAATTTGTAGATCAATCTAAACGTAATCCCTTTATTTAAAAATTCCAGAGTGGAATTTGAAAAAATAAAGATTTTGCTGTAGATATTTTAATTTTACGTAAATGGCATCCCGTGATATATTTTTGTACAACTTTTATGCTGTCTGTGATGAATGATATTGTGATATAGTTTTTAAAATCATTTACTCGTATCTTTGTGACCAAGGACAGGGCATCTAGAGTAGCTGGTTAGGATGCTTATGAAAAGTGTTTGAAACAGCCTTGAAGGTACGATAAATATAACTGATATTTTCTTTTCAAGAAGCATTGCTCCCTTGAAAACAATGTCCTGTCATTGGGAATAAAATATCTATTAATGGTGCAGCTATCTGCTAGAAAGGAAGTATTCCATAATATTTTTGTATACAATCATTGTTTGATCGTTGGTTATGCATCACCTGTTTTGCCTTCTAGATTTATCTTTGTTAAATGCATGCATCTTTCATAACTTTAGTACATACTTTATTATTCTTCGATGAAAGTATTCGTGGGCTAATTTTTCATCATTCATACAAAATTTTCATTTTAAAATCCATTTTACTGAAATCGTTTAAATGTTTGTTCATATAGACATATCCATTAAGCTTAGTTGGTTATTGCATTAACCATAAAAAGCCTTAAATTGATATATGCAATTACACATGAATGTACTATGAAAATTATTTTCTTTCATATTTTAAGTCAAACCAAACACCCGATTAATTGCTATCTAGAATTTTTACGTCATTTACAAAGTCTGTGATAAACTGTTTTGTTATCTATGCAATAAATTGACAAAAATTCGTCAGAGTTGTGTTGATTTATAGATCTATAAATCATGGATTTTTTACTTATCCATTTAAAATTTTCCTCGTTTTTGGATACCGATATAATTTTGACTAACATTGCTAGATTATTTTGGGTTATGATCACATCTGCTCCCATGTGAGTATAAAAGCATTGTCCAGGCATTCTTGCTATTGAAAACTCTAAATATCTATCCGTTTAGAACCAAAAGTAGAAGGTCCCCAATGACACAATGTAAACGACTTTATGAAAGTCTCAAAATTTTATTCATTGGTAAAGGAGGTGTAACAGATAAGTAATGAGCACCAAAAGCCAATGTCCATGTTGGCTATGGAAAACTGATCAATACGATATAAGAGTAAGGAGAGATGCATAATGACACTATGTTGTGCAGATTCTGTTAAAGTCTTGTCGATTTTATCAAGTGGTGAAGGAGGAAATGCGGACAAAACGTGGGATCTCCCAATTAAACGTTACGGACACTACAATCACTTTTTACCCTTTTCAAAGCAATCTTGAATAACTTACCGGTTTTTCTGTATACCTTTGATCGATTGCTAATGCTTAAAATAAAAATGTGTACTTTTGATAAAAATGAAAATATGTTGTAGATGTTCACAATCAAAGGATTTTTAATTCTGAACTTTCCACTGTCTGTTTGGATTCGCAAGGGATAAAATATTGAAAAATGAAAGAGATTTAGACAGAGGGAAAGAGCTTGTATTGATGAGAATGAAACCCCATATTTCTACAGTCAGTGTTGTTTATCCAAGACTTCTTTGATCTGTGAATGTTAGCTTACTTATGTACAAACTCTTTTCCTGACTTAAAATCTCTTCTTCTTTTTCAGTATTTTGTACCACACAATACAACACGAAATGCTTGGTGTTTCCGAAATATCACCAGATTGAACAATCACTAACCGGTACATAAATAGAAGTTAAAAAAGGTTTTATTTCCTTTAGAAGTTATTTTAAACAGCACCAGATGACAGGAAGTATATAAGATAAATGGCAGGCGATCCACGTAAACTGCATGTCTCATATAAGAAAGTAAAGAATTTTTTTCATTCAATAAAATTGATAAAATTGAATGTTATTGATCCAATTTTTGAAATAAATGTTTCATAAAATATCTCAATAATTCTGGGAGCACTATAGTGAGTATAGAAAACCCCCCAATATAACTAAGAAAGGTCAGTATTATAGTCACAGTTAGTGCAAAATAACCAGACACAACGATTTACGTCCACATCCCTGTTTTTATTCCAGAGGATGGGAGTACATTTTTTTTAATGCTGATGTCTTCATTCACATTTGGCAATGTGAAAAAGGTGAAAATTACGAAGATGACAAACTGTGATCGATTAAAAAAATACCCTACCAACTATTCAAATCTATTAATAGGGATGCAACACACACTTCGAAATTCCAGCGGTCGGATCAGGTGTGTATGAGGAGTAAGCATCCTCTGTTGACCGGTCACACCCAGTGTGAGCCCTACATGAATTGTTCAGGTAGACATAACAATCCGCAGTTAATTTAGGTAAAAAGACAAAAGCGTAACAATTGGTATAAGAAATGCCTGCCAAAATTCGATCCTATGATAGGTTATATTTGTCAATTTGAAAAACATTTTAACAACCATAGTATGAAATACTGACTTTCAACTTATCCGTCAGTCGGCTACCAAGGTTTGAAAATCGATGGTACTAAGAGTATGTTCTTGAGTATCAAATAACATACATGTAATTGTAAAGCAACATACAATCAAATAGGTTGGGAAACATAAACACCATATGCATGCAGAAACAGAAAATTTCAACATAAATAAGGAAAATTTACGATGGAAAGCTGAAGGCATCTCATTCGTTATATAATCTTGTGTCAGAGTTTAACTGTCTATAGCTGGAATATGTGGAGGTAACGACCAGTATTGAAGCTCAAAAGTCCGTTCAAACAGTTATCACTTACCTACTTAGCAATATACTCTTATAAACTGCATGTTGGGTTTATATCTCTCAGTAGGGCATACTCTACGTATGAACAATTTCTTAAACGAAGTAATTTATGAACATACAAAATGATGAAACAAGAGTATCAACGGTATTGTTTAAAAGTCATCATTTCGCTAGTATTATGGTCGATACAATGGCATTGTAAATGTAAGCAAATACAATCCATCATTAAGTCAAACGCTGACGAACGTTTCACACTAATTGTTAGAACATTATTTACACCAAAATGTCTACGGATTTTCCGTTATTTCCAGATCATAACAAGGAGCACACAGCGGGTGTGACCGATCGGCGGATGCTCATTCCTCCATCTCACCTGATCCCACCTCTGATGCTTTAGAGATCCGTGTTTGCTCTGCTCCTAATTTGAAACTGTTTGAATTAACTTTTCAGCTTCAATACTGTTCGTTACCTCCATATATTTGATCTACTATAGTCAATTAAAAACTTAAACATTTTAAAATGAAATAAATATGCCAGATTGTGTTCTCTTTTATTTTAAATACACTGGGAAATTGAGTTGATAGATGAATTTGGAAAGAAGTATTGTTAATTCACAAGACATCGTCGATATCTGAACGGTAGGTGAAGCCAATAGCAAGTGTTTTCACTTGTCAAAGTTTTCGAATATCTTTTTAATCACTGAAGATCAGTTCATCTAGAAATCTATTAGAATGGTAATTGCATCCCTTGACTAGCAGATATGTTTTGTATTCTTCTTATGCTTCTTCAGATTTTTTTTTTAATTTTCCCAAGACAATATGTAGCAAACGAACGACTTAACTCTTTAATAAAAGTGATGACTTCAACTTTCCTATCGTCAAGTTTCCTTATTTATCTAACAATATTTTAACATTTGTATTTTGTGTTAAAATCGTCAAGTTTCCTTATTTATCCAACACTATATTATCATTTGCATGAAGGATATGAAGATAACGAACAGTTTTCAATATCAGTCCATAAAACAATTCAAAATAGGAGCAGAGCAATCACCCATTTCACAAATCCAATCTCTCTGCAATTACAATATCTGCAGATGCAATCTTTCCGATGTTTGCCATTCTTTCATATTAATTAATAAATATACCATAATTTTTAAAATATTGAATTTTACTTGTTGAATTCAAAAATAGGTATCTTAAAACAAATAAAATCTGTTAAACCAGTTTAAGAAAAAAACTAAACCAAATACACACTTTACTAAATAGAATGTGGTCTGAATTAAAAATACGCTCATGGAAAATGAATTTTTCGGCGATCTTAAATAATAAACTGATTAAAGGCCACCTTATTACAACCTGCAATCTTCATTGCTTTGTGTTTCTTTCGTTTGTTGTTTTACCTTCCAGATATAAAATAGTTGAGTCAACATACTCAACACACTGTATGCTTGTATGGGGTATGTATTCAGAAATTTTAATTTTCCTGGACAAAAAATCTCCTGATTTTGCATTTTCCTATCGAAGAAAAGTAAATCTGTTTCAATGTAATATTTCAGTGATTTAACAAAGTTGTCGTTCTTATTGTTATAACGCACCCTGTTATCGCTATTTTATAACATTTTTCATCATCAGTTATTATCAAGGATGGAAGAAACAATGATCGAAGTCGGGTGATGTCTAGGGGGGACTCTTTCTTTTAAATTTTTTTTCATAATGATTTGAAACCATTTTCACTATATAGTCTTTCAACCTAAAGATAGTTTTCTTCAGAAAATTTAACTTTGATCTCGTGACGTAATATTATCTTTATTAAATATTTCAAGATGTTGATTATAATTCACTTTGATTTTGAATTGAAAAATTAATTTCCTCTTTCGCTTTAATGCTACCTTGTATTCTATTTCAAAAAAAGAAAACCTCAAACATCTAATATATTTGCAGAACTATAAATTCTAAAATATTAATAATCGTTAATCTTGTTTGATTATTTTGAAAATTTAAATTTCTTTATTTAAATAAGATCTCGCACATTGGCTTTAAAATAAATAACAGTTTAGGTAAAGTATAGCTGTTCATTAATTTCTTTCATAAACTAATTGAGGAGCAATAAATGTTTTAGAGGTAATTTAAAGAACATTACATTAAAATATTCCCACCACCACATACATATTGACAATATTTTTCACAATGAAATATGAAAAATAATCAATAGGTTTATAGAAGGTACATTCAAAAACGCGCTTAAAAATATAAGGAAAAAATATTTGATATTATAAATATCTTTGAAAACGGGCAATTTGTTCATTTTAAAAAAATTATCATAAATCATTTAAAAAGGATTATCTAAAATATGAATAAAACACTTTACTTGAAAAATTGTTGATTGATTAAAAGTTTGATAATAAAAGCATGTTTTTACAACTAAATTTTCATTTTGTTAAAATATACTTTATAAAGTATAGAAAACTATATATATTTTGTTGAACATTTTCTATTTTTTTCCTGCAGTTTATAATGCTCCAATTTGTTTTATCATTTAACGAATTTAGCATGATTCATCATATTCAATATTCATCATTCCTACCAACAAGTTCTCATAATAAATAATAAGGGGAAAAGAGCACTACATTTTCAATTCATATTGTGTTGCAAAATATGTTTTCAATTACTGACATATTGTTCGAGCAACTTCTAAAAATTTGAAATTGCTTTGGATATCCGTTATTTCCGTCATAATTAAAAAAATGTTAATGACTTATCTTTCTTTGACCGAGGTTTGGTGATTTGAGCAAAACAAAAAAAAAATCATTTGAGCAAAAATTATTGACTTTAACTGTGCAGATTATTTCTCTCTATATCAAAATTCAGAATACTTATTTTTTGAAGCTTGAAGTGAAAACGTTTCAATAAAATGTGTCACAAATTAAACAATCATTCATTCTTTATTTCCTCCATTTGGAGATTTGAATTACAACACATCAATTACAACATACGTATATACATCAGTGAGAATTAATTTAAAAAAAATGTATATACAATTTTCTTATATACGCTGTTTAAAAACATAAAAGGAACAACTTCATATTCATGTTTTATACACCTTGTCGTTGTAAGTGGCTATAATAGAAACTATAAATGAAAAACATTTTAACATGAACTTCTTTTTGTCCAAGACGGGTACCCCTAATAACAGATAAGTAAAAATCGTACTCATTTAAACCTTACTGTCATCTGATAATTCAAACATAAATTCAGATCTTTCATTATACGTTTTATAACACGACGCAATAGCATGTTGAAAACTGTTTGTAAAGGGATTCGAGCAGATTTGCACTAGTATATATCCTTTTTTTCATGACTACTCGTCACTTTGTTAAAAGAAGATAATATGAATTTTGAATTTTTCATGTATTTTCCTACAATAATGCGTTTAGAAAGCTTAAAAAAGAAATTATTCGTAAATGCATTAGATAAGTCTCTATTTTAAAGCAATTGATGAACAAATAATAATCAATAGACAGACATATTTATAGTATCCATGTTAAAGGTGCATAGGCACAGATTTGAAGTAAAATACTTTCTGTATTATATCACGACTTATGTATTGTAATAACATTTCACATGAAAATAAATTTAAAATCTTATTTCATCTAAAAGTTATTGAACCTTTAAATTTTTGGATGGGTTTGATTGACACATCTTTGCACTTTCACAAATTTTAATTTTATTCTTGATACTAAGGGAAAGTGGCAATCCTTAATGTTAGACCATTATTTACATCTTTAATTTTTTTTTATTTATTTTCGTTTATCCGATTATGACAAGGAGCACAGGCTGAGTGGTGGATGCTTGCACCTACATTGGACACGATGTTTTTTTGGAGGACCGTGTTTGCTCTGCTCCCGAATTGTATTGATTAAATAGCATTTGAACTTTAACACTGTTTGTTATCTACATACCGGTATTTCATCTCTATCTAAATTTCCTGGAACAATTTAAGTCTTCAATTCTTGATTTTTCTGCATTGTTTTCTATATTTTGATATTACATGTCGTTTGATTTTTTTTTTTTTTACATATGTATTGTACCGCCTTCTGGTTTCTAAACTGGAGAAGTTTCGTTGCAAAAAACTAAAAAGATTCAACTAATTCGAACACAGTCGACTAGGTTTATTCCCAGCTTATTCTTTAAAACAAAACTAGCTGTGCTTACATGAGTTAACACAGTGTTATTCTTCAGCAGAATAAAATATCATCCAAAACTTTATTTATAACAAAAAATCCAAAGTCAAACAATTACTCAAAGGTAAAAAGATTTAAAAGTAGCCTTCTCGTAAACACAGAAGACAAAAGAATCTTTATGCGTGTGTGTTTAATTTTATTTACTAGTATAAACTTAAGATTTTACTTCGTGAAATAATTAAGTTCCAGAGTGTTCTATAAAGTAAACAAGGACTATATTTTGACACTATTTTAAATTTTAGTTAATACAGTAAACTATAGCATACAACTCGCAATAAATCATATATCTAAAATATCTAACGTGGCCCATAATATTCTAAGTTATTCATGACAATTCAGAGGTTAGAACTTTTATAAGAATAGAGGAAATATAATGATACACTGGGACAGATGCGGCCAAGTAAGATTCAAGCCAACTATATCGGTTTATTTTCACGGCATTGGAAAACGCTTCGACCAACGTTCGGTCTGTTTTGGAATGTTCTTCAGTGATGACATCGAAGACCTTAGGCGATCAATCGCTTCCGCGAGCTAGACAAGCAGACGTTAGAATAGCGTCACGTGCAGTGCAGGAGAGACACATAATGGTTAATGACAATTTGTCAAGGATCTAAAAGCATCATGAGAGCTCTTCTTATCCACTTCTAATCGGATTAAGAGATTCTTTTTTTCCTTTTTGGACAGCAGAAATGTGTAATGCACTTTTGCTAAGTGACATCCCTGCAATTTTTCCATTTTCATACCAAATTCTTGTCAGTATGCAAGAAAAAATTAGCATCAATATGTCGTGTGTTAAAAAAACTGCAGCTATTCACTTTGCATATAATTTCACGAAAAAAATCGGAATTTCCGAGAAAAAGAAAGATAAAGACCTGTTAAATATAAGTGTTATTGTTTTAATCCTGCCTTGCAATATTTTGGTTTATAATTTTACAGAGGTAATAATAGAAAACAAAAGTAATTTTAGCAATATGTATACTTATAAGAATAAGTTATTATTATATTGATAACAATAGTACAAAAAAATCAATTCTTTTCTGGTCAATATATATGGAAACATTCGTATATAGATTCCTCTAAATTCCTTTTCGGTTCTCTGTTACTTTGTATAGTCGTATCACGTTCGATGGCATTAAATTGACGAAGCCGTCATATCTGATATTGAGAAATGATTAGAGGCCTAAGTGGCACTTAAATATTAGCATTTGACCAAAAAGATGAAAGAGTACATATGAGTTATGTGATATAAAGACCACTTGTGGGTTGATTCGTGTTTAATTTATCCGGACAAAGAACACGAGTATGGTTCAAACAGTATGTCACATTTAACAGGAGCGGAAGCGTAAAAAATATATTCCTAATATTTATACTAGTAATACATATCCATTAAAACACTGTATAAAAAGGTTAACATTTATATTAATCATTTTCTAATATCAAAGCTAAGGTCTGAATAATGGATAAGTTTAAATATTTTTTGCGAAACAAAAATGAAAGCGAAACAAAGCATTTACAATTTTATGTCTGAAGAATAAAGTAAACAGCAGCACTGATCTCAATATCTGCTTATACATATCTATGAAAATTAATTCTAAGTAATTTGAATTGGGAAATCATAAAACTGTAATGATTAAGTAAAATTTCCCCTTTTTTACAAAGTTTTATTTATCTGCTCCCGAAGTATTTAATTCGGATATAAAATTTTAAACTCCACATTACCCATTTAAACTGGTTCACTAGACTTCTTTTTTTCATTTTACCAAATGTTCTCATATCATCCCCTTCTTGAAACGATCCTGCTTATTTCTTAAGTTGTATCATGTATTAAAAACCTATTTTAAGATATAGTAAAACATAATTATATGTAATACATATACAAAGAATATAATATAATATTATATATATATTAGGCTAATTATAGAATATTACACAATAAACATTTAAAAAAACAACAGCAAAAATAACCAAAAATAAGAACATTTCAGAAAAATGACATAGCTATTTATAATACAAATGAGCAATTTCACAAAAAAAATCCAATCAAAATGTCCAATAAACATTACAAACACCAAATTATAACATTCAATTGAATAAAAAAAAAACAATAAAAACGGATTTGTTTGATACAGTATGATATGCAAATGTATTCTTTATTTCGTAACCTTTTTATACCAAAGGAAACATGTAACTTCGTAAAAAATAGTCAAAGTATAGAAAAAATGTGCATAATTTTTATATTAAAAATGAAAAAGTGGGTTTGACTGTTTTCTATCTCATATTAAATTGCTTAAGTTTGTAACACAGATATATGTAAATAACAATTAAAGATTTTTTTTCTGAACCATGCATGATCATTCACGTAAATTATAGAGTGTAATTGTAAACTAAGTCCCAGAATAAAGATAATGTAAGGGTTTTTTCTACTTCTTAAAAAGTTGTAACAAAATACAATGACTTCTGATATCCATGCTTAAAAATAAATAGTTTAAATAGAGGACAAATGACGAAACGCTGTTAAACAAATATTTTTTTAGAAATCAAAATCTAGAGTAATGGAAGGTGTTGTACAAAGAGAGACAATCTGCTGCATTCTACACAAAGTACAACTTAATTTTATTCATGTTTATAGCAATTGAAAATAATTAATTTTAACAGCTTCAAGAACGATATTTTTATGAAAATAAAAATAAAAAATTTCTTGACTTAAATCAATTTCTTATTTATTTGATCTTTGTTTGTAAGATTGATCACAATGTATATGCATGTTAACATTCCTTTTGTTGAATTCATCACAGATACAATTGTTACCGACAAACATGGATTTTAATATTTAAAAAAAAATCCTCTCCGAATCCATGAATTAATTATTTTGACTTCATCGGTTATCACTATTAAGAAAGCCAATACCAATTATAAAGAAAAGAAACATCTCTATTACTGGTAATCAAAGCTGAGTGAATGCAATATCTTATAGATGTAAATTACCAACATATTTAAATAATTTTTAAGAGGTTTTATATTACATTTTTTAGAAACTTTACCCAAACGACAATGACTGAGTTATACACTGTTTTCCAATTCTTCACCTTTCATTAGCAACGTCTCCAAATATGTAAAAAAAAATCTAGAAGGGACTTTAAACAAAAGAGCCAACAAACTATGACGTACCAACATTAAGGTATGTAGGATTCTTCTCTGGTTTCTGACTAGACGAAATATTGAAAGTATATTTGCTTACATGTCTTATATATCTAGATGTAAGAAATTTAAGTGATAATGTTTTCCTTTTCTCATCACCATTGTTCAACATTAAATATAAATGGTAAACTGAGTTAGACATCTAGCGGAGACTATTTTTGGCGGAGTGTCGGCGTATAAAAATATCATTTCTTCTGCTTCTCAAAATTATTATAGAACTATGAATTTAGTTACAATTTTTACACAACCAAAAATTGAGGAAATTTCAAAATGTAAGTTAAACAAATAGTAAGGGACGTAATTCTAAAAATATATCAAATATATGCATTTTCCGAACTAGCTAGAATTAAATGACCTTTAAGGGTTTCCAATCTAAGTGGAGATTTCAGTCAAAAATTTTTTCTCTCAGTAAACAAACAAAACTTTTTTGTTTTTGTATCTTTATGTGACAATTAACTATATGTTAAAATTAGAAAAAAATAAATATAGGAAACATATTTAAATAGTTAATATATTTTGAAAATTTAAGAAAAATAGAGAATAATTCGGATAAGCCAATATCTATTCAAGTTAAATGGTAATATCTTTATATGGAAAAAGAAAAAAAATCTTTTGAAATGGAAGATGTAATGAAGATGCATGATCGACAGAAGTCATTTTTTATTCTTAATAAACAGGGAAAAGGTAATGACCTTGATATGATCTTGCCTCTAATATAAAACGGTCAAATTTAATTTATCTGATACCATCACTTACCGATATCTTCTTAATTCTAGGAAAATTTCATTTATTTTTAATTACAAGAAATATGAGAAGAATCCCACCTTAATTTGAATCTTCAGTGAAATTATGTTTTCTAACTCTGGAAATGTGTTCCATCGAGTAAGGAACTTCCTTCTTTTTCTCTTTTTTAAAATAAGTCATAGGAAATGTTTTGTTCTGTTTCGGGGGAACTAGATCTGGCTAAATGGGGTAAATTTTAGATAGAGATTTAGAAATATATTATCATAGGTACTTGTAAAGGAAACATAAAATTACCATAAAATATAACACTTGTCTTTGGTGGATGAAAGATTCATAAATGAACCAGGAATTTAAACTTGAAATATAATGCAATTTACATACAGAAAACTCAAATGTGCATAATCATATGGTTTGCAGGCGTTATAATTACGCAACAGAGATTTTTTTTTCCCGTATGATGAAAGAAAATCCCTTCTTCAATATGAATCAACATGTGTTATGGTGTAGTGAAAATAAAAAGAGGTGCTTTGATAACCGCATTACTCATTCGCATCCATCCCGCACACTCAAGGCCAAATAGTATTCTCTTTTGTAAAAAGTGATGCAATTGGCTAGCATCCAGGTGAATTTTGAAACTAGTCAAAAGGGGCTCTATCATATAATTAGATTCAGAATGCGCAAGTAAAAGTATAATAAATTCATGACCATGTGGTGAAAATGAGATTTTATATGGAATTCAGTAATACATTATGTCTATAAACTCTAGTCATTATTTGTTACAACTCAGGAAAATGATTTATAAAACCAAATTATCTATCAGTCACTTTGAAACGTCAAACTGCATAGACGTGACTGCAAATAACTTAATATTAACCCCCTCGTAAGACAAATTATAGCTTCATTGTGCTTTCCATCTAATGCATAAAATAAACAATTTTGGAAGAAATAATTTTTGTTAAAAAAAATCTCGAACTCAGTTTTTTTGTAAATTTTTCTCATTGAATATTCATTAGTCAATTAAAATTGTTACCTTCTACGGAAACCCTAGAAAAATTCCATATAATATAAAAGCACAAATCTTGCTATACGAAAAAGACTTTGAAAATACATTACAGAAACTTTTTTCCCAAGTTTATTGTATCTCTAAAAAAATAAAAGACTAGATTACTTTTACAGATTCGTTGAAACAAATTCATAAATGTGTTCATCACATAAATCAGTAGATTACCTCGGCCCTTGAGATAAGAAACCGTCATATCGAAAAGATTATAATTTTAGCTAACCTGAGTTTTCTTCCAATTTTTTAATATGTTAATCGATTGCACGTTTTTCTAATAACATTGAATTTCTTTGTAAAAACATGACATAAAAGTTATAAAGATTTAATTAACTGTATTCAACTGCAAATGAACACCCAAATTAGAATAATTAGTAGATGATGTTTAAGAACATCATTTCATAGCTCAGACATCGCTCATTTTATGATAAGAATAAGTCAAAGTTTCATCAAATTGGATCTGTGTATGACCCATTTCAAATCCGAAGCAGGTTACTTGAGAGTAAGTTGAGTTTACAGGGCTTTCAACAAATCGTTTAAAGTAAGGATTTCGCAGATTTTATGGTCGTTTTGATGTTCGCAAAAACATCTTGTTGCATGGATCTAATTTTGATCGACGTGTTGCATACTAAGCTTAGGATTATCATTTTATTCTTATTTGACGGCGGTTTACTTTATTTGTGAATTCAATGGCTTCATAGCGGGTATAGCAGGTTCACAACAAATGTTTACTTATTTATGCACCGGATCTCATGTTATGTTTCCATTGTTTTGCATATTTTTTTTTCTCTTTTTTCACTATTTGTATTGTTATCATCACCTTTTTATATTGAAATGGACAGGTCTATCACAATAATATTCATGAATCAACCCCGAAACTCAAACAATTGTCCTTTTTTATTCAGTTGCCTTTCAGTAAAAGCCACAAGTGAAAGTTACAATACTAGATAAAACTACTTGTTTTATAATTTGACCAACCTTAAAAAAATTTCTATTTAGCTTTTACATGTGACAGGGTTCTATGTATAAACTGTTTACATTAATGACCTAGTGTTAAGTGTAATTCTGATTCAGGTTAGCATTTTTGCAAATGCACCATTTTTAAAATTCCAGCTCTTTCCCACAATTATAGAAGATTATTTCAAGTCTCCCGGGTTCAGAGGAAAAGCATTATCATTATCTTCGAAAAAACAAGAAAATTTCTCGCAGGACGTACCGAGGTGAACCTAATTTGATACTGACCTTTCCGTGGAGGTGAAAAGCTGATGAGCTAACCATCTGTAAATGGAAAGGGCTACACGTTCTTGATATAATATAATATTATCTTCAATGATGATAAGATTTTGCTTTCAAAGTTTCCTTATTTAATTTTCCCAAGAGATGCAAGAGAGGAAAATGAACGTGTTTTTTTTAAAATTATAATAGCATAGGTTGTTGAAAATTTAAGGACAAAATATCTTTTTAAAAGTATATTCAATTGTAAAACCCTTATAAACAAATAAGTAAGTTCAACTGCATAACACAAAGTACAAAATGAAACAAAATATTTTGTTCTTTGTCTTCAGAAAACAAGCTTGGCTATATTTGTTGGCAAATCAAATTTTATGTTATGGAATATTTTTAAATGATATATTTCTCAATTTCAATACCGTTTCACCTTATTTTCATTTCATTCAGTCAATTTAAACTTTCATTTCTTATAATTGTGCTCTAATTGTAATATTTTATTGTAACTGTATATTTTATTGGACTTACTTGACTTAGTTACACGACATAAAATGTACGTATTTTATGCTTTCCCTTCAGAAAATGAGCTAAAAGAAGAATATTTCATCCTTCTGAAATTATTTAAACTTTAAAAGACATCATAGAAAAATGTATTATACAATATTTCATTGTATATGCTTTAACTTTTCATACTACGTTTTAAATACGTTAATAAATTTTTCTACGCTAGATTTCAACTAACCACACCACAAAAAAACCCATATATGTAGTATATCTAGATGAAATGTATGCTAAGACTGATAGAATGAAGCTGCTCTTTCTTTAGGCACATGTGTTTAATAGACAAAACAATAACTAAATGATTTAATAACTGTGCCAGAAAACATACATATAATTTTTTTAATTAGATAAATAAATGTTTTTTTAGCATGAAGCACGACAAAAGGAATCATAAAACATGGGAAAAGAAGAAGCTTTTAATACTTGAAATAAGTTATCGTATTATTGCTTCCTTTTTAATCTAAAGTATAGTTGCTTTTGTTTGAAAGGCAGAAACTGTGGTTACAGTCCCTTACTATTATTTTGTACTCCCTCAATATGTAATGTTTAAAATAATTTTATATCATAACATAGGCCATCTTTTTTTTAATAAATTGTTTGTTTGCCCTCACCCGACTGACTGGATTAAAATGATCGGACTCAAAACCTTTTTCACCTGAAAGAAAGATATCTTTAAAAATTTATTTTTACCAAAATTTTCTCATCTCGTCAACAAAAATGTTGAATTTTTCTTGGAAAAAAAACAACCTATCTACCGACCAAATTTTTTCACCCTGAGCAGGGAAAAGTCAAACACTCTTTTAAAGATGGTCTTGACTTTTAGATTTTGTGTTCTGAAAATCCTAGGAATAGTTAAAAATAAAAACTTTTTGCAGGGCTGACTGTAAAATATACCTCATTTTTCAAGTCCATTTTTCGTTACTGACACAGTTTCCCCATGAAAACATCACAGTTTTGTATATAAAATTTTCGAAAAGAAAACGTTATTTTTAATTTTTGAAATCTGTGGAATTTTTTCTTTCTTTTTGCGAAGTATTTATTCTCTGTTAAAATATTATGTATTTTGACAAAGATTATGCCTTCAGTTATTAATCAACATATATACCCTTTTCATTGTCAACTTATGAAGTATAAAGATACCTTGATTTGTTCTTTGTAATATGCATTGATTTTGCAATGTACAAATACGGAATGGTACTCTTGTATACAATAGAAACTTGAATTCTTTGTTGAACTTGAAATCTAAGGCCTATTTAATCCTTCTATTTTTGTCTTTGTCTTTTATTATTCCATTAATTATGTCAAGGTATTTTCTGGGATTGGAACACTTTTTCAACATTTACACAAAATGTAAAAGGGAATATATTCTAAGCATTCTTTATTTCACAAAGAATGTATAAAATATACTTGTCATGAATTTATCAAAATCATTGATACGTGTATAGAAATGCCCAACAATTTTTGCAAGAGAGCTTAGAATAGTTATCATTGAAACTTTAAGAAAATGCATCTAAGGCATTAAACTTGTACGAGCTAATCAACAAAAATTATGTTTAAAAATTTATAGTTTTAAAACAAATATAATGAAGTTAGCAATTTCTCAATAGAAATTGTTTCAATCAACCTTAGACTTTATGTCCCTTCAAAGGAACATCAAATAGTTCCCCATGTTTGACTTCCATATTAAACAGGGGACTTTGGATGAAGAAACTTTTTGTTACATTTTGAAAAAGAAAACACGTTTATACATTTTAAAAATTTAAAAAGAATAAATGATTTAAAAATTCTTGGCAAAATTAATGTTTAAACTACAACCTGGGTATCAGAAGGATAATATTATAAAAATTGAATATATAACCAATCTAGTGATCAACAGTTTAAGAGGGTGATATTTAAAAAATATATTTCAGTTTACAAAAAAGAAAATTCTTGATGATAGAGAGAGTTCTTATATACAATTATGTTCATTAACAGAAGTTAAATCAAGTTTACCAATCTTCGTTGGTTTTCAAATTCGAGAGTCTTTTACCAATGTGCATTTTTCACTGGGATGACTTCCTTCTTGGAAACTTTATCCCTCTAGTAATCAATACAAGAGTTTGTCAAAGAAGAAAGATGGAGTAAAAGACTCAAATTCATGCTTTTTAGCTTAACACTAAGGTAGAACAGACATCGTATAGTCATAAATATTTTCATATTTTTAACAAAAAAAGATTTGAAATTTTGTAAATGATCCGCTAAATGTAAGGTTGGTATTACAGCACCTTTGAGTAAATGGTTTCCTTTCCATATTAAAATTTTATTTCCTTAATTAACTTTTGTTGTTTCTCTCACGGTTCAATTATCCAATTTCAATTTTACTTTTACATCTATTGAATTTGAATATTCAAATACATTACACACAAACGTATTTTCAATATCAAAATATTCTAAGACTTTTCCTTTTTTCAGAATGAAGAGGGACAAAAGCAGATGGCAATTTTTCTTCATCTTAAAGTGAGTGGAAACTTAAGATATATTTTAGAGAAATCCATTTTTCTTCATCTAAACGAAAATGTTATCTAAAAATATGTCTTCCAAAAGAATTTGAAAAATTTCAAAAAATATATAATAAAATATAACTGACTACACATCTAGTTTCTGTTCTAGCAAAGATATTTTAAAATATATAACTAAAATGAAACAATCATGAAAAGATACTATCAGATCCAACCAATACAATTTATCTTAATGGAGAGATTCTTGTCTTGTTTCTGACTGAATGAAATATTCAAATACTGTATACATGGAAATAATATTTGTGTATATGTTTTACATTTTAAGATGAAATGGGTACACAATATCATAATTTTCTTTCCATCTCATGATTTTATATCTTTGAATAGAAATGTTAAACTGGATTCGATATCTAGCATGGACTATAGATCTTTGATGGAACCGTGGCGTATGAAAATATCTCTTTTTTTCGTTTGTTGAACTTTTTACAGAACAGTTGATTAAGTTGAAATTTTAGACTAAGAGTATTAAAACCTTAGAGAAGGAATGTTCTGAAATTGATAATCATAAACTTAAATTCAAGGATACAGTGAATTTAAAACATTTTAAAACACAAATAGCCAATTATGGCTAAAGATCTGAGGAAAATAGAGGAAAATTGGGATATCCAATAACCTTCTTAATTTAATAATTTATCTTCATTTGAAAGTTATCGCTTGTTAGACCCTTTTTTATTTTGTTTTTTATGCAAAAAGAAAATTAATTCTTTGTTATATAAGTATTCGTCACCTGATTGACAACAGTATTTTTTTTTATTTTTAATGTTAAAGAAAACAACAATAATAATGTTGACCTTGTGCCAAAAATGAAACGGTCAATTATATTTTTATTGATACTACCACTTAATAATATTGTCTACTTCAAACTTTTATTTCAAAGTTACGAATGCATTTTGTGAAGCAAACTACTGGGGGGGGGCATAGATAATAGCTCTTATCATCGAGATTCATATTGAAATCAAATCTTTTTTAGAATATACAAATAAGTTCTGAAATTTTATATTACTTTCTTAGTTTTAGTTATGTTTTTGTAGAACATTCTGTTTAAAAAAGACACTTTAAAATAATTTGAGCAGGTAAATCATTATTGCATCATATGAGCTTGTTTATATATTTCAAAAATATTGATTAATTGAAATCAGAGCTTCTCTCTGGTTGTCTGAAAATATGAATAGCACAAATGTATAAAATATTAAGTACCGTATAAGTGGAAATTTTAGCGAGACGCAAATTTAGCGATTTGACCTTAAAAAATGGTATTTTAATTTTAGCGAAAAGTAATTTTAGCGATTTTAAAATCGTCACTTAAGAAGATATAACAACTACAACACAATTAATTTTTAGCGATATTTAATTTAAGCGATCTCAGGACACTCGCTAATAATGCCAAAATTAAATCCTCGCTAAAAATTCTACTTATACGGTATTAATATAGTATTAAATCTTAGTACACTTTGAAATTATGAATTTAGTGTTCCTTGCAAAGAATTTTTATTGCCTTTACAAGCAAGTGGTTGCAATGAGAATAAGAAGTATTTTTACGTTGAAAGCCTCTTAATTTCATCGCAGAAAATGATCACCCGCAGACAAACTGTGGAAAATTTTTACGATTATATATTCAAGTGTTTGATTTATGGGCAAAATATTACTTTCAGGAATAAATGAAGGATATTCAATGTTATGTAGATAAATATAGAATATTTTTCACATGTCGGGCAGGATTTTTTGATGAACTCATTATTTTCAAGAGTGTGAAAACTTATTGGGTAATTAAATTTTAAAAACTAGCTCGTCATTAAAATAAATTCCAAATCTGACGAAAACAATTGGATTTTTTTGTTTATTACATTTTATTTTGCTTTCCTTCTGTTCTTGTACCTTTAAATCTTTACTAATCCAAAATATATAAAAGTTCATAAAATGACGAAACAAATAAGGAATTCCATATGTGAACAACTCTTTTTAACCTTATTAACGTAATTTTAATGGTTAAATATGAAAGAATTAAGTAAATAATGATAGATAACAGGAAAAAAGTTATTCTTGTGATTATTTGAAATGTGAAAATAACATATTTGAA
>PRKT01000139.1:147550-177327 GCA_003671525.1 Saccostrea glomerata
GGGGGGGGGGGGGGGGGGGTAAAATGTTTGCCTTGCCAACACATTTTTTACTCTGAGTCGAGAGAGCAAACAAATATCATTTTAAAGATGACTTTATTTTATTCTTCTTTATGTTTTTTTTTATCTTTTTCCAGAATTTAATCAATTTTAATTTCAAGAATCTTTTTAAAAAGATAAATCAAGTTTTAACTAATGACAAAGAATCAATTTTAAAACAAATACAACATAAAAAAATAAGTGAGTTGTTTCAGTATTATCTAACACCATAAAAACATTAAAAAGAAATTACATTTTAAAATCAATATGCCATTCTAGAGCAACCTTGTCAAAAGGAGTACATTAAAAGAATTTTTTTGAAAACCTTAATATAGGTTCCTCTTAGAATCAAATAAAATTCATTAAAATATTGGCAAGCTCTTCGGAAAATTATAATGAATGAGTAGCACATTTTCAGAAGCATGTTTTGAAAGATATTTCTTATTTGCAAGACACCCTTCTTACTAATTACCAAACATGAAAATGAATGTTTTGGGAAATATTTTTGCCTGATGAGGACACAACGAGTCGACTTTACCGAGACTTTTTTTTAAATGATGATCATGGCTTCTTAAATTATTATTTTTTCTTTTGAAATTAAATATTAACAATTTCAAAAGAGTTTCCAGTTTGATGGGGGATTTTAAAAAAAAAACAGCTTGATAAAATATTTCCCCCACTTAATTTCGTGTACTGGGTACATATAGCCTGTTTAAAAAGAAGAAAGAAAATATATTTTTAAATAGAAGTTCAGTCTTAGGTACCTGAGAAAAAGAAGAATCCAAGAAAGAAATAGAATTTACTTTGTAAAATAATTCTTTTTTTTGTTTTTTTATAAAAGTTCAAACAACCAAATCATGCTTTCATAGTTTTTATTTCATCTTTTCAGGCTAAGGTCATCAGAAGAAGGCATACGTTGTGGCTTTGAACCAATTTTTCTGTATCATAAATAACACCAACTCCAACTGTATTTAAACAACAGTCAGTTTAGAGAAAAATATCTTATAATCAACTGCATGGCTTATCTCAAGTTTTCTTAATAATGCAGACGGAACACATTTATTAATGGGGAATTTTGAGATAAGCCTCCATGTTTGGTATGATACAGGTATGCAGTAACGCGAACCCGACCGGTAAGTTAATGAAATTTCCGATAGGGCTCCCGTGATCTATGTAATTATTGTTGTTTTTAAATTAAATACGTGGCTAGGAATATGCATGGCCATTGTAGTGTTTTATACACGGCAATCTTGCACATTATTATCGGTATGTACTCCATGTATGGTAAATTTTAGGACGAACATTTATCCTCTACCCCATATGACGGTTATCAATCAAGGATACTTGAAAGGCAATATAAATAAAATTGTATAGTATTATATTTAATAATTTTTTACCTGTTATTTTTGGAAATTTCGATTGCAGATATCATTCATGTGATGATAAAATCTTTATCATTAGATTTATAATGTCTGTATTGACCTTGGCTTTTCTGACATCCGTTACTTTGTCGTTTAAGTAAAAAAAATGTTTCTGCAAATATGAAAAACACATCTACAATTATATCCCAATAATAAATGATATTTTGTCATACAAATTGGTCTGTTTGTAAAACTTTTTTTCAAACAAAATAAAATTAAAATGAAGTAAGACGAAATCAATTCATTCTGAATTTCCTTGAATTATATTAAAAAAATCAAATGTGAAGAGGTCCATTTGTACAATTCCCTTGCATAGATACTGTACTCAAAGAGAAAAGGATCTAAAATATATTTTTATTCAATTTAATTTTGTTTTTGATCAAATGCATATAAAAAGAGAGTTGTGTCCTGAAAAATACAGAATTTTAGACAGATTTATCTTTAATATTTAGAATGCGGTTTCCACAAATAAGAACACTTTGTATCCATAAATTTCTTAGTTATTTGTAATATTTATGTACTAGTTTCGACAATAATGTTGAGTTAAAACCATCGTTGTCATAATATAAAAAAAATATATAATTGTACTTTTTATTTTGATAATTATATTCATGTAGATGTAAAGAGAAAATTCTAAAATATAAATGATAAAATTAGATAAAATAAAGGATTAATTTTTTTTTTTTCAATGTTTAATGAAATAGATAAAATTTCTCAGAATAAATAAATGCACAACAAAATTTATCTTTAATTTAATTTTTTTTATTGTAAACTTATAGTCAAGTAGAACCAAACTTAAATGAAAGACATAAAATAACAGTGTTATTTATATGTCTCTGACTAAATTATTCTTAAAAACAACAAAAAGGAACAAACCTTACTAAATATATATTATTGGAAGCAATAACAAGACATCATAATAAGATTTTTTTCTTCTTCACTTTGAACAAAAACAAAAATATATTTATATATATCTTTGCTTTTTTTAGTCTATGTACAAAAATTACATCTGTTTGATAGATACCTGTAACACAGCGACTGTTCCATCCCAGTACATCCTCAATCACTTTTGAAGTTACATAACCAAAGCCCTGGCCAGGAAATTTCCTATTCCACAGAACCGTGAAGTCTTTTTATTGTTTCCGCTTGCCTATTACTACAAAATGCAAAAAACATGTTTACTTTCTGCCTTGTTTACTCTCTTAATATGCACGTGCATTTTACGAAACACCTTCTGTACCTTGTGTGTGTTTTTTCCAGGGTGTCATCTGTTCGTCAGATACCATTATCTTTATGACACAATGTTCCCAGAGGTTTGATGCCTTTAGACCCTAGGACACCGAGGTTTTATTTTCTTCCTGTGGAGTTTTCTATAATATTTAAGTGTTAGTTTTGTGTGCATACAATTGTGTTCTTGCTAATGCTAGTGCCAAATTACATGAATCGAGGTGTACAACAGCATGACCCTTTGCGTAAATTTGTGGATAATATCGCTCAGAGAGAATCCGTTTTTGACGGTGCAAAAATTCCGATTCAGAGCATGAGGTGCAAATACGACATTTTTATTTTGTTTCGCAAGATTTATAACAATTTTGGCATTTTTCTGTAATATAGTATCGTTCTATGAATTATTGTTCAACACCTGTTTTCCTACTTATCTTGTTATATATGGAGATTTCTTCTTAATGAAATGATTCCACGTACAAAAAAAACTTTTTAGAAAAAATAAATATGAAGCAAACACACGATTGATTTGTTGTTTTTGTTGGTCGTAGTTTTTTGGCCAGTAGCTATTAACTTAGAACACTGAACCAATTTACTGAAGTAAAAAAGAGAAGATAAAAATTAATCTTAAAAGTTAATATAAATCAAGGATACATTTTTATAAATTTCAAATATGTGTCCTTCAAAAATAGCTGTTTTTTAATCATATTAGTGTTACTTATCAAAATAAAACGAATATAATAATTTTTATCAATATTTGATAAGGGAAATAAATTTCCATTTGCTTGGAACTGATTTTCGGTGATCCGTGGGAGGATCTTGTAATGCACGTGAAAAGGGGTTCACCCAATCAGATTTCGCCGATATCTAACGTGTAACACAGATTTATTCTTGCGCCGGCCCATAGCGAATTGCCAACAGACCAAAAAGTCGCAGCTTACATCTCATAGTGACACAATTACCCAAACAATCTCTGTAGAAAAATATGAGGAACCTCCACGTGTTAGCAAAGACTTAGAGACACCGGCTTCTTGAATTTTATCGATGACAATTTAAAAACTATCCCACGGCGCGACATTAAAACTAAATCAAAATTTTTGGTTTGAGAGGATTTTTTCTACGATCGTCAAGATTGATCTCCTAATGGGTAAGTTCTCCTTTTGCTTAAAATTCCAAAATACCTTAATTATCAAGAAATACAATTAAAATAGGTTTACTTTGTTATATGGCAAATTTGTTACAATATTAGGCTATCATTAAAAAAATATATCAGTAAATATTGAGGGGTAAAAAGATTCTTACCAGAAAATATATAAGCTCTAAGAATACCCACATGATAAAAAAAAAATTAAAACATAATCTATTTTGCAAGTTCGTATTTTAATTTTTTTTTACCTAAAAATTCTTACTTTAACAAAATTTATTATTCAAAAACTCAACACCAAAGAAGAATAATTTCCAATTCGAAAGATAATGTTTTCTCTAGAGAACTATGAACTTCCGTAAAATTGATACCAACAAGTGCGAGATCAAAATGACCACGATCCCCGTTATCAGAGTCGCAATTAACGCGGTTCAGAGCAAGTTATGAGAAAGTGACCAAGGCGTCCCCTCGGAGAACGAGTTTTCTGATAGTGGACAGAGCTAATTAAAAGTGAAAGAAAATTAATACTTCCTCACGTCCAGCATTTGTGATTGACGATACTATACCCTTCGTATCAAACGATGGAATATCATATGGCTTGTTAACACAGGGGGCGAAATTTATTTTCTAACGGAAATGTGAAATTTACAATGTAAACAATTCAAAATCGAGAAAATGCACTAGTGTTTATTTATACCGTATTTTGTAACATGATAAACTAATTCATTTCAAGACATTTAAATAATTTTAGTCGGGTTGTTATATGGATTTAAACTGTTTCTAATTTTAAAAAATTAAATAATTTATGAATTGTATAATAACTATATGTATACATATAAAAAAACATATGAATGCTTGTTCAATTTTTGATGTTGCATTTTTAATCCTTTGATTCCAAAAAGAATACGAACATAAGAAAACATAGTGTACTCATACAAAAAGGACATTTTTTAGAAAGGAAAAAAAACAAACAACAACACAGAAACAAAACAAAAAAACAACAACAACAAAATGCACTGTTATGTATAATAATTTATAACACTTTTTCAAAGATTAATTTCAATAATTACTTATAGATAAAAATTGACCTGAAAATTATTTATTCAAATAAAATTTGCAATGAAATCAAAGAGTCATTGCAATTTCATTGTAAGTACTAATACTGATACAAAAATGAATGACAGAAAAGGTATAATCATATACTAGCATATACTAGTATATCATCAACTACTAAGCTATTGTTAATCATACATATTCTGGCACTCCAGTACATGAAAATTTTCAATCAATAATAGTAAAGATTAATTAAAGTTTCAGATATAAGTATCTTTCAATCAAAATATTATCAACGTTTCTATTAATCAATTAATTTTTTTTCTATTTATTCCTTAGAACAGTCGACGTTTGGCGAGGTGAACCAGCTCGGAGGCGTTTTCGTCAATGGTCGCCCTCTGCCAAACGCCATCCGCCTCCGTATTGTCGAGCTGGCTCAACTGGGAGTACGACCATGTGACATTTCCCGCCAACTGAGAGTTTCTCATGGATGTGTGAGTAAAATTTTAGCCAGATATAACGAAACAGGTTCAATTTTACCTGGTGCCATAGGTGGCAGTAAGCCACGTGTAACTACCCCTAATGTCGTCAAACATATTAAGATGTACAAAGAGAGGGATCCAGGAATATTCGCGTGGGAGATTCGGGACAAACTTTTGGCAGACGGCGTGTGTGATAAATATAACGTTCCATCTGTGAGTTCCATAAGTCGAATTTTACGTAACAAAATTGGAGGAAATCCTACACCGACACCCATCAGTCAAGGATACGATAATAAAACCCCAATAATGCCTTCCCCAACTGCGCCTGCGCCGATATACAATCATCAGTTTTATCCGTATTCCTGTTCTACACCCTCTATGCCACCCGTACATTCTCCACAAATGCCCGTATCTCAACCACTTGCTCAACTGAATCCAAACAAACCACCCCAATCGGCTTCAAACTGTGTGACACCGTGTATGATGAGGGCTTGGGCTACCTCGTCACATTCCGTTAACGATATTTTGGGATTCCGTCCCCCTCCCATGCAACAGACAATGCCTCCACATCAGCACCTTCCCCAGGAAAACATGGGAAACATTGGCCAGAACTATAACATGAATTACTATGCCATGAAACCAACGACAATGGCTCCGATGTACTTGCAGAGTTGACGAACAAATTAATTTTGCTCGAACTAATAATTTTTTTAAAATTGTTATCAGTGCCAAATATATATGGAAGTAGTCTTCAGGAACGGTATATTTAAGCTACAGTGGTGCTCACTTTATACAATAATGGATATACAATATCTTAGTGTATTATATGCTTGTATTTAATCAGTTGTGCTTTGTTGAGTTTTTATCCAATTAAAATGAATTACACACTAGTCATGTTTTTCGATTTTACCGCATGATTTAATACTTCTTAAAACTCCTGTTATAAAATTCTGACAACTATTGCATGTTGCTAAGTATTTTTTTTAAACAACAATCTTCAGGGTAATGAAGTAGGTGATATATATCTACGGAAAAAGAGATCAAAATAGGATTTACGTCAAAATGACCTAGCTTTGATTGATATTTTTATCAGTATCCCTGTGTGTATTGATATCGTAACACACACATTATCTCAGTTTTACTACTGACACAAATATGCTCACTGCAACATCATGCAATTAAAAGATTACAGGAAAAGTTACTCGATCATGGTATAAGGGCACCTTAATTTAAAGCCTTGAATGACTCACGTTTTAATCTGATTATCTGGAAGTGAATGTACAGGTACAATAAATACAATTATTGTGTTTCTTATATGAGACAGCTTCAAAACCGGAATTAAATTGGACAATACTTTAATTTTTTTCTGTACAAAGCAATTAAATTTATTTTTTTTTTCTAAATCTGCGACATTCACAGTAAAATATACCTTTAAAAAGTTCTTCACAATAGAGTCGATGAAATACATCTTTTCCTAATTCACAATCTGGGTGATATGTCCGAACGTTCAATTGAACGATAGATTGTAATTGCCAACAAAACCATCTTATCAACCATAGAATTTGCTAAATGTAAACTTTAAAAGACACTGTCGATATCCTTGTATCATCAAATCATTTGTCAATAGGTCTCCTCGTTTTGATTTTTTCTTACGTATCAAATCAACTGGAAGACATACCGTATACACTACAGGTGATAATGGTATTTTACTTAATAAATGAGGGAAGTTGAGGGAATGTTGAAGTAATCACGATAATCATAAAAAATTATTTTGAAGAATACTTTATATTTGTTTTTAGAAATAAGTATTTGACTTTTCTCGGGCCCGTTTTACAAAAGGACTTACGACTTAAGACCTAATTTAATTCTTCTTATAACTTTTTAATAATCATTATATAGAAAATTATTTTAAACTTTTAAAAAGGAATGTGGTATGATATTTTTACAAAGAGAAATATTAATTTTGCAAAATGTTACAACAATCTGACGTTTTTGGTCTTAGTCGTTAGTTCTTTTGTACAGCGGGCCCCTGAACTTTTTATATGGATAATATTAAGTCCTATTTCGGGTAACGATAGAAATAATTAAACAACTGAACAAGTCTAATATAAAGAGAGGTAACTGGTTTATTTCATAATAAAAAGTAATGAGGTTTAGTTTTAATTATTTTCAAATTATTTACAAATCGTCCACTTTTTACTGAAGAAAGTTTGCATTAATATATTTTTCTTCATCGCATATTCTCGGATCTTCCAGGACAAGTTTGACTTAGTTTGTACAACATTTTTCGATTTATTTGTCGATTGATTGAATATTGTTTAACGCCGAGTCGGCAATTTTTCAGCCATGTTTCGGTGGACTTTTGGTTTAAATAATCGGTTTTTGAAAGTTTTTGGTTTCTCTGGCGGCCCCAGTGAGCCTACTCTTTTTCGAACTCCAGAGAAACGATCTTTTACGTGCCATGGGTTTTGTCATCCTTGACGAGGGGCACCATTTAACGTCTTGTCCGACGGACTTCTTATGATTCATTTGTCGAAAACACCCGTGAAATTGCTATGTTAATACTGTGATATAACTCATTTTCGCGTGGGGTTCAATTTTCGTTGTTTTCGGGATTTGAAGAGACTTGCGAATGATTCCCCACGACATGTAGTTTTTTCAAAAATATTTATATTCCTCAAATATCTGTATATTTTTATAATCTTTGAAAAATATTCAAAATTTCAGTGACAACCTGATTTCTAAACCAGCTTCTGATCATTTAAAAAGAAAATAGAAATGAAACTCTAAAAAGGTTCGTTTTGTAAAATAAAGTTTTTTTTCGTACAAGGATTATAGGCCTATAAGATTCCGACTACCCTACCAAACTTTATAGTTGCTTAATTATTGAAATTATTGAAGCTAATATGTACTAAATTATTAATTTATTATTTTAATTTTGTGTGATCATAATCAAATCTTACCCAGCTGCTACTAAAGTTGATCAGACGATACTTTTTTGGTTTACAACGGGGCGTTCGTTATTGAACACTCGTATTCAGAATGTTTCGGGCATGCTCATAAGTAATACAAACTCCGCGTTCAATAAGACGCCAAGATAAGAAGATATTGAATGCTAAAATTCTCTAGATTCTTAATGCATGTATTTTTTAATTATAGAATATTTATTAGCTATATAATGATATTTCATTAATTTTTCAAATTATCGAGGAGCGCATTGTCTTTGGAGGCCTTTATTCTATAGATATCAATTCAAATTTGTCTTTTTAATCAAGCTGTGCAATTTTCCCCCAATGGCAAATATGTTTTGCCTTCAGCGATCTTCTCTCAATGAGATAGAAAGAAATATAAATGAAATCTTATCTATGGTTTCTTAATTAAAATGTTTTTTTTAATGGATTTGTGAATTTAAACATTTTCTTTGTAAAATTAGGAGAAAATTTTATATTATTATTTATTTGAAGATCCAGGCATCTTTTAATCAATCTCAAAAACCCTCTCTTCTAGACACACAAGAACATTTTTCAAATACCAGATCATCAGTGTAAGAAGCAATTATTACAATTAATCAATGAAAATAACTAAAATCCACGGGACTTTAAAACATCTATATTGATTTTACATGATCATAACATATACATTTTCTTTTTGTATATATGCATATAGTAACTGTATTGATCATGCAAAAATCAAACTTAGTATGTTACCGGCCAGAGAGAGAGAGAGAGAGAGAGAGAGAGAGAGAGAGAGAGAGGGAGGGAGAGAGTAGATCTCTTTTTGAAGATTTATAGACCCGACACTTGGGTTAGGTTCAAAACACTTAGTTATTTTCTATAAGTCCCTTCATTGCAGGTTCCAGAAGAGAAATGTGATATCATTCTTAAGAAGAAGATGGGCGTATAAGGCGGGCAAAATGCCTATAGCGCGACAGATAAGAATTGAAAAAATTTGATGTCAATTATATCCAAATTTTATTTCATATTTCATCTAATATTAAAGTATACTAAATGTAAAATCTCTATAATTTACAAAAATCTCACAAAAATTGAAAATATTTGCCTATGAAAAAGCGTACACAGACTTAAAAGAACAAAAACGATCATTTTTTCATACTTTAACAAAATTTTTCAATGTGAGTGGGTCTTCGCTCCATTTTTTTGAAAGATAATCCTAAAAGTTTGCGACATGTATATAATGATATTTAATAGACATGAGTTTATTTATGTTTCTTATTTTTTTTCTGTATATAGACCCTCCCACCCCCACCCCAGCCCTTGCACCCGCTTCCTGATGATTTATCCAATGCAAACGAAGTGCTGCATGTTTATGTTTAATTTCGGAACACGAAATACCATCATTTTGAAAACGGTATTTATCTTTCGTTGGATTTTTTTTTGAGTACCAAGGGACCTTTGCCCAAATTCCCAACGTTATCGGTCGTCTTGGATGCAACTCTCAATTTCCGGGCATAAAATTTAAGCCATCTGGGAACTGAAAAACGATACATGGATACATGGTTTTGTAGCCCACACACGTGTCTATATTTAAAAAAAATGAAATATATTTAATATCAGCTTAAAAATTTTGAGTAAGAGAGAAATTCAAGCTTTCGACAATTTTCTCAGGACGAGTTATTTATTTTTATTTCAAGATACGTAATAATAAAAAATGCGATTTTGCTTCGATAAGAAATATTGAATTTACACATTTGGAAATAAATTATGAAATATATATTCAGCCATAAATTTTTCGGAAATATATCATCAATGTTGCAAAAAAAATTCCCCCATTTTTTTTCCATGTTAAGGACTCGGAGAACTTATATCAACCTGGGCTAGGAAATAGTGCATCTGCTGGTAATAAAAAAAGAAAGAAAGAACGAAAAGCTGACACTTTTAAATCTGCTACAATAAAACAGTTCCAGTCACCTTGGGTATCTCAGACAAGTCGATAAACATCTAGACTAATTTGAACAGCATCAAACACAAGACAAATTGATTTGGAATTTATCTACCGTTATTATCTCTCTTGGGAATTTGATTTATAGAAATCTAGAAGTCATCAGCAAATTCCCTGATCAAATCCATTTTTAAAATAAAAAAAAAATTGAATACTTAAAAAAAAGAGATCATTAGCTTTGATTTTTTATCAACAATGTAATACTAATCAAAAAATGCTGAACAAGTTTAAAAGCAAATATAAAAAAAAAAAATTCGTACAATAAAGATAATTATTACAAGTGTATTATAGACATAAAATACAACCTAAAAGTAAAGTACACAAGTTTTTCATTTAGGTACACCTTATAAATATTGAAGAAGTTAAGATAGATTTTACATATTTTTGAAATTGATTTTTTTTCAATTTTAAAAATACTGAAAACAATTGACTTTCATTTACATTTAGACCATTTAACATGTTTATACATGTGTACTTTTTGGAGCTTTATAAATATAGTTTGAACTCACATAATTCTAAGAAAACACGCATAATTTGGAGCAAATAGTAAATAGGAAAAAATATAGTGTGATAAAAATATAAAGTTTAATTTTACTTAATAAAGAAATAGTTTATTTAGGTTCAAGAATCAAATAAAGAAATAAACATTTTGAACGTCTTCCAAATAATAACCGCTTTTATTCTTTGATATTTGCCCCTATTATACATCCAAAATGTCTTCGTTTAAAGTATGACATATGTTCCAAATATCATTCACATTCGATCAATTTTCCTGCGGAACTTAAAATGAATTCATAATGCAAAACAGCCAAACACAAAAATGAGCGCGGATTAAAACTCATTGCAGGCCGGCGATAGCGATTCATGTTACTTGATATCCCCTTTTACATTTTGTTTTTGAACAATAGATACAGAGCTTCCCGTAAAATGAAACGGAATTAAGTAATTATATTGATAAATCATGATTTTCTTCCACAGATCAAAGACGCTGTGTAGACCCTCGCAGCTGATGTCATGACCTCGGATAGCCTCGATTTCAGATGATATATTGTCGCTCAAATATCAGAGATGGGGGGTAAACATGGGATTTACGTTGGGCGTTAACAGGTTTCTTTTATATTTTACACACTAATAAAATGTTGTTTCTATGAATTAAATGTCAAGAACTCCGAGTTTTATCAAAAGGTTAACGAAGAAGAGAAAAGGCAAGTTATTAGATCGGTTCAGTTCACATGACCTACTACCCACACTTTTTGAAAAACGGGAAAAAATCGGAAGTGCCTAAAATCTATAAATAAATGAGTGGAGGTAAGATGATTTAAAATCCATGTTTTTAACAGAGATTAAAGAAATCTTGCATAAAAGGTAAAAAAATTTAGGAATCAGGAAATGAAAAGAAGCCTTAATTTTCTATAAAAAAAATATCTGCAGGTTTCTATTCGTTTGTGCGGCGTGATCTTTCTGTTGTGAAAATAAATGTATCTTTCTAAAAAAGCAGATGTCGATTTCAACGTTTGGTGTAGATAACAAGTATCTGTTCCGCCGAGGATATTGTATGAAAAGAAATAAAATAGGATGCAACACACTCTGCCCCTAAAAAAATGACCGATCCCCCGTGAATCTGTTTTGTTTCAATTTCTATTAAGACATTCGTATGTCAAAGATCGATGGATTAAAGAATAATTCAGAGTGTAAAGGATTTATATATGAAGTAAAATCCTACTATTTTTTTGACAAGACATCTTTTGTGGAACACGTTGAGCATACTAACTTTTGGCGTTAGAAAGTTTTCCGTAAAAAATGTCCTTTTTCAAATGCAAAAAAATCGTCTTCTTTCTTTTGAAAGACTGATATTGATATCTTGATCATCTTCTTACGTAATTGTTTAATCTAGTTAAATCGTCTGCATGCCAGTTGGAACAACATTATTCTGTTAGAATCAGACCCCTGATGAAATTCCTTTAGCAGAGTCCATGGGAACTATTAAATCAGAGAAATTTTGACACATTGCGGTTCATGGAATTAAATTGGTGCCAATTTAATAAGGCTGATCCATGATATTCTGGCGGAAACAAAAGTTTTACAACTCTAAACTTTTTGATACCATGTTGGCCTTTTCCTTTGTTTCAGTTTCTTGGTACGCTGTATGAAATTTGAACAATCATGCACCTGCATTGGTATACAGAACATCTACATGCATCTCTTTAAATAAAAATAACAAAAACCAATCTCAAAGGAAGATGTCATGGTATTGTGTCAGAGAACTTATTCCTATTAGTTAATAATTAAAGGTGTGCAGCCCTGCAGGGGTTTTTATTGATAGTATTTCTTTTACATACTCATCAAGATAAACAGGGTGTTGAATATTTGAAATATTAAATTACACTGTAAAGACTCATCTTCTTTTGAACATAATAATAAGAGAATCCTTCGATGCTATAAACTTATCATTTCAAATATATATCGATCTAATTACGTTTTACTTTTCGAAATAAATCTTTTTTGTGATATTAAGACATAAAATGGAAGGGCCAAAAAACCCTATCCAGTACCAGCCATTCTTCATCCATCTTCATTGTTCCCTCTTTTTTGTTTAGCTGTTTTCCATCTGTTATCCACTTAGATACCCATTAGCCACACCTACACAGGTATACCGTAGACTACCGGGGCTTCATACATCAATCTAGACCTTTGTCTTGTTTCTAAGCAGCTTGGAGGAGCACAAAAAGACATCATCAATTTGGGTGGTACTACCAAGCAAAAACTCCTTCTCAAAAGAAAAAAAAGTCCAGTTATTATTAAGCGGGAAGCAACAAGCATACCATAGCTATCCTTCCTGTTGTATATTATATATTGGTAAACTTAATTATTGTGGACATTCTCTTCCTTGGTTCCTACAGCCGTGGAGAATTACTTATTTTCTATTTTCAGGAAAGAGGGTAGATAATTTTAAAGAAGAAAAGTTAGAAATGCAAACTCAATCAAACCTTACAAATACTTGAGATTAAAAACGTATAAAATTTGGTAACTTCAATATTTTCTTTCAGAATTTATTTCAATAAAAGTTTTGCCTTGAATTTTTTTTCAGCAATGATGATGAATGGCCTCAGAGCAACACACTCTATCCATTAGAAGAGGGACACGACATGGACAGAGGCAGATTAACAGAATATTGGCTATAACGAAGCATAGAAGAAAGAAAGATTCTGGAATCTCCAACAGATTTAGTGATTACTGCAATGTTACAAAAAACCTTACTTCTTCCTCTGTTCACATTAAAGCTCCAAGATGAAAGTGAAACCCAAAAAGTCATTTGCATTTGTACAAGAAATGACAGATTTTGTCAGCTGGCTGTTCGTTTTTTCTAAGTTATTCCTTGTCAGTTATTCTGCCAAAATAGACAGGTTTGCTATAATGACTTTTGCAGAGGAATAAGGTTCCCACTATAAACCGCCCTCAATTACATTTCCTATAATGATTACACGTGCAAAGACTTATTTTTGTGTAAAAGTAATAACCTGTCATAGACTGCTGAATTAAACTGCTTCAATTTGTCAAATAAGTTGAAATTATTGTTCCAAGTCATCCTTATAAGATATGATTTTAGTGAATATTAATGAATTTCTGTATGGCATTCACCAGTGCAAAGATGTTCATTTAGTAATATTACAAAATTAAAAGCTGCATCATACTATATGTAGCAAAGTATTTTGTTTGCCAAATGATGGATCAATAAGAAAAGTTATATAAATTAAGAAGTGTGGCAAATACGATCGGAATAAGAGAAAATTGATTTGTTTCTTGTATATGAGGAAACTTTCCATGCTTTATAGAAAATCTTTCTCGACCCATTGCAGAGGTATCACAAACAAAGGATTCCCGCCATAAGTTATTGCTGTGTGAATCTTTATAACAGATAGTAGTTAGAAACCCTTTGCAGGAACTGGGTGATCGTGAGGCATCATTTAATGTATATATAACGACTTTGTTCCCTCTGAAGATTTTCCTCGAGGGTTTGTTTTCTGCAGGATTTTATTATCATTTTTTTAAAGATAAATGTGCAAGAATAAAACGTTACTCTTCTGTACAAATGGTTTCTTTATTCAGTTTTGAAAATTCCATTGCAATAAGGCTATTAAATTGATATAGTTGTTATAAGTTGTAGCTTATATTCTTGAATTTAACAAAGACAAAATGAAAATAACAATATGTTTGTCAGCTTTTTTTTTACCTTCGATTTTTTTAAATTCAATTACTTTGGAGTGTATTTTTCTGGAAAAATTAGTTATAGAAGGGTTTTGTAACATGATGCATGTGCATGTACTTAGCGGCTCTCAAGAATTTGTGCTACTGGGTGGTGTAATAATAAAAATGCAGTTATAATTTCGGTTTTCAATTTTATAACCCAAATATTCAGGAGGTGCAAAATTTATTATCTTGTGGCGAAACCAGATAAAAATAATGGTTTATAGAGGACAATCATATAAATAATGTAATACGGCATCTCCCGGAAATCTCCGCGGTAGATCTGCCACTAGGGGGCACTGTTCTAGTGTCAAAAACGCGCGAAATCGAGACGAAATAGCTTATTACCCACTGTGATCTTCATTGCATGTAATTGCTCTGAAAATTGGTAATAAATGATTTGCACTTCTTACCCTTGACACTTCTGGTATGAATCAGGTCCTGGAGTAAATATTTTCAAAGATACGGAGTTTTGGCTTTACATTTCTAACTTATGGGAAATTATATCACGGATTTACTTAAATTTGATTAATCTTATGTATATGCATGATGAGAGTTTTCTTAAAATTGAACATCTTTGATAAATTAAAAGAAGAACAGTAAAATTATTTTCATTCTCTGTTGTATACAAGATATATATATCTGAAGGAATAATAAGGACAGCCATCTGTCTGCAGTCTTGAACCAACATAAAAGTAGATTTATTGTTATATAATTTGTTACAAGGCAATGAGCATTTTTGCACAATGGATAATTTTTTGTGTATTCTCATTCCCGATTTTCTCAAGACCAAATTCAAATGTTAACTATTAATCGATAAATCATCCAACCATGGTGTGCATACAACGATTTCTCTGTAACATTATCTTTCGTGCACGGTGGTTTCGTGGGAGAATCCACGCCCTTAAGTATGTAAAGCGACAGTATCATTATGTTTAACGTCCGATAGGGTGGAAAAAAGTGCTTTTTTACATATGTCAATAATTAACTTCTACACATGAGAACCTTTAACTTCCTATTTTTATGATCAGAACATTTGTAAATCGTACCGATATGATCCTACATCGCTTTTGCTTTCTTCTGAGAAATTATACCTACCGTAATTTAGGAAACAATCGACGTAATCTATCTTGCTGCGATTGGCTTCACACAAAATAAAAATTTACTAAAGATTTTTCCCGAATACTGTATTGACACCATAGTGAATGCCAACAAAAAAAAATCTTCAATTTCAAATAGACTCTACAATACATCTTATTCCAAATACTACATGCTTCCCTTTCTTAAACGTGATCTACCTGGCTATGTACAAATTGGATACAGTCATGCCTCTAAACCGTGAAATAGACCACAACAATTCTCGGCGACAGGAACAAGAATCTGCTTTCTGCATCACTGTCAGCTGATTCCTGCGATTCATGACATCACGCGGTTGTCTGATGACAGAATTATCGTCTGCCAACAGAAATGATGCCTTCTTGCTGAAAGTCAGAGTGATCACAGACGACAGTTTATGAATGAAAAACAACATTTCAATGGTATCAATATTTGTTGTAAAGATTTAGTCCAAAGTGACAACTGTTGTTATTTTACATCAAATTAACGTGTACTGGAGTATGTATCTTGAGTTCCATTTATTTTTAGTTTCCAATTGCAGTAGTTGAAATCGAGATATTAATTGTCAAAATTAAGATATATAAAATTAATTTTTAAGAAAAAAAGTAATCTTCATGCTTTTTTGCCTTGTAAAAGACCAACGAACATTTGCTTCGTTGCTGATTAGTGAATCTACCGTTTTGTCATGCGCGGTAGTTTATATACTGTGAATGACACATTTTGCTCTTTATCTTCCAAAATAAATTGGGTTTTCTCAATTGTGACAGAAATGAAATAAATAACAAATACCTCCTCTGCTCTTTGGCAGGGCAATATCATCTTAAATTGTATAGCGGTCACGTGAAACAATACACCTGTTTCCAATGCGTTTGTCACCTAAATCAAAGACCGACAAACCGAGCCAAGAAAATGTTAAAAATGTGCTAAAGACACCATCATCTATGTTAAAAGCATACATTTCTCTATGAACATCCTTTACAGTTGATATCATTTTCATTTTACGGCCATTAAAAGTTTGGTGGAAGCCTCTTCAGTCAGATAATAGCCGTAACATTAATAACTCCAGGAATATTCTACAAGATAAGGTTTTATTCAAACTATGTCAATTGTCGGTTAATTAATTGGTAATCAGTTGCTAAGAATCCCAGGATAAACTACAATAAAGCTAAATGATCAGCATCAGTTGGTAGCCCGGCTCCCATTTTCTTATCGTCTCTGGTCAAGCAAGGGTCACACAAGACAAAATGCCGTTTTTACCTGATAATCTCTCGATTGCTACCAACTGAGATGCAGTCTTAAAATTCATAAAATGGGTCTGGTATAATAAAAAAAAATAAACATTCATTAATTTTTTTCAAACTTCCTGTTGCTAAAAAAAGACCAATTTGCCGACTTGTGATATCCAAACAGATACTGATCAACTCTAAGTAGACAGATACGATACATCTTGTTTTTGTCTGAAAAAGAGAAAAAATAGATCTATTAGAGTGAGTTTTCAGCATGGCAGTGAGCGACAATTCTCCGTGTTGGGGATGGTCTTGGTTGGCCAGGCTTCACTGAGCGTGTTCTTGATGTGTTGTTTGGAATGGAAATCATTTCTAACCAACCATGGCTATGTAATCTTTTTCTTCAATGAAACAATTTACAAATAAACAACAACAACAAAAACAAACAAACAAACAGCATTTAATAATAGCTTCCCTTTATTGTTTCGATTTATTATGTTTATGGATATCAGCTGATACTGCTAATAGTACTCTAAATTTCAGCTGACGAATGTACGTGCACAAACCAATCGGAAGCAACTTTGAAATATGTAAGTTCTTTGTGTTATTATAGTTCTATGCAAGGACTGGAAGTATGCATTAATTTTACTTTCTAGTCTCAGAAATTCCTCAACAGATAGAGAAACTCCAATAAACCTAAATGGAGATGCATCCCTTTTCATAATGAATTATATTGTTGGGGTCGGTGCACAGTCAATCTGTCGTGGCCAGACGCAATCATAAACAGAGACTTTTAGCGAAACCCAGAAAATTAACTGTCAAAATCAATTGCAGGCTTTACATTGCTGACAAAATTTACATTTTTGCTACCAAACCTGTCTTCATTCATTGTGTTTCTCATCAGACATATTTTTCTACGTAGACTCGACATTCCGAGTTATCTCACCATCTTAGACTAGATCGTTTGTTTTCATTAGAAAGGCAATGATAGAATGCATAACTAGGTTTCGACGAGGAAAAAGAAATGCTTCAATTCTTCTACATTATAATATTTTAAAAAATTAACAGTTCCCTCTGCTGTAAGGAAGATATACTAGATCTAGCGACACATGTAGAGGAAAATGCTCAATTTGAGTAGTAAATGATCGCTTCATAATTTTTGTTCTCTAATAAATCCTTGTAATGTTTAACATCTCTTTGAGACAAGAAAATCCTACGCGCCGATTCACACACTTGGGAACAAAAACGCAGCGCTAAATATCAAAAACATCGATTCTGTTTACCTGAATTTTCATAAACATATCGACTAATGGGAGGTTTGCGAAAAAAGCGGAACCACCAAAACATTGTTAAATATACCTTAATTAAATACTTTCTTGTGGAAGCAGGTTCTGTGAAATTAATCAATCTCCATAGTAACAAGTAAAAAATCTGCAGACGGTTCCGGTTGACTGCCATACGTCGTCGAAAGATTTCCTGTTATAACAATTTTCTCCTCTTTTCTGGAGTCATGCAGATTATGAATTAAAGTATCAACCATGAAAATACAGCGAAAGAAAGAATTTTTAATTGTTAAATACTAGTAAGATAATAATTAATATCTAATTTTTAGATTTTTTATGATCTTAAATTTACAATACGAAATGATGCGTATTATATGTTCAGATTTTGATTTTCTTTTTTAGTTTCACTTCTAAAAAAAGAGAAGAAAACTATGTTCACGATACTATATATATCTTGGGTTTATGGAGACGAAGTTTTAAATAAAATTTGAGAAATTGTAGAACAGTTTGTTCAGGTTTAATCATTGCACATATGCATACCCACCAATATATACAGTACGCGGAGACATGCTCTACGTATGTACAATTTCTAAAACGAGATAAATTATTGACAAACAAGTTGCTGAAACAAGAATACAAGCAGTCTCGTTTAAAGTCTTCAATTCGTAAGTCCTATGGTCGATGCAATGACCTTGTCAGCAAATACAATTCATCACTGAGCCAAATGCTGACTGACTTTTTTATACTAATTGTTAGGCATTTTATACACCGAATTGACGACGGATATTCTCGTTATTTCCTTATCATGACGGGAGCACACGGCAGATGAGACCGGTGGGCAGGGGATGCTCACTCCTCAATGGCATCTGCTCCAACCTCTGATGTTTTTGGAGGTCTGTGTTTGCTCTGCTTCTATTTTGTATTGTTTTATGGACTCTTGAACTTGAATGCTGTATGTTATCTCTATATATTTCATGAGACGGTATAAAATGTGGTCTTGTATATCGGAGAATGTACTGGCATGAAAAAATTCCTCACTGCTTCATGGTCTTGAGTGCCTAGTTTATGTCTGTATTTTACAATCCTCAACTGGCAAGCTATGGTATCTCATAATGAGAAAAAATACTCAAAAGGACGCTGAACAAAAGAATTTAGTTAATAATAGTTACTTTTATTCATTTGTCTAATCGATATATCCCAAACTTGAAATATAAGATACAGAATCTGACTTATCTGTTTCAAATTTGGTTATTTTACTAGAAAAATACTTATATGGTTACCTTACAATAAATCTTTATGATAAACATTATTCATTTTCAACTTTTTGATCATCAACTTCCCTTATTTATCTATGTAGCAATATATCCTTATCACCGGTATATGGCGTTTTTGTTTCGAAATTGATTTGATATGCAGGAGAATGCTCAACGTACGAACAATTTCCAAAACAAGTTTTTAAACAAATTCAAATTGGAAGCAGAGCAAACACGGACCTCCAAAAAATCGGAGTTGGGATCACGTGCCATGGAGGAGTGAGTACAACTGCCAACCGGCCACACCCGCCATGTGCTTCTTGTCATGAATGGACAAACAGAAAAGTCCATAGGTATTTTGGACTGTTTATAATGACCTAACAATTAATTCAAAAAAGGTTAGTCAGCATTCAATTTAGTGATAGTCTGTATTTGCTGATAAAATCATTGTATCGAGCATACAACTTGAAAATATGTGACTTTAAATTAGACTGTTGATACTTATATCCTTGTTTTATCATCTCCTTGCTTATTTTTTGATAACTTGTCTCGTTTAAAAACTTGATCGTACGTAGTGCGTGCTCACGCGTATCGAATAATTTGGGAGACATAAACTCCGTTCATGTTTGCAGAAAAAAGGGAATATTGCTAAAAAGGTAAGAATGTTGACGACAGAAAATTTAATTTTAAGCAATATTCTATTAAAAATAACCATAACAGGATTTAGCTGCAGGGACTGTCTATGTAAGTCCTCTCCATAATATAAGGTCAAAAGCATGTACAATTAAATATAAGCCACATAACATAAAAAAAACAATATATACATGTACCTGTGTATATTCAAAAGAAATTTATTAGAACTTTATTAAAGAATAAGAACAAATAGATAGAAAAGAATTAATTATAAATGGGGCTGATAATACAATATATGTTTGCAGCTCAATTAAGATATATGACTATCAAATAAAATGCAGGTACATTTATATATAAATGTGGAAATTGATAAGAACACATAAATAGATGTTGGTTATTTGGATTGACAATTTAAAAAAGGGAAAAACAGAATCATGCAAATCTCTTAGTTGATGTAATAAATTTATGGACAAGTTAAAATACTGCAATATTTTGGTTGTATGATTGTTCCATTTATACTAAGTTGTAAGGAGGCATTGGTATTTGCAAAGTATTAAAGTTTTGCACAAGGAAATTCTGTCTATGCACACATTATTTTGGACATTTCATAAAAAAGTGAAATGATGTTTCTGAACTATACCTGTATATGTCACAACTTTAATCTCCTATTAAAATTTGGTTAAATACCAGCAAATCAGCACGATAGAAAATATGAAATCATTACATTTATCATGATGAAGTTTAATGTTAGTTTACCATAAACGTCTTTTTCTGGTAAAATTTACAAATATGAAAACAGATGTGCAAGACTCTCTGGTGTCATTTATTTCAAGTTCATTGAGATTTGCGCACTCGACATATAGAAGAAAGTATCTATTGAAAATGAAAATAGTTGTCCATATGAAATTGTTAATCTGCTAATAACCGGGCACAATTATAGTTACCATTCCAACAGATTATTTGAAGACCTAATAGCCAAAAACTATACAGTTACGCACATGTATTTTCAAACAAAATCTCAAACACCTTTTAATATTATTAATTTCAGAGTTTTTTGTGTACAAGCAGAGTAATTTTTAAAATAATAGTTTTGCAAATGCCCAATTAAATATTTAGTATTTTACGAGTTCCATTTTATTGTAAAAGATGAAGTCAAAAGCCTGGACTTTTCATCGTAAGGAATTGTTGTATAAAGTGTAGAAAATGCGTAGATTTAATGTTAAAACCTTTTGAAAAATTGGTGATGTTAATTTTTCTAAAAGTTATTCAGAGTTATGAGGATTCACATCTAATTTTCACCACTTTTAGAATTTGATGAAGCCAAGTACTTTTAAAGTTTCTCCTTGACAAAAGTTTAATATTTTGGTTAGGTGTAAAGGTAGGGGTTAAGTAGAATATTTTGCTTGAATCTGCTATCATGTATCTTTATAAGTAAGAATTTTTATGGAGTTTTGGAATCTTGTGAACGTATGGTAATTCAAATTTCAATTTAATTACTGGGAATTTCAACAACAAAAAAATTGGCAGATGGTATTAAAAAAAGAATTTACAAGGGATTTGACTTTCCTTATTTTAATCTTGAAAACATATTGTTGAATCTAATTACTTTTGAACACATTTCTAACTCGTTAAATGGATTATTGTACAAAATATATTTAACAGTTAAACGATTTTTAACAGAAAAAGGTACATATATTATTTGTTTATGAATGTTTTACATGAAATATGAAGTTATAAAAATATATTTATAGTTAAAACACCAATTCCTCTCTGTGTGATATTTATGACGTCACAATATTTCCTATTGACGGCCAGTCCACAAATCTAAATCACGTATGAGACAAAGAAAAAAACGATATGAGAATTTTTAAGCATAAAATCTGTGAATCATATAAATCTTAATCTTTTTATCCGGTCAAACTTGATTCTAAAAAGAAACGGTACAAAATAAAGATAATTAATTTCACAATTTTTTAACACTTTCAAATGAAAGAAAACATTTTAAAATGTTTTTCTCTCTTCAATTGTATTTTAAACTATATGCTCATAAATTTAAATTGTTAGTGTCTCCTTAAGTTTTCTGGTGTTTGAATATCCAAAATATATATATATATAAAGTACAATATTCGGGGAAGCAGGCTATGGAGGAAATGTCCTACTCTACAATACCGGTGTAAGTTTTAACCTGGCATTATAATACCCTTTTTAAACAGACACTTGATTATTTATCATCAAAAGTCTTATTTTGTTTTTACTTTTAATTCAATAATATGAAGAAATCATATCCGCAATTATGGACAGATGATATAAACAAAAGAATTGTAGACCCTAACTTTTAACTCTAGTAATTAAAAGTAAAGTGTTTTCCTATACGTATTTGAAATTAATATACGAATATAAATTTCTCATATTCTTAAAAAGCTCTTAAATTCAAAAGTAATTCAATTTGTATGCTCACATAATATTTTAGCTGCAGAACTGTAGCTCTCTGTGTGAGAAAATTCGGACAGATACAGTAGAGAGCTACAGATCCATGCATTGTAAAAACCTAGAAGTTGGTTTACGCCGCCGATTTTTTGTCGCTCACATGAGGTGTTAATTCTTAAATTTTATGTTTTCCCAGCTTTATAAATGATATCCAATAATTAATCATACAATTAACTCCAATTTCTAAAAGTTTATTTACCTTTCAACGGTTCAAGAAGGGCCGTTTGTGGAAGTGGACGTAAAAATGGGAATCTTTTCAACCGATATTTAAAACCCATGGAGGGCTGTTTCGGACCATTGAATGGTACATATATAATGTATCAATAATTGGATTATAACATATGAGTAATTACCATTCTAAGTGGGTAAAAAAGCTACATGAAATAATACCTGAAATGAGCGACAAAAATCGGCGGCGTAAATCGAAGGATTTTACAATGCATGGATCTGTAGCTCTCTGCTTTATCTGTCCAAATTTTCTCAAACAGAGAGCTACAGTTCTGCAGCTAATAATATTTACAAAAGTTACATCATATGTATAAAATATGAGACACTTTGAATCTAAATAAGAGAAAAAGTTTTAAAAGAGCAAGAGCCACTTTGGGCCTTATTTGGCCCTGAGAATTTCTGAAAAATCAAAACCGATCAGTTAAGGTTGCAAATGCAGTATTTATCACTTGGAGTGTTAATAGTGACCACTTGGTGACCAATTAATCGTGACGTAATTTTTCCATCAAGTCAATGCATTATGACGTCATAAAATGCGTCATTTTCCTCATATCCTGTAAATTCCCTTGAAAATGACATAAACTTGAAGCATTTTTTCAATATTTCATATAGAGCACAATCTCTGATCCAAAATATGCAAATACATAATGATAGCTCTGTTTCTGTTATATTTTTTGGATCGTGGGCTGTGCTCATATTTTAATTCTTTGCGGAAGGTAGTCAAATACGCATGTTTTCTGCAAATTTCAAGAACATTGCAATTTCTCCAACCTGTTTTCCAATATCTGGATTCTCAAAACGAAATTTCATTATAGAAAATGAAAGCACCAAGTGTCTACTTTATTAGACGGGGTCACGTGACCCCGTTTATTAGTTTACTGTCAGAGCCCTCAAAAAGGAAGCCGTGGTGATAACACATGAATTAAATCTACGCGTATGAAAGAGTGCAGAAATTGTTTTGATCAAATTATAAGCATTCTATATCAAACTGAAGAAAGTGATAAGAACTTTTTTATAAATGAAACTAATGAAGGATTTTGTAAACGTAAACTCACAATATTAATTGTAAAACACACTATAGTAAACAAAGTACTCTCCTGCGTAGTATTACGACTGCGTACGCATCATCCATTGTTTACTTCCGGAGAAATATTAATTCGGACAAGGTGAAATTCGGACAATTTAAAAAGGTTTCTAGACTTAAATGAAAAACGCAAATTTATATTATTCACAGTTTTGTTTTTAGTTTGTTATTTCAAAAAATTATCAAAACTCGTAAAAAAAATTTACATTTGTGAAATCTAGCATGAAAATTATTTTGACCCCGTCTTTCAGTACTGTCTCAGTACTTTGATTTTGATATATGAAATGGGAAAGAGGGTGATAGTTAATTAATTGATATAAGTACAGGGCCATTTTATGCATAAGATGGCTCTTGCTCTTTATATTGTTATTAATTTTATATAGTAAACTTTACTAGTTTTCCACAAATGCTAATTTGTTTAAATTTTGTTACAAAAATCTAATTTGTTTGAATTTTGTTACAAAAATCTCTAAAATGACAGAACTTTTTTAACGACAAAATTTACTTATTATTTCTAAATTGCCTCATTAAACAAATAAGAAAAAAACAGATAAAAATCATAAAATAAAATTTAAAAAATTACAAAATAGCATAAATCATTTAACAATATGATATATAGAGAAAGGAAAGAAGAAGGTACAGTTTCAATATACAAATCTTGTCCTTTAATTTTCTTAAAAATGAAATTGATGTAAAAAATGAAAACCCGTGTACTCTGAATCATTGAAATTCCGTGCATAAAATTTATGCAAATCTAAATGCTAACTGTGACGTCATAACATGTGCATTTTCCCGCATTTTCTTAAAATGTTGCAGAAGATACCAATTTTCAATGAAATTTTCTTTCAGAAAATATTGTCCACAGGCATCACCCATAAAGATTTTGAGATATCTGATTTACATTGTATTTTGCTCAACATATCCAAAAAACTAAAGTGGGCGACGGCTGTGGACACTATTTCTAAAGGAAAACTCCCCTTGAAATTGGTCATTTTGAGGCCTTCTCTGCTTGAAATAGAGAAATGCATCAAATCAATGTCGTCATATTTCAAGAATGGTACTCCTTCATGCCAAACCGGTATTCTTCCCTGATCTTTCACGGTCATAAACTCATTTGATATTTAAGCCAGTTTCAGAACTTTTTGAAAACAATAAATTTTTAGGGCACAATAAAGCTTAGACAATACCTTCTTCTGTAACGTCATGTAAAATTTAATAGACCAAAAATTTTCCTCTGCTTTTAAGGGCTTGGAACAACATGCGAATAATCAGAATATAAATAATTTCTTCCCAACAAAGGTTTTATCTTTCACGTCCATGAACAGATCTTCAGTATAAGAACTTGTCATACTCTTACGCCTTTTACTTTGATTGTTGTTTCAGCCAGAGAAATGTCCCAAGCCATTTTTCTTCATTTTAAACAAAAAATAATGACGACCCTTTGTCTGCATCAAAATGGTTTTCCATTTCAGTTCTCCATGGGTATGTAATTTACAAATACCTGATAGTTTTTAAGTTTGCATCAAAGTAACGAGTGACAAAACTTTTCAGTAACTGCAGTTTAAAATATAACTATTCTTATAAACTTCCTTAAATTTAATAACCATGCATCAAAAATTAATACCGGTATTAACACTACAGATTGTTTTAACTTTTGTAATAAAAGGAATGTTAAAAAGTACAAAATGACTTTTTATTAAACTGTAATGATATTTCGATATTGTGGACAGTCTTAGAAAACTACTTCAATAAGGGTTGGTTTAAATTTTCAAAATGTAATTTTAGGTAAAAATTTTGTTTCACAAATGCAATACCTTTGAACACTTTATCATATTATCACAAAATAGTATATCTATACTTTTTACACTGAGGAACGAGTCAAGTTTTCATGAATTTTATGTCATCTAAAAGACAAATACGATATAGAAAAAATGTTTGTAATCTAAAAGTATCAAAAGCTACTTCCATTTCATTATATCCTCATAGAAACCTCATTTTATTTGGTGACTGTAATATTATTTACAATGTTTATTCAATAGATAGATTGAATTAAGATTTCGTCATCATACTTGAAAAGAAACACTATCAATTGATTAATTGAGTAATTTTATTGTTTAAAAAATACATTGTAAGGTTTAGAAGATATATCTAACAAATTGTATTATTTATTATATATATCTGTTTGTATGATAAACGTGGGGATGGGTGGATGAGTATCTCATGAAAGTAAATCCTTAAATTCACAGCAACTTTGTTTAAAAAATGGAATGTAAAATCAGTAAAATATCATAAAATAAATATTTTCTTTAAAGTATTCTTCAATTTTAGTTTCTTTATATTAAGGGATTAAATATACAGAAACTTTTTTATATATGAATAAGAAAAAAAATTATTCCAGATTGAAAAGTTTTAGTGTCAAAAATGCAAATTGATTAAATCAGTCGGTTTCATTTTGTTTTAAAATAAAATTGTAAAATAGAATTTTTGATTTCATTATCAATCAATGACAGCAATTTTTTTTTCAAAAAGATTAATTCAGCTATTGTTTCAAAATAAATAGAGATTCGACAGTAAAAAAAAAAGCAAAACTTAAATATCATAATATTTGAATGCATCTTAAATGAATTTTATAATATGTATTCAAATGCTTTTATTAAAAGAAATATCCATCAAATTACCTGGTTAATAGCATTACCGTGGTATTTTCTTTTGTGACTTTAATTCAAAAGATATTCAAAATATCAAAATACTTATTTATCTTTTTTATTGTTTGAGAAAGGTAGTAATTCCACAACTATTCTCACCCAAAAAACCTTTCTCCTGCTTCAGCTTTTCAAAAAATCAAATTTTAGATCGAATATTTTTTTAATGTCAAAATATCGATTTAAGCATTTATTAAAAGAAATACCACCAGGCATTCGTTCTAATCCGTTTACACAAAAGATTGCCATACGGTGAATTCTTTGCCTCATTTTTTGCCTAAAAAACTCATTTGAAGAAATTATAAATATTTTCAAGATAACCATAGTCTCCTAAAGAAGTTTAAATGAGTTTTGAAAAAAAAATCAAATTGTCTTACTTCTTTTGGTTAGCATAATCCATTCATATTTTAAGATAAACCTGCATAATTTGAAATAAACATGCATATAACGATGCATGCATTGCAGTGCAGACCTGCTGAGAAAACTCAAACTTTATTACATTTACTTGGTGCAATTGCATTAAGTTAAACATGAAAGGAATCTGAAAATGTTATTTACTTTGTTACATTTTGACTGATAAAGGAGAATATAAATTAGAGCATTTCGTTAGAGTATTAATAAGTTACAACCATAATCGATTGATATTAAAAAAACCTGAGTTGGTAATTACTTTTTATATATTTAAATCAATCCTTTCTAAAACGTAAATTTGTTACTTTATATTGTACATTTTATCAGTGTTTTATTTATCAATTTTGAATAATAAATGTTTATTCGGACAATGCAAGCTTTGGTAAAAAAAAATTTTTTTTGGTGAGGAAAAAAAAAGCAGAAATACCGAGAGACTGAAAAACGTAAAGAAGCATGTAAAAAGTGAACAATTCTGTCAGTTGAGAGGCCAACTCATAGTGATGTTGGAACATTGCTAGTTAGGTGTGGGATGTTGACAATAGAAGAGCCGATGTTACTCTGTCTTTTTTTTAAAATACATTTTACATTTTTAGTTGGTCTTTCATGTTTATAATCAGCGAAATATACAGATTTGAAACAAATTTAGCAAACCTTTTTGTACCTTTTACTGCAAGTTCACTGAGAGATATCGAGTCGACATAAATGGAAGCAGCCATTATTTATTGAAAAGATCTAAATGTTAATTTGCATGCAAAACTTCTCTTCTATTGAAAAACATCCAGAGATAACTATCTTACAAAGGCATATAAAAAAAAAGTCGGCTAAAAAGAGCACTATTGGTGCCCATCGAAATTCCAGCAGGAGAGATTATTTGAAATCATGGTTTCAAAAGGCTGTATATTTATTGTCATTAAAGCTTCTTTTTATTATCATCTCCAGAGAAGTTGTGTGTAGAATCAAAGTACGTTTTAAAAAGTAATTTTGTTCATGACCAATCTCAAAAATTTCCGAGTTCCATTTTTAGTGAATGATATCAAAAAGCCTAGTTTTTTTTATCTACCGTTAGGAGAGGTTATATGTATAAAGTAAAGGAAATTCATATGTTTAGATGTAACTGACATTTTTTTTTTATTCGAAATTTTCTCAATGTTCTTTGGAGTTTTTGAGAATCCACATTTGATTTACACCACTTCTAGAAGATGCTGCAGCACAGTTTGTCTAAAGTTACTCAGTCACTCAGGACAATGTTTTTGTAAGCAGTAAATTGGGAATGGATTTAGCAATGTATCTTTGTTTGTATGGTTTTCTAAATATAGTTATAAAATTCAGCCTTACAAATACAGAAGCAAAGACGATATTGTAACAAGCCTTGTCTGTCGTAACCATACTTTCATTCCAAGGTTTTATGGAGTAAATTAACTTGTGTGACAAAGGAGATGACTTTAGCTTTTTAAAGGTGGCTTCCATTTGTAATTTAGGAATATCTCCTGTATATGGTGAGTTTGTCTTTTAACTTATAGTGATCTGGATGTCCGTCTCTCTGTCTGTACGTCCGTCCTTCTGTTTGCTCTGGGGTATCTCTTATCGGCAACTCCTCCAAATTTTATACGTTCACAGAATGTTTGTTACAAAGTGCAATTTAGCACTTTCTATTTGACCCTCTGATCGGACACTTAATTTGGGTTTCCCAGCGCAAAACTTTGACACATCGGTTCCTTTTATAATATTGAAAGGTACCCTTTTTTTATCCGCAACTCCCCATATACCCCTGAATAAAATTTTATGATACTTTCAAAGATTCTTTATTACAGAATGCCATTTTGCACCTCCTAGTTTACTATTTGATCTTACATTTATTTCGGCTTTCCAAGAGCAAAACAAGGCCTTTGCCGTTAGCATTAAGTGAGAGGCGGAGATATTATTCATTGAGCTCAGTGCATTCTCACAGTACCTCTAGTTTAGAGTCAGTATTTCGGAATTTCTATGGTCCCAATAATGACCTTGCAATCGAATATAATAGAAAGATAAAGATAACGAACAGCGAGCGATAAAAAAAATACAAACATTGTAATTCTGTGAATATGGCTTACATGTAACACGGATCTACAGAAATTACGATCCGGTACCTAGAACGAGCAAACATCCCCTGTTAACCTGTCACACCCACCTTGCTACCTACGTTTTGATCACGTCTTAGCGGATGTGAAGTCCAATAAGGGATTCTTACTGGGATTAAGTTCTAACAGTGGTAATCAAACTTATACTCATAGTTCCCCTTCTACGGAAGAAATTCTCCAAACCAAATGTCAAATTTAAATATTTTTAATATCCCAAAGAACCAAAATGAATTTGAACTACCATATACTAGTATATATAAGTTCTAACAGTGGTAATCAAACTTATACTCATAGTTCCCCTTCTACGGAAGAAATTCTCCAAACCAAATGTCAATTTTAAATATTTTTGATATCCCAAAGAACCAAAATGAATTTGAACTACCATATACTAGTATATAATGGATTCTGAAACTTCATAAGAATCCTTACAAACAAAGATACATAGCGGGTTCCAGTAAATGTTCAACCAAGCCTCATTCTTTACACCTCACTAAGACATTCACAATACTAAAGATGAAAGTTCAAGAGTACTGCGCAACAGTATATTCAAGAAGTGGTTAAATGAGATGTGTAAAATTAAAAATTCCAAGGAACTTTTGGACAATTTAAAATCACAAGATTTTACCAAAATCAACAGTTTAAAAACTTACAACTGTTCAACTTTATACACAAC
>PRKT01000139.1:177354-228541 GCA_003671525.1 Saccostrea glomerata
CCCCCCCCCCCCCCCCCCCCGATAAATTAAAATCAAGGCTGAAACTTGCAAATTGACTTACCTTGTCATTGGTCATTTGCAAAATTGTTAAAAAAAACAACCAACTGATTGTACACACAAATACTCTGAAGTTGACATAAAAAAAATGCTTGAGTTTCTGATTGACAATATCTAAGTTGTTTTTGGAGACCAGATCTTTCAGATATATGGACGACGTATTGTCAATTAATAATGGTAATTTCCATTTTATGTCGATATGATATATCCTGCTGAGCTTGAGATAAAAGATGCCACAGAGCCTGGCACATCTGTTTCATATTTGGATATTTTACTTGAAAAAGACGTTAATGGTAATCTATCAACCAAGCTCTATGATGAACCTAATGACTTTAACTTTTCTATGGTCAACTTCCCTAGCTTATGCAGCAATATACCTTCATCACCTGCATACGGAGTTCGGCAAGCCTCGCCCTCTATCACGTTTTCTTACCCTCGCCCAATTATCGCTTATATTTCAAGACAGTAACCATGTATTTTATATATCCCAGTTGATTCGAAACGCAAGACCATACTCTACGTATGAATAATTTCTAAAACGAGATAAATTACTGACAAACAAGTTGATGAAACAAGGATTTCAGCAGTCTCGTTTAAGGTCATCATTTCGTAAGTTTTAAAGTCGATACAAAGACCTTGTCAACAAATACAATTTACCATTGAGTCAAAATCTGACTGACGTTTTTCATACTTATTGTCAGTCCATTATTTATACACTGAATTGACGACGAATTTTCCTGTTGTCTCGGTCATGACAAGGAGCACACGGCGGGTGTGACCGGTCGGCCGGGGATTCTCACTCCTCCATGGCACCTGATCACACCTATGATGTTTTGGAGGTCCGTATTTGCTCTGCTCCTATTTTGTATTGTTTTATGGACGTTTGATTTTGAATACTGTTAGTTTTCTCCATATGTTTCATAATTATTCTCCTAGGCACCTGAATCTACCTCTCAAATGCCCAAAGGATGTGTTTATACCCAATTCACAGATTTATACATTACTTATCATTTATTTTTGATTAATAACTTTTTATTATCAGTACTATTTCATCGGACCTTTTTATCAATGAACAATATTTATTATCATTCCTTTGATGATTCGATATATCCATTTGAACTCGAGATAAAAGATACCATATAGTCTGACAAAGATGTTTCAATTTTTATATCGTACAAGTAGGAAAACGTTAAAGATAAACGAGCAACATAACCTTTTGATCAACATGACTTCAATTTCTATCGTCAATTTCCATTATTTCTGTAGCAGTGTACCATAATCACCTGTATATGAAGTTTATGGATCTCAGTTGATTCAATATGCATTTTTATGAACGAACAATTTCATAAAACAGTGCAAGCGCATAATAAGGAGGACTTGGCGGTTTTGATCGGTCGACAGGAGATGCTTACGCCTCTATGGTACCTGATCCCACGTCTAATGTTTTAGAGGTCCGTTTTTTGCTATGCTTCTATTGTTTTTTATCGACTTTTGAGCCTGATTACCGTTTGTTATCTTCATATTTCATACAATGAGCTGTAACAATGTCTTCATTAAGTGTACCGAAATGTGTGTATAGTGGATTGTGACCGTGACTTCAAGATAATATTAAAATCGTTTTATGAATGCTTTATACAATACTTTTTATGAATAATTAAGGCACATTTATATATAATTATCGTAAGGAATTTTATAAATACCGGGTTAAAATTGTTTTGATATCAAACGAGTTTCTGAAATATGTCTATAACGGACATCTGTTTAATCTTTCCCTCATCCGGTGTTACAGTTGCTTTTGTTTTTAGTACATATATTTTGTTACTAGTTCAACAACACAGCGATATCTTATTTCTAATTATTATTCATCCAATTTTAATTCTATCCTGACGGATAAATTAAAACAGATAAAGAAAGTTTAAAGAATTTTTTATTGCTGTAACATACCGATAATTCTGGAGATTAAGCCTCTGCCACGAATCCCTTTGAAACAACAGCTCTCAATAATTCAATTAGGGGTCTCTACTACTCAAAATCATGTCCGTTGGTTTATATGACGTTTTTATTGCCTCGATTATCTTTTTGTGTCTGAAGAAAGTATTAAGAGATTGAAAGTAAAACAAGAGAAAAGGATGATAAGGTTTAATTCAAAACATGAATACGGCCTCATCACAAGATGTTTTCATTTGGAACAATCGTATGGGCATGTTTGTGTTTTATGATCTTATTTTGAAGAACTTTGTCATTTAACATAAGGTATCTCTTTAATAGTAATTATAGATTCTTTGACAAGGCTTGGAAATAAAATGTAGAAAAGTTTATTTAATAATTAATATAATAGTATATATTTGAATATGTATGAAAGGAAATAAGTCCAGATTACATATTACTGTAATGACAAGCAATACCCATATTAATGGACTTGTCCCATAATAAAAAGATGGTGACAAAGAACAGTATAAATCTAGAAAATATCCACAAACGAAGTATACAAATTGGCAAACAGGGCAAAATAGTCGAACCGCCAAAAAAAAAAAAAATCGGTGGGATTATGTGTGCCCAGGAAGAATAAAATATTCTTTTGTCTTCTCACAACCACCGTGAGCCCCGAGTCCTAAACAGGTAAACAGAATATCCAACTGTCAAATATAGATTATGAACAAAGTACAATTGGTGTAAAAAAAAAAAAAGTCCACGCAAAGTACGACCCAATTATCTTTGCTTTCAAGTTACCAAAGATCTGCTGATTATAAACAAGTTGAAAATTCTGTAACATACACTTATTTTTCAATATCCTGTGATAATTTGGAAGACATACTATTTTACAGTCATTTACTACTAATATAGTAATAGCAACAAAAAGTTGAAAATGAAAAAGCAAATCATCTTTTTTGTCAAACAATTCAGCTTTTCGTTTCGTCTTATTGTTCATATTAAGGTATTTCCATCCTCACAATTTTAATGGTTCAAAGTACAAAAACTCAGTTTCATCTAATATTATTGTTTAGATTTAACTGTTATTGAAAAAAAAAGTATAGGTTGCCATATCATTTAAGATGGGGCACATAAATAAACAGAAGAATATGTCAACATAAAAAATGCACATTGTTTTAAAACTGATTCAAATTCATTATTCTGAAGCTTAAAGTTCCAAAATACTTGCAAATATAAGATACTTTTGAATTATGAAAATCAGGGAAACTATTTTATGTTAGAAGTACAATAAAGAAAATGCCTGAATGAAGAAAGAAAAAATAATATATTATTTTTTCAAATTCTTTTACTTAACAATATTTATCATTACATCTGTTGAAAAGCATTCTTCCAAAATATATTGCTCTATTGGGTGTGAAATAAAATTCATAACAGTTTTTTTTTCTTTAAAATCCTATGACATCATTACATGGGAGGATGGAAATACCTTAAGTAATATTTCTAAATATGAAAAAGATGTGGAAGACCCCGTGCTGTCTTTCATTTCAAGTTCACTGGTATATACCGCGTATTGAGTCGATATATAAATGAAGATTACTATACTGTATAGATTCAACAATAAATATCGTCAATGGTTTTAAGAATGGTGCTAAGAATTATAGTCATTAATTCTATTTTTTGATAACTAACAAAGAAATAAAAGAAAACATCTAAGTTAGTAAAGAAAGGTAACTCTTGTTTACCGAGAGAAATATTTTGTCCCGTTGTTGAAAGTTTTATAACATTGGGCATCTTTTGAGATGGCACCCTTACCAAAATATTGACCTTCTGGCAACATCTTCTGGCTTTATTGCCGCAATATTGCAGCAACATTCTGGCAATACATTGCCGCAATATTGCGGCTATATCGTTTTTCGTATGTAAATTAGTTTTGCGGCAATATTGCCAGAAAGGGGTTGCGGCAATATTGCTGCAAATCATGACCAAAATATTTTTCTTCTGGCAACATCTTCCGGCATTATTGCCGCAATATTGCGGCAATATCGTTTTTCGTATGTAAGTTAGATATAAATTGGTATTTAATAGAAATAATGATCTATCAATCTAACAATTAACAAACTGTGCTGAGGAATATAACAAACAATAGCAAGCCACAGGGTCAATAAGAAATAGCTACTTCTGCTATTCTTTGAACAGATAGAAAATTATGTTGATCATCATAATGAAAATCAAGATATGTTTGTGAAACACTGTGCGCCTGGTGGCAATAAAGTTTGAAAAAGCTATTTATAGCATATGGGTCACAGTCAAGGTCACAAGGTCATTGATCTTGGTGTCATTTGAAAGAACTTAATTAGTGGAGTATGCATACTAAATATGAAGTCTCTATCTCTTATAGTTCAAAATTTATGGCAGAGGATCAAAATGGCTATTTTTAGCATATGGGTCACAGTAAAGGTCAAATTGTCATTGACCTTGGTGTTACTTGAAAGAGTTTAATTAGTGAAGGGTGCATACCAAATATGAATTCTCCATCTTTTATGACTCAAAAGTTATGTCGAAGTTTCAAAAAATCTATTTTAAGTATATGGTCACAGTCAAGGTCCCAAGGTCATTGACCTTGGTGTTATTTGAAAGAGCTTAATTAATGAAGGGTGCATACGTAATACAAGTTCTCTATCTTTTATGGCTCAAGATTTATGTCCAAGATTCAAAAAATCTATTTTAAGGATATGGGTCACAGCCAAGGTCTCAAGGTCATTGACCTTCAGGTGTCTTTTGAAAAAGCTTAATTAGTGAATTATGCATACTAAATATAAAGTCTCTATCTTTCATTAATTTTAAGTTATGATGAATATTCGAAAAAGCTATTTTTAGCATTTAGGTCACAGTCAAGGTCACAAGGTCATTGACCTTGATGTCATTTGAAAGAACTTAATTAGTGGAGTAGACATACCAAGTATGAAATCTTTATCTCTCATTGGTTCAAAAGTAATGGTGAAGGTTAAAGTTTACAAATAAACAGACAGGACAGAAACAATATGTACCCCCGATCTATCGAGACGGGCGCATAAAAATGTTTATAGAAACAATATTAATATGCCACTGTGAAAATGTCCAGCAACTCTGCATTAATTTTCAAATAACATGCTTTAATTCATCTTTTCCTGCTACTCTAGGATATATAGACATACAAGTCTAGTATGCATGCATCACAAGCACTAATTGAAACACATATAATTTTTCCAATTTTATCTCCATTGAATCATTCATCTCAAAAAGAATATTGGTTTTGACTCACCAAGTCTGATGATATGGAAACAGAGTACACATTCCTATAATTCTGCTTAAATTCTTTTTTCTAGTCATTCCACACTATGCAGTCTTACTACTCATCTTGACTAATCCCACTGTACACAATTAACAACTCTAATTAACTTGATACAAGTCAGTAATGAAGCAAAAGATGCTTGCTTTTGAATTCCCTCCACTTTATTTAAAAAGAGGAAGTAAATGACTGAGCATGCTCAACAAATGGCCCATGGGTAATCCTAGATGTTGCCAGAAAGTTTTTTTTCTGGCAGTATTGCCAGAATGTCACTCTGGCAGTATTGCCAGAATGTCACCGGAAGTTGTTGCAGCTAGCGGTGATATTTCAGTAACCCCAAAAGCTTGTTTTTGGTGACAAAAACGTGTTGCCGCAATGTTGCCGCAATATAGCAGCAATATTGCTGCAATAATTTTACTTTGGTAAGGGCATGCATGTTGAGAAAATAGGAACGTATGTTTATGATCGACTTCGATTACATCATATGGCATCCTCTCAACACAGTTCAACGTGAAACCCTTTCAACATGCTCAATGTACTTGTAGACCATCATTGTGTATCGCTAAAACTGCTTTTAAAAGATATAATAACGTACAATAATGGAAAACTGAGAAAGATATTTAAGAAACAGATCCGATTGATTGATTGATTGTGCTGTAAAACTCTCATATGAGTATTTTTCACTCAGATAGAGGCATCAGCATATATCAATAAAAGACTTCATTCAGTTCTAAATACTCGGCACTAAAAGCCATTAACTAAGCAATTAGGGAACTTCATCGTCCAACGACTGTTGTAACACAGGGCGGGTCTCATCCGAAAGTCTCGCAAATTTAACTCTGTAATGTCGAGCGCTTGTTGAAGGGACAGTTACTTATTTTTTGTCGACCTCGACGTAATCGTGGCCAAGGTTCGAACTCATGCCCAATCACGAAGCAAGCGACGGGACAAAAGGAAATTGAAAAAAACAGAGCTCTATTTTTTTTCTTTTTACTTAATATGAACAATAAGACGAAACTATAACCAAATTTTTTTGACAAAAAGGTGACTTGCCTTTCCATCGTCAGTATGAAACAAGATGTCCATCCTTGTGCCTCAGAATAACACTACTACCTAACAATGTAGTAAAAATGGGAAATTAACAAATTACATGTATTACAAAGCGAACACTGTCCAACTGCATCACTCAGCCTATCATCAACACTGGCGGATTTAAGGGGGTGTCAAGTTAAAGTATGACATGACTAATATCAACCATGTCATACTTTGGTTATATAATTAATGGCCAATTAATAAATAGTAATTGTATTTAATGACCAAGTATCGGTTTTCTTAAAAATGCTAATATCAAAGTTTGATCTTGTTTGTCATTAATTTTTTTTCTTTTAAGAAGTGAAACATCATAGTGTACATAACTTAATATTACCACTATTTTTGTACCTAGTTTTACTCTAAATACGCAAAAAAAATCCAGGAACTTCCTGCTTCGCCTCCTTAACCTCCACCAGGGATTGACCCTGGAATCCCCCCCACCCCCGTCATAAATCTTGTATCCGCCCATGATCAACGAAATTTTAGTTATTGGAGAACATGGGCCTTTTGATCGCTTGCAAAAAATTGAGGTGTTATAAATGTATCTTTTTTATACACCATATTTTTCAAAGTCAGATTTAAGCGACCCAAAGGCCGGGTTCGAGATAATATTGCACAAGAACTCCTATGTATCATATTGATCGCATTTTGTGGTCTAACAGCTCTATATCCAGTGGCCATGATTTGAACAAAATTGAATTTTCACTTCCGCAGCATTATTTTCTATAGAAATTTTGTTACTTCTAAGATGTTCTCATAATATACTGCGTACAACTACAGTTCTCTCTTTTAACATGACCCATTGTCACTATTCGAACGACCTTGAACCAACACCCTCTGAGGATGCTTCCATGAAATAAAATTCATTTTGACTTTGCTTTGCTTGGGGAAAAGAGTTTTAATGATTGCTCCTAAATATCCCTAGGAAAAAATGATCCCCCCCCCCCGTTTTACCTAGCACAGTTGCTCTTAAAAAGAAGACGAACTATGTATCACTGGACATCGAAAGTGATGAAAATACAGAAATTGGGTGTTTTCTTGAAACTGAGAGACTTTTATTTAGGCTTTTTATGAATGATTTTTATTAAAAAAAAAAAAAGTTGAATCATCCTTTTTCCACAGTATTATTAACTCGTATGCTGTACATGCATACAGATGCTACACTGGAGTGAAGGATAAATGGATAACGGACATATTCAATATCAAAGTCCATAAAACAATACAAAATAGGAGCAGAGCAAACACGGGCCTCTGTTTAAAACATCAGGTGCCATGGGCCATGGACGAGTGAGCATCCCCTGCTGACCGGTCACATCCGCCGTGTGCGCCTTGTCATGATCGGGAAATAACGGAAAATCCGTCGTCAATTCAGTGTCTAAATAATCCAATACTTTTAAAGACGCTACCGCTTGACTATGGAGGGCTGCAAATAAAGCTATCCTCGGCACTCAGGGTCATTGAGCAGTGAAGGATATTGAATATCATCCTGCGACATGTGACTCGGCTTTTAAGGTCTCATTCGAAGGATTGGTCTCCACATCCCACAGCGAGATTCGAACCTGCACAGTTATAATAATTATTAGGATCAACTCCTTACTACGCGACTCCAGAGCAAACGCTGTAACTACGTGCACTGCATCACAAGGGCGACAATTGAAAAAGTACCTATTTTTCCAGAGCAAACTTGAATGAGATAGAGAAACACAACCATGCAGCATCACTTATGGTCTAAATGTTAGCTCAAGACTGATGTAAGGCTATCACTTATCGCGCACAATGCTTTTTATTCTAACCCCCTAAGATTAAGTAAGAGTAAAAGAACCCACAGCCTATATTACCAGATACAGGAATACACCGATGATTAGGTCTGAAAATTTATACAAAGAACCTACCATACCACTACTGCTTAACTTCCATGTATGTGATCCAAGCCTTTCCTGATTTTTTAAAGACAGATGGTGTTTTTAGAGAGAGATGCCATTTAATAACTATGTTATAGAACAGGTCTACTATTGAGGAACTGATCAAATATAAGAACAGTTCAAATGTCTCAGTAATACTGCAATACTTAGACAGTACTTAAAGCAGTAACAATTTTCCATTTAAAATTCAAGATGCTGAGGATATTGATGTTGGTTGTCCTTGTTGTCTTTACACAACACTGTGAAGGTTTTCAAGGCCGCGGTGGTCACGGAGGCCGAGGTGGTGGTGGTGGTGGTAAAGGTCATGGTGGCGCCGGGGGCCGCGGTGGTGCTGAGAATCGTGGTCGTGGTGAGTACTTAAATATTACTGCTAGTATATAGTATACTGCTAATATAAACAGGCACAGCAAAGCAGAGGATATCCCTTCGCAAAAAAACCTCTTTATATAAATCATGGTACCTGTAAAATGCGAAACGAAATGAACTCTACCGAAACAAAACGAAATCGAAACCAAACGAAACGAAATCAAAACAAAACCTACCGAAACGAAACGAAACAAAACTGCTCACTGTAGTGAATCCAAATGTTCTCACTATCGTAAATCGAAGTTTTAGAAGGGTAACTTTAGTACTTCAAATTTTAGAATAAAGGCCTACGCCTACAGTACGAGTACGCTTACGCGTCGCCGGTGAAACTCAGTTTGCGACTGTTTGATTCAGTATTAACGGTCACAAATTTCTATTAGAAGACAGTTATTCCCTAATTATCATCTAAGATAGAACTATATATATCAGGTATATTTTACTAATTACTAAAGTAAAGCAAAATGTTTAAAGTGATCACTATACAATTACAGACAGAGAAATAATAGTGACAGAGAGTCAAATAAACAACTAAAGGACTTAATTGAAGCGAACGGCAGTGTGGTCTAGGTGAATAATTCTTGCTATAGTCGACCGAAGTTGGGGCTTAATCTCCAGACATGAATTATGAGTGACTGTCCATGGATTCTGCGACGGCGTCTTTTCCTAGCACTAAAAATTGGACAAGCAGTAAAATCATATAATTAATAGAATTTACATTTCTCATAATTTAAGGAGGCTGGGGGGTCAACAAATTAACCACCAGATTTAACTTATTTTTAGCTCTACTGGTCAGAGACCAGAAGAGCTTATGCGATAGTAATGCGGTATCTTAAGCTGTCAACTATCATTAGACAAAGAAAATTTTCAAACATTTTAATTCTAAAATTTGATCATTTTTGCATATCTTTATATGGAGCTCTTCTTTTAAAGAAGATCGAAATAGTCTGAAAATGGCTGCCACCCCCCATCCTCTTTAAGCATAACTGTCTAACTATCATTCAGAAAGAAATCTAAAAGTTGGAGAGTTATGTAGTAAATTTATATGTGTTAATTTTAATCTAAAATTTGGGCTCCTCCCTTGATTTTCGCTGTATATTCATAGATTTATTGAGATTGGTTACTATATATCTTTTTAAACTTAAAATGTCATAATGTGATGATAAAATTCACAAAAAAAAATCTACAGTGTATTATAAAATTATATCAACATAAAATATCCAAGTGAGCTTGAAAAAAAAATACCACAGAGCCTGACACATCTGTTTCATATTTGGATCCTTTTTTGAACAAGATGTTAATGGTTATCTTACAACAAAGCTTTATGATAAATGTGATGACTTTCACTTTTCAATCGTCAACTTTCCTTACTTATGTAGCAATATACCTTAAGTTGTAACCTGCATACGGAGTTTATATCACTCGGTTGATACGATATGCAAGAGCATGCTCTACGTATAAACAATTTTTTAAACAAGGTAAGTTATTCACAAACAAGTTGATAAAGCAAGAATCTCAACAGTCACCATTTCGTAAGTTCTATGGTCGCTACAATCACCTTGTCAGCAAGTACAATTTATCATTAAGTCAAATGCTGACTGACGTTTTTCATACTGATTGTTATGTCATTATTTAAACACTGAATTGACAAGGGATTTTTCCGTTAATGCCGATCATGACAAAGAGCACACGGCGGATGTGACCGGTTGGCAGGGAATGCTCACTCCTCCATGGCACCTGATCCGAACTCTGATATTTCGGAGGTCCGTGTTTGCTCCTGCCCTATTTTGTAACGTTTAATGGACTTTTAAGCTTGATTACTGTTCGTTTTCCATATATTTCATATTAGCTAGGTACAAAAAAATCGGTGCCTCCCCTCTAACTGCTGCATACTTTGACTGACCACGTGTTGTTGCCTTTTACAAAAGCCGTCCTCGTAAACAATCTTTAAATGTATCAGTGGTATTGCTGGATTCTCTATTTCATATGCAAAGTAGTATTTATTTCATTGAAATCAAACATCCAATCGATGCTAAATGTGGCGATCAACATGTGAACATTTTGCACGCTTGATTTAATAAAGTGACACGCTGTAATTGGAATGATAGTACTATCATTCCAAAAATAAGAGTACTAACATTCCAAAAGAGAGCGTGTCACTTTGCTTGATCGGCCGTAGTAAAATTTCACAAATTGATTACCACATTATTCATCGATTGGTTGTTTCATTTTAATGAAACCAATGCTTTTTACATATGAAACACAGAATCCAACAAAACCCGGATAACATTGACCAGTCTTGAAATAACCTACGAGACAGGGTCGTTTTCAAAAGCGGAGCCCGAGAAAACAAACTTGGCAATCATAAAAAAGTAATGAATAAAAAAATTAATAAATATAGGAAAATTAGCCAAACCCGAAAATTCCTTTTGCAGACAGTATTCGTCCGTTTGTAAACGTTTGACATCTTCGTCTTCAACTAAAGGGGGGGCTCTTAATGAACATTTTCTAGATATCTATAGTAGAACATGTCTGAAAAAAGGGGGCAGCCCCCCCCCCCCACCTTCCCTTGCTATTACTCAGTAACTAGCGAGACATACAGTGTATGCTGAAAAAAGCCATATGGTAAATGATTTTAATTTTAAAAAATAGTTACCTTGCGAAAAACTTAACAGGAACTTGAACAATGCAAGTTAAGTACTTTTTAAAGAAAAGAATGCCGTTAGCCTATAATATGACTAAGGACAAAAATGCCAATGTCAACTTGTTGTTTTACTGTGCATCTCATCATGAATTAATCATTTATTTACGCAGCTATTGTATTTTTATTGAAAAAAAATAAAAGCTTATGTACATTTAGATGAATATATCAATAAGCAGACGTGGCGAAAAATGATAGTTCAAACTGCACAATCCCGGATTTTGGACAATTGTGAATACATTTAATAGATCTATCAAACCACATGGTGTATGACAATTATTATGTAAACGTGACTTGAATCAATAATGGTCATCAACAAATATTGATATAAATACTGCATCTGCTTTAAAGTAATATTCATAGGCAGTGAACACCAAAAAGGTAAGAAATATATTTTAGGATATTTTTGCGGATCATTTATATAGTTACATTTTGTTGATGATAATGTTCTTTACATTTTTGGTGCAGGGGTAAAACTATCATTGAATCTCTTGTTATTTATAAAACTTACCTCTGCTGACCATCAGACCTTCATTAAGGATAGATGATACAATACTTTTAAAGACGCTACCGCTTGACTATGGAGGGCTGCAAATAAAGCTATCCTCGGCACTCAGGGTCATTGAGCAGTGAAGGATATTGAATATCATCCTGCGACATGTGACTCGGCTTTTAAGGTCTCATTCGAAGGATTGGTCTCCACACAACTGCATGATTGTGGACTATTTTTACTTCATATAAATTTATATTGTTCTATATATATATACATGTAATATATCAACACCGATAAATGCTCCCTTCTCTAATGATGTATTATGGAGCTTACTTTTCCTGTATAATTTCAATACTAATTTCAATTTGCGTAGTATTCTCTTACTTAAATCGTACTCCTACTTAATTATCTAAATACAACATTTCTCAAATTTATGTTTTTTTAAAGGATCGAAGTGTCGAAATAAAGTTACTCTACTGTTGTATTGGTCAGTAATGGCCATTTGTTAAGAATCTGATCATGTGATATTTTGGGAGGGAAGTTTTCTATTGTGTGTTACATGTATGTCCAGTAGTTCGTCATTGAATTCTTTATACTTTGGATCTTTTTTTTAAATCATATATAATTCTCATGACCAGCGGATGTAAATTATTATATTGCTATATTGTTCTAGGACCTTTACACCTCATGTGAGAAACTGAGAATCAAAATCTCAACTGAACAACTGTATATTTCTATCGTTGATTTTTCCAGTAAATGATGAAAACTTTACTTGGAGTCATTCCATTCCTACTGAACCTGAACCGACCCTAAAAAGCAGGGTTATATGTATGTTATGCATGTATATGTAAATGTGTCATTAGAGAAGGGAACATTTATTGGTGTTTAAACTTATATTAACAAGTTCTTTAACTTAAATGAATAGACAATCTATACAATATGCACATTGCTCATTATATAATCATATACCTTGATTCGAAAAACATTCTGATAGTTTTGTTTCGTTTCGTTTCGGTAGGTTTCCTTTTGATTTCGTTTCGTTCTGTTTTTTTTTCGGTATGTTTCATTTCGTTTTCTGCAGATTTTGATTTGCTTCAATTCCTTTCGTTTCTATTTCGTTTCAATTTTACCGCCTACAGGTATCCATATAAATCAATGCAGTATTTGACATCGATCCCGATGCAAATTACGTCACTTCTGTTACGCGAGGGGATAACAAGTGGGATACATTGTGCTGAAAAAATGAACAATGAAATTGTTCTACCTTTATCGGAAGATTAATGAATTTATTTTCCCCACTCTCTTAAATTCAAAGAAGAATTTAAAAAAAAATCTTTAAAAATTATATATTTTATATACAATGATTTTTCTGTTCTTAATAATATTTGATACTATTTATTAGGAAAAAAACACTTTTCATTGAAGGACATATGCGCAAACAACCGATAGCTTTCACAGCAAGAATGTCTGAAAATGCCACCAATATTCGACCAAATGACACAATACCCTACTCGATGAATGTCGTCAACTCTGGAAATGGTTATCAAAATAATGTCTTCACTGCACCAAAGCCCGGGGTCTATTTCTTCACATGGAGCGTAACCTCGCTTCCAAACTTCCCTGTTGACACAGCATTGGTGAAGAACAACGATACAATAGCCGTACTCTCTTGTCATAACTTCTCTACTCCTGGGAAAAGAAACACGTGTTCTCAATCTACGACTGTCCAACTAACGTCCGGTGACAAAGTTTCGGTTAGAGCAACGGAAGCAATGGACATTGTCATCGCTTCTTACTGGCCTTCGTTTTCTGGATTTCGATTATAAGGGGGAAAACTAGGCAGACTTAAGTTTTTCTGCCTCTTTTTTGAAATGCCAAACTTTTGTGATCTTTAGGCTTTCTGAATAAAAGAATCTGCAGTATATTTTTTTGTTTATAAATAACTAATTTATTCTTTTCTAACAAGGTCAAAGGGTCAAAATTGTTGGTACGCAATGGAAGGTCTTCTCACAAAGTATACATAATTGAAGTATGAAAGTCCAAGCATCAACCGTTCATGGCCAATGTAAAATCTTTGTTAAAGTGTGTCGTACTCCAAGGTCAGATTTGATGGTACCGAAAGGGGGGTCTTGTCACAAGGAATACACCTGTGAAATATGAATGCCAAAACCCCACTTAGACAAAAGTAATGGCCAAGGTTAAATTTTTTGCGGACCAACAGACAGAAAGACAAACATAATATACGCCCTAGTCTTCGATTATCGGGGCATAAAAATTAAATTATTTTGAAAGAAAGTTTGTTAGCACTGTAAACAGCGGTCATTATTTTACCAATGTTATTTTTGCTCAAAAACATTTAAAACAAAATTTGTCCAGACAGTTTTATTAAAGGAGAAAAGCCAACTTAAAAAGTAAAATTATTCTGTCATAGCGATCACTTTGTTTCATAGTAATCATTAACTTTTTCACTGTAGTGAATCCAAATGTTCTCACTATCGTAAATCGAAGTTTTAGAAGGGACTATTGTGTGAAACTTAGCACCTATGATCATAAAATCATATGCGATACACGTTTTTGGAGATGCACTGACTGCTGGGGTAGCATCAAAGCTGGAGTACCATGAATGAATTTATCTGTAGGGAAAAATTCGTTGGATACATGTAGCTTTATGTCTGACATTTCACATGTGGAATTTTTTTAAAAAGATTTATACGAACCCTTCTGTTCGTGCGACAAGTATCACAGTTTACAGTTTAAGATGTGGCTGGTATCAGTGGTTGACACATAATGAAAGCATCAGGCCATAAATGGGAGACTTTGCTCAAATCATATTCCTATTTTATAAGTGATGAAAAGAAGATGGAAATATCAGAAACCCCAAGTGCAGCCCTTGATTACCAACAAAAAAGAAAGGAAAATGTGGTTCCTGATGCAACCGTAACGGACAATCTTAGTGATCTAGTCAGTGTTTTTTGCAGAGGACTTCGAACTTAATCCTCTTTATAGCGCTTTCAAAGGTTCTCTTTGAACTTGATCAATGCAAGCCAGTGTCTCAAATTCAGATAGATGTGTCTAGTAGGGGTGGTTTTGGATGGTTCAGGCAAAATTTTTCCGGAAATTGTCGAGTTCAAATCAATACAATTTATAAAAAGAAATGAACTTTCTAAATGATGGGTCTAAAAATATGACTTGTTGAATATCATTGCTTTATTTATTGTGACAAGACTGGATATTGTTTATTTTCCAGTCTTATTAAAAACATTTATACTTTTCTTTTTAAATATTGTAATTAAAACATATTTTTCTTCATGTGAAACAAAGAAATCAGATATAATTCATTCAAATTGGGATATTTCCCAAATTGCCAATTTTTTGTTTGTTTTTAAAATTGTTTAGTTTATCTGTGACACAAAGCAGTTAATTCTTTTCCAGAGAGAAATTGTAATGGTACATATTTCATGATTTCTCAATTTACTTGAATTTAGCCATATTTTTTGTGTGGTAAATAAATTTATTAAATATGATAATTTTTTTCATATTATTTTTATGCATTGATTGATTCGGTATAATAAACAATTTATAGATAACAAAAGATTAAAAATTTTATGAAAAATTAATTACTCAAACATTCCATATTGGACACAGGGGCCTTACAATGTTTACAGCTAATAAACAAATTGGCAAAAATTAAACATACTGAAAGAATAACACACTCCAAAGCCAAGGTGAAATAAAATTAGTTTAATTTTATGCGAACTGTAAAGGATATAAAAATACACTCTGAAAAAGTGTCAACAGTATTTACACAAGTTTCTATTCCCCTCATGAAAACATGGAGCAAGATTGGTGAAATAATAAAAAATTAGAAAAAATAAATTTTGAATTTGAACCAACAATGCCAAATACAAATGTTGAAAGTAAAACTGTTTTAAAAGTGTTGTAGCCACCAGGTTTGAATTTAAGTTAATTTGATTGCTCACATTAAAAATTACAAAAAGAAATAAATTTTCACAGTCTAAAAAAATTACAATTTACTTGCAACACAAACCGTAAACTACCAAATGAAAATTAACTAATCATCGTAAGACTAAATAATGTGTACATATGTTTGTATATATATTGACATATGTTCTATGACAAAGTTCATATAAATTTGTGCCATGGAAATTTGTCAAAGCCAATTTTTCATGGACTTGCTGAATAACCGTTGAAGATTTGTGAATTTAAGAAGTGTAACAAGAAGACCATCTTCCTCATGTTTTAATAATATGATCTTTATTACGAGCTTCCTGAGCTGTGCGAAGTAGCTGTCCCAATTCTAAATGAATGACCACTATAATTGTCTGGATTGAAATTTAACCTATAGACAAAAGAATTTTCAAATTCTCTATATTTAAAAAAAATCTGGTTAAAACAGACCATCTTAGGTACACAGAAAATGATCTAGCTTTTTATGCATCACAGAAACTGGACATATGATTTGTTTTTTTTTTTTAAATAGCTGAATTCTTACTTCTTTTCTAAAAGGATCATCAAAGCACAAGATATCTTGTGTTATCAGTTTTGATACTTTCACTTCGAACAGTAAACTCTCCACATCGTTAAAAATGCTACAGTACATACTGCCTCTAACAAGTAACATGTAAACATGTCAAAACTTGAGTGCACAAAGTTAGTCATCTCATTAACTTCATGATAATTGGTTGGACATGCCTTTAGTATTGATATTCACGACAACCTGGTTATCACAATGAAACACTACCTGTTTGCCGAGTCAATGTTTACCCCAAAGCCTTATGTGGAAGAAACGTCTGTACCAACGCCTAGTATGGAAGAAGCATCTGTATATAGATCCGTATCACGTTTCACACAAGACATATATTATTTTTATTGAGATATAATTTTACATAGTTATATAAGTAAATGAATTTTATTTAAAACATTACTTCAGATCATCTTTTCTTGCGAATACATATAAGTTTTTATTCATTTTATGAAGGCCAAATGGGCAGGCAACCTATTGCCTTTACAGCAAGAATGTCTGAAAATGCCACCAATATTCAACCTGATGACACAATACCCTACACAATGAATGTTGTCAACAGTGGCGATGCTTATCAAAATAATGTCTTCACCGCACCAAAGCCCGGATTCTATTTCTTCACATGGAGCGTAACCTCGCTTCCAAACTTCCCTGTTGACACAGTATTGGTGAAGAACAACGATACAATAGCCGTACTCTCTTGTCATAACTTCTCTAACCCTGGGAAAAGAAACACGTGTTCTCAGTCTACGACTGTCCAACTAACGTCCGGTGATCAAGTTTCGGTCAGAGCAACAGAAACCATGGACATTATGAGCGCTTCTTTTTGGCCCTCGTTTTCTGGATTTAAATTGTAACAATAAAAATAAACTTCGCAAGAAAGAGTGATAAAAAATGTATTTGTCTGCCTTAATGTTTATGTCCCAATTTTTTATGAACATTTGAATTTTTAAAATAAAAGAATTAGAAAAGATCATGGAATTTGTTTTTCTTTTGAAATATTTGCTTTATGAGGTACATTGAATAAACCCCCTAGAATTTAGACTAAGAAATAAATTTATTTTAAAAAATGTTTTATGAATCATTCATTATTTACTTGTACTTATTCTCAACTGTAAAAATAAATAGTAAAACATACAAAGGCCTTTGAAAAGTAGAAACATTCCATATACAAGGTAATCTTAATGAAATATTGTTTTATAATATTTTTCATTCAGCATCGACAATTTATAAGGAATCAAATTTGACCTTTTTTATTTTTTACAAGTAATTCGTCCCATTATGTAAATTACACTTACCCAGCGTAAACACACCAGATCAGGCACCCACGGCGGTCCAGTATTATTTCAAAACAGGTTTTCAATTTTTTTTTGGATGTCCAGATGGGTCTTTTTGGATGAGACCGTATAAACCGAGGTCCTGTGTCGCAGTAGGTGCTGGTACGAAAAAGATCCCTCACTGCTCAACGGCCGATAAAGGTAAAAAAAAATGCATACGGTGGCACCTCCATATGAGGGGAAAATTATTGAAAGGGACGCCAAACAACAAACAGAACAAAAATCAAACTTAAATTGAAACTCATGAAATAGTTAATAAATCAGGATATATCAAATAGTTTAGTTGTTGTGCTTGTTGTTTTTGTTTCTCCTTTCATGTCTTGTGTGAAACACTCCAAAAAATAAAATTTATTTTTTCAAACTTTCATAGTAAAAATAAAATAATAAATTTCAATCGACTGAGAATCAAAGTTCTCTGATTGGTGCAACTCACTTTAAACTTTCTCAATTAAAACATTACACTCATCATCAAATTGACAAGTATCTGTATAGCAGACATTAACTTATCTTCATTTAGCAATCTGGAACAAATTTAATGTTATAACCATTGTATACTTTACCGATCATATTACCAATCAAAACTGAAATTTATGTATTTAAAAAAGTACTCACCACGACCATGATCCCCATGGCCGCCACGCCCACCTTGTCCACCTCGACCCCGCCCTCCATGACCGCCACGCCCACCTTGCCCGCCCCGCCCACCTTGACCCCCACGGCCGACTTGACCTTCACAGTGCTGAATAAAAACGACAAGGACAACCACCAGCAGTATTCTCAGCATCTGTAACAAATTATTCTTTATTTGATACCGTAATCTTGTCAGTACGAACTATTCTATTATTAACGAGCCCGAGTCTAATTCGAGTGCGCATGACTTTGCGCTGCTTTTTAATTTCATGCAGACATATGTGCAACAATACACCTTTGCCAAATATTGTGATCTTCATATAAAGTATACATTATCTGTTACGCCTACGGGTCTGAAAATGTGATTTTACGACAAAAATAATGAAAAATGCTGAAATGGCTCCAAAAACGAACGTCACTGTTTTCCGATTTTGTAAGCAATGCATGACGCTGAAGAATTCACACATGACTCGCTTGTTTGTTCAAGACGTCCATGGATATTATAGTATAAACTTACGTCAGATAACAAAAGAAACATACTAGTGATCTAAACATTGCAATTTTTTTACCCAAAAAAAAAATTATTTTCGCCGAACATTTATCTTGCACCGATGTGTATTTATACCGAAATATGGCAATTTTAGAGGTACAGGTATTGGGTATTGAAAAAATCAACTCTGTAATTTACAAGACCAACATAGATGGTAAAGTTGTTTTTGTTTTTTTTTGAAATTTAAAAATTTGGTGACTTTTTACGAACTTTCTTATACTTGAATGAAAAAGAAATCTCTATGGCAGAAATACAAAAATATTGAAAAAATGTGATAATTGTGCGCGTTTCCAACAAATTCCCATAGAGTCTAATAGTTAAATCTGAAAATTTTTGAGATGTCCACCTAAGATATCGGGATGGCTAGCATTCGATTCTTTAATCTTAAAACAATAAATAAATAAACAATATATAATAAGAATTAATTAACGAAAAATTATCAAAATCCCTTGGGTAGAAATAATTAGACTCGGCATCGGTAATTGGAACCTCATGAACGTTATACTAGACGGGACCTCTTTGAGGCTTAGGCCTTATCATCAGAGTTTTCTTTCTCTTTGGTACGAATGCATTGTACAAATTTGTAGAGGAATTTATCATGAAATGCAATTGTCTCGAAACTTACTTGAATTAAAAACTTTAAGAAAAAGGAATCGAATAAAAATGCATTGCTTACGATTATTCCTTCTATCAAGGCATAATTTTAAAAAATGAAATTGCGGAGTGCAAATGTCTTACTGAAACATAGTTTAAACTTAAATTTAGCAGATACATTAATATAGAGATAACTATAATATTTCTTTTTAAATCGCCAAATCGTTTATTTCTTACCTTAATTGTTCTCTGTGCTAATGAAGAAGTCACTGCAGCAGCCGTAGTATTTATACATGCTTCCTTTTTATTGATGACCAAGGCTAATTTTTGACACGTAAAACTGTCATGTACTTTCAAATGAATACATGTATATTTGTTTAAACGCACCTAACCTAAAAAGATAAACCTAAAAGATATCCATAGAAAACTTAAAGTGACTCAGCAATATCTAAGATTTTTTTTGGTAAAAAATAATGCTGAACATTTCTAATTTCATGTGTAAAAACATGAAATTAAATAAAATGCTAATAAAATTGGAATTTGTTTCAAATGCATGTAAAATAATTTTCATATGGTATATCATATGACATAAGAAAAATGAATGTTAATCGAATATCACATAATATAATTTATATGTATGCTGTTTCTATGTAGGCAAGCTAAATTTTAGTCTAGGTACTACAATATAAAACGAGAAAGTAGGCAAGATTTAAAACAGATTTGACTTTGCGCACTCTCTGAATCATTTGATTATTACATTCATTGAAAGAAAAATGTTTTTCATCACTTTGTTAATTATCTCATCAGTGAAAGCCCATTCCATAGTGACAGATAATGTTATGGACAAGACAATTTTAAAATTTTTGTTAAACCAGGATATTTTAATGAAATTAATTCTTACCGGGAATACCGCTGACTCCCAGCAATTACTCGCATTACACGAAGGTCTTGGAGGAAAAGAAAACGCAAATGAAACAAAAACGCTGTTGAAAGAAATACTAAATCGGGTAATAAGTCTTAGAAATAAACAGACAGAAATCAGCGGGACTCTTCAAGATGGCCTGGCAAACCTTAAAGAAACAGTCTCAATCCAGTCAGAAGAAATGAGAAAGTTACGAGATAAACTTGAGTTCACAAGTATCACGACTTCTTCGCCCGAGTCCGAGAACTCGAGTAAAGATTCAGGATCAGGTGGTAAGCCGACTTCTTAACATACTCTTTAAAAGAAATTAAGATGAGACATGCATGTTGCGTTGAGAATTTCATTGACAAAAATGTACAAATTATGTCGCACATAAAAATCTCACACCTGTATGTTGTTGCTAAACATCAGTATGAAAAAATAAATTTAATACATTTTTTAGGAGGGAATCCACTGACGCCTATAGCTTTTACGGCTCTCTTGAATGGTGACGACCTCCAATACGACGCTGGTGACACGGTCATCTACAGATATGTAAGAGTCAACGTAGGAAATCATTATAACAGTAGCACTGGGATTTTCACTGCCCCGACTGCTGGTGTATATTTCTTCACCTGGAGCACCTTATCCTCGCCAGGTGTAGGACTGAATACAGCAATCGTGAAAAACAGTTCATCGGGTTACTTTGCGTACTGCTACTGTGCTGCATTTCAAAACACATACACTACGTGTTCTCAATCTACAACCGTGGAATTGGTGCCTGGACACAGGATATGGATTGTCGCATACAAAATGTCGGCGCAGAAACTTCATGGAGGAAGTTGGCCCGCGTTTTCGGGATTTAAATTGTAGACTACTAGTATTTTTCTTTATTTGTTTCATTATTTGAACAAAAATTCAAATAAATTGACAATTTTAACTTCATTATATCAGATATATTGTATATTTTTAAAAAGAAGTAGTTCTCTGTTCATTAAATTCGAGTATAGCTTGAAATTACTTATATTTTTCTTATCTAAACAAGCGACATAAAGCTACATGTATCCAACGAATTTTTCCCTACAGATAAATTCATTCATGGTACTCCAGCTTTGATGCTACCCCAGCAGTCAGTGCATCTCCAAAAACGTGTATCGCATATGATTTTATGATCATAGGTGCTAAGTTTCACACAATACACAAATTGCACCATCATGAAACCAAGCGCCTATGTTTGTTTTTAAATTACACTTTTAAAAAAATTATTTACATTAAGGACGATTAAAATAATCACCGGGTAGTAATCAAAATATATAGTTCAGTAAACCCGGATCTGTTGCTAATCGAAGCAAGTACATATAAAACAGACGGGCCACTTTCCGTATCCAGTAGATACTGATAGAACTCCAGAAATGGAGGGACGCTTGTTACTGTTTCTATATTTAATACAGGCTTGTCTTTTTCCTACCTGTCAGTCAATTACACCCACGGAATATGAGAATAAAGTTGATCAAATACTAAACCAGGTATGTTGATTTGTCTGAATTTTCTCCCCTATTTCATTCAAAACATCGTGTGGTTTTTTTTTTATATTGAGAACAGTCTTAAGATGCCTTGTTATAGATATTTTAAAAATTAATTACAGTATACCTCTTTGAGGAGTGAAGTCTATGGGCTACGGAAAATAAGATCATATATATATATATATAAAAATACACGAATTCTATATTTTAAAAACATATTGTGAGCGTTGGTATAGGTATGAGCTAGGTTTTTCGGACGCTCAAATATTCATGTTATCAATAATTATTGCAAGACTTTCTTTTTTTATTTTTCGAATAAGCGCTCATTTTAAAAAAAGGTTTTGAAATATGACCAATAATAGAGACATGTTTTCTCTATCTAGAGTATACTCTTTCACTTTTGAAATATCTTTAACAAACGTTATTTTATAGCAGACTTTTAGCTCAACAAACAATATCTATACAGGCTATATCGCGGGGTTAAAATTAAATAAACAATAAAAAAAAACCTGTTTCACACTTTCCATTTTGTTTTGCATGATGTGCAGTTTACAAGCTAAGAAAAGTATGTTGACAAAGCAAAGAAATGCATTTTTTTTAAAATTAAAATTCGTATTACATATGGTTATAATTTACTTTTTCTTAAGCAAGCGAGCAATTACATTTCCATGGCCAAAAACGTCCCCTCGCTTTCAGTAGACAAAGGTACTGAAATCGAATTGTCAAAGCATTGGATCGATTTTGACGAAAGACGTTTTCTACTTGCAAGTGTGATGTGTCCTCTTGGTTGCACTGTCCGTCGAGACCTCGAAAAGACTGACCTTAATATGAATATGGTATATTTGGGAGTCTCAGACGACAATTCACTTGTTGATGTGACTGACCCAGAAAAAAAATCAAGATGCGGCGATATTCGTTAAAAATATATACAATAGATCTAATATAATGAAGTTAAGAGTGTGAATTTATTTGGATATTTGTTCAAAAAGTGAAAAACAGTCTACAATTTAAATCCCGAAAACGCAGGCCAGGTTCCACCATGAAGTTTCTGTGCCGACATTTTGTATGCAACAATCCATATCCTGTCTCCAGGCACCAATTCCACAGTTGTAGATTGAGAACACGTAGTGTATGTGTTTTGAAATGCAGCACAGTAGCAGTACGCAAAGTAACCCGATGAACTGTTTTTCACGATGGCTGTATTCAGTCCTGCACCTGGCGAGGTTAAGGTGCTCCAGGTGAAGAAATATACACCAGCAGTCGGGGCAGTGAAAATCCCAGTGCTGCTGTTATAATGATTTCCTTTGTTGACTCTTATACTGTTGTAGATGACCGTGTCACCAGCGTCGTATTTAAAACCGTCACCACCCAAGAGAGCCGTAAAAGCTATGGGTGCCAGTGGAATCCCACCTATAAGTACAATAGATAAAATTGTTTTAAATTTATTTTTTATACTGATAATTAGCAACGGCATACAGGTGTGAGATTTTTATGTGCGATATAATTTGTACACTTTTGTCAATAAAATTCTCAACACAACAAGCATATCTTATTTTTATTTCTTTTAAAGAGTATGTTGAGAAGTCTGCTTACCTCCTGATCCAGACTCTTTACTCGAGTTCTCGGGCTCGGGCGAAAAAGTCGTGATACTTGTGAACTCAAGTTTATATCGTAACTTTCTCATTTCTTCTGACTGGATTGAGACTGTTTCTTTAAGGTTTGCCAGGCCATCTTGAAGAATCCCTCTGCTTTCTGCCTGTTCATTTCTAAGACTTGTAACAAGATTTAGTATTTCTTTCAACAGCGTGTTTGTTTCGTTTGCGTTTTCTTTTCCTGCCAGACCTTCGTGTAATGCGAGAGATTGCTGGGAGTCAGCGGTATTCCCGGTAAGAATTAATTTCATTAAAATATCCTGGTTTAACAAAAATTTTAGAATTGTCTTGTCCTTAACATTATCTGTCACTATGGAATGGGCTTTCACTGATGAGATAATTAACAAAGTGATCAAAACCTGATTTCTGAAATTGACGTCATCTTGCCAACTATGACGTCATAATGCAGCACTGAATTAGCCAAGGTAGAATATTTTGTATGCTTCCTTATTCCCCCTGCGTAATGACATCATCCAACAATCTTTGAAGATATCAATACATTTAATCTATTCACAGGGAACGATATTCTCCTTCATTCTGGTAGTACCTTTGGATACAGGTCTTTCATCACACTTTTCCCAAACCAAAATATAGGGGTTTTCACTTCAATGAACGGTGAAGACGACAATTATATTTTGCGTGTATTGTTGCACAATTTCCTGTCTGACGTTGCTCTTGAGGTGACGCCTTGGCTTGATGCGGCATCAATATGTGCAGAACTAACGAAGCCAAATTATGTGGGTTACTCCAATACAAATAATCCAAGCAGGTTTATTGGAGAGTATGTTGGCACCTACCATAATCCAATATACGGCTGTCTCTCCGTTACAATGGATCTCAACAACGAACACTTGGTACTAAAATATGGCGTGGCAACTTGGAATCTTTGGACAAAGTCTGGGAAGGACAAATTCAAAGCCGAGGGCACTGGGGATATCACATACCTTATTAACATGTATTACATTACGTTCATTACCAACAACTTGGACGATATTGTTTCGATTGAAATTGACAGCTTATGTAAAACGTGTGGAGAGAACCCGCCTATATTTTTGAAAATATGATCTGCTTTTCTATGATCTTTCTCTCAGATTTCTCTATTCACTGCGAAATTTATATCCATTCAAATGAATGTAGATTTTCATGAATAACCTGTTTATGTATCTCTACCTATATATTCTTCTATGAGGGATATAACTTAGGCAAAAAATAAATGCCATTGTTACCAAAAAAAATTCCCATGATCTTTTCAAATGCCATTCCCAAATTATGTACAATCTTAAAAGCGGGTGCTTTTTCAATTCATTCTTATTCATGGATGTACCTTTAACCTGTCTGTCAACTTTTATCCTTTTTTCTTATTGTAATTAACAATACTAGAGAGATAAAATAAATGCACAGTGCCACAGTCATCCACTGCTAACAGAGACTTACACTGTGACAAGCAAGGTTACCAGGCAAGCCTCTAAGGGACTGCATGTCCTCCCTCTATGGTCTGCATCTAAATGGTTAGTTACGTAAACACAATACAACTAATTTATTGTGGCAAGCCGTCACCGTCAGGCAATCCACCTAAATGTGGTAAGCCTCAATATTAGGCTATCCAACCAACCAACCTTGTCTTTCAATTACACTTTCTGCTGCCGTTTGGACCAAAAGAACCCCGTAGATTTGTTGGGTCGCTTTTTTACTGTGTACCTTTGTTTTAGTTCATGTACTGTGATTGGCTTCAACCAAAAGCAGATCATATCAAGGGCCGACTTGCCTGTATTCGTATTTTGATGTGTGCGCTCTCTGACCTAGGGTCTTTCTAATGTTCAAATGTTTTGTTTTTAAGTTTAATCTGCACAACACTTTTTTAACTTCCATCTTTCATAATTTTTGTAGGAGAAAATACTGGACTTTCATATCATTTTTTTTACCTTAGGACCTTAAAACAGTCGTAACTTTCTATCTAAAAGAGACAGGTCTTTTATTTTTCACGAGAATTACATACTGTGTATTATATATGATACCGAAAGCAAGATAATTTATCACAATTCTTTAAATTTGCTTTCTCATTCAAATCTCTGTACCATGGTTTTAAGAATGCTTGTAGTTTTCATCTTAACAGTATATACAAATAATATCGAACATAAAAATCTCATACCTGTATGTAGTTGCTAAACATCAGTGTAAATAAATTAATTTAAAACCATTTTATCTACTGTATTGATAGGAGGGACTCCACTGACACCTGTAGCTTTTACGGCTCTCTTGAGTGGTTACGACCTTAAATACGATGCTGGTGACACGGTCATCTACAATGTTATATAAGTTAACGTTGGAAATCATTATAACAGAAGCACGGGGATTTTCACAGCCCCGACTGCTGGTGTATATTCCTTTACCTGGAGCACCTTAACCTCGCCAGGTGTAGGACTGAATACAGCCATCGTGAAAAACAGTTCATCGGGTTACTTTGCGTTCTGCTACTGTGCTGCATTTCAAAACACATCCACTATGTGTTCTCAATCTACAACCATGGAATTGGTGCTTGGAGACAGGATATGGATTGTCGCATACAGAATGTCGGCACAGAAACTTCAGGGAGGAACTTGGCCTGCGTTTTCGGGATTTAAATTGTAGACTACTAGTATTTTTCATTATTTGTTTCATTATTTGAACAAAAATTCAAATAAATTGACAATTTTAACTTCATTATATCAGATATATTGTATATTTTATGAAAAAAGTAGTTCTCTGTTCAAGTAATTCGAGTATAGCTTGAAATTACTCATTTTTCTTACATAAACAAGATGTATTTGTGAAACACTGATGCCCCCGTATGGCAGCTTATGACGAAGATTGAAGTTTTTCAAATGCAAAACAAAGGTCAAGGTCAAAGGGTTAAAATTGCTGGTATCCAGAGAAAGGTCTTATCACAAGGTATACGCCTTTGAAATATGAAAGTCCTGGTTCTGCATTTAAGTGTCCAAAAGTTATGGCCAAGGTTAAAGTTTTTTTAAAAAGTGGGCCAAACTCTAGATGACGTCAAAAGGTAAGAAATATTTTTACCCATTTAAAGGTCTTGTCACAATAAATACCCATGTGAAGCATGACATAAAATTGCACAAACTGTTCAAAAGTTATGACCAAGGTTGAAGTTTGATATTTTTATAACCTACCTACCTAGTCCTTGTTGCACCCGGAGGCATAGAGGGCAAGGACTAGGGATTTCCACTCCACTCTATTCTTAGCTATCTTCTCCACCTCTCGCCTATCGCCAGGTATGATTTATGTCCTTAAGTTTTTTTTTTGTAAAAGTGGGTCAAACTCCAAGTTGAAGAGGTCAAGTTTTGTAATCACAAGGAAGCACCTGTCACATGGAAAACACGTGTGGAATACAAAGGCCAAAACCCAACCTATTCAAAAGTTATGGACAAGGTTCAAGTTTTTGCGGACAAACAGACAGATTGACAGTGCAACCAAAAGGACACATCACACTTGCAAAATAGTAAACTTCATTTGTCAAAATCGATCTACTGCTTTGACAATTCGAGAAATCGATAAAAAAAGATTTCAGTTCCTTTGTCTACTGGAAATTTCCATATTGTTGTCTCTGTTGTTTCATCTCTTATAATTTTTATTTTGGAATTAACCCCCAAAGTTGGCTAAATAGCATTTACTCCGATAAAGTAATGGTTTTTGCATGGATTCTGGCCTAGAACTCCCTCATGATCAGGACAGGTCTGTCCCTAAATTAAAAACAATAATATTGTGACAGGGAGGTTGCATTTCATTTCCGGAATTTTTTGTAATTCATAAATCATAAATAAATCCATGAACTCCAATGAAAAACTCGATTAGAGTACATCAAGTGTCTTGGGCATAAGTTAGTACATCAAGTGTTTTGGACATAAGTTTTGTGTTGTCACTGACGTTTTGTATGATATAGTGCACATAAAATGTGGTGAAAAAGTTGAATGCCAAAATGAACTCTTCTACCTAGACTTAGTGAACATTATATGTATGCATGTATGTATAATAGATGGATTTTTATATTTTAATCAATTAATATTTTGCAATAAATACTTTTAAAATTCCATTTTCACTTACTTGGAAAACATTCAATTGCCGCACAGGAAAATTCCGGAAATGAAAAAAAAATATGTCCGAAATGAAAAAATAGAAATAGTCGGAAAAAAAGTCGCACTTTCAAAAACGATGCTACGCCACTGTTATTTACTTACCAAACAAATCTTATTTATTTTTGAGTCACTTTAACTTTTCTTTGGAAATCTTTTAGGCTTATCTTTTTAGGTTAACCTTTTTGTTTTTCAACACAAGGATTAAATTTAACTACTACTTGTATTGTCACCATTAAAAATAAATAACAGCGCAAAATCCTTGAGTTTCTTACTGGAACATACGAAGCTAGAACAATACAGGCCCCTGGTCCGCGTTAGACTTCTGACACTTGTATTTCGGTTAATTGATCACTTTGCTTGATATGTCGTCAAGCAACTTATCGCAACATCACAAACATTCGGTAAACCAATAATTAATGCATGTTAATGAATTCTAAATTGTTTTAACCCAAGTTGATGAATCCAAGAGTAAAATTCAGCTATGTTAATTGGATTTTGAAACCTATCAATTTTTTCCGCTGGAATTTTATGCTTTAATAACTGGAAAAATACATGTATAAATTGTATTATACTTGCATGTTTGTGACCTGAGAGATCATTCTTATTTAGTTGGTTAAGTTATTCTGTTTTATTTGTTTCTAAATAAGTTCCCATAGAGCTGAGTTAAATATATGAATGTTTTATAACCTATAAAATGGAATTTGGAAATAATTTCAGACAAGAAAGATGTTTACTGATGGCAAAAAGTCACCTACGTGAAGCTTTGATCATCCCATCGCAAAGAGCAATTTTTGAAAAGGTCGTATTAGGTCTTTCATATTTCACAAGTGTATTTCTTTGAGATGACCTTACATTGGGTACCAACATATTTGATTTGCATATGAGAAAGTTTAACCTTCTCTAAAGTTGCCATACAGGGGCATCAGTGTTTCACACTCACATTTTGTAACCTCGTAGTATTGACCTTAGAATACGACGTACTTTTAAAAAATAATCTCGGTCATATTTTCTGAATGGTTGGTACTAGGGCCATTATATTTCAGATTTTGTATTCCTTTTGGCAAGACTTTCCTTGGCTGTTAATATTCTTGAACTCTTGACTTTCGAGTTTGATTTACTTTTGAAGAACGTTGGCATTGAGTTACTGTACCTGGGTATCCTTTTTCACATGCTTACATGTTTTTATTTTAATTCAGAATAAGTAAGCATAATTTTAAATAGAAGAATAGAATAATTCAATTTCATTTATATATTTATGTATACCCTTAAAGTAGTCAAAGTGATTTTTGAAAACTTGTCTTTTTAAAGCTAGAAAACTAACACCGTTTAAATTAATCTCTGTTGAGATTCTGCTGGGCTAGATATTTGGACTGACGCCGTCGCAGAATCTCTGGACGACAATTAATAATTCACGTCTGGAAATTTGGCCCCAACTTCGGCCGACTATAGCAAGAATTATTCACCTAGACCACATTGCCGTTCGCTTCCATTATTTAGCTGGTTAAGTTATCCTGTTTTATTTATTTCTAAATAAGTTCACATGACACTGAGTTGAATATATGAATTTATATACCCCCTAACTCAGAAAGATTTGATTAAATAGAGTCAAACTTTGATAACTCGAACTCGACGCATGGGATCCAGGAAATCTTCGAGATATCCAAGCATTCGTAACCCCTATTGGTAAATACAATGGTGGTTAGGACAAATCTATGGTATTTGCAAAATCGGTGTTCGAGACATCGAAGTTGACTATAGTTTGAATGTTTGCTGATGATAAACAAAATTATGAACAATGTAACCGCTGTACTTATCCTGCGTTCACCGTGATAAGACAATTAATTAAGTTAATTAAGAGAACCCTAAGGCCGACATTTTTCAATCAGGATGTTTTTCAGTACACAATTATTGAAGTATTCATAGTTTCTAAACAAATGTTCTCGTTTCCTTAAACAAAAATGATTTTATTAAGGCAAATTTATGAAAAATTGCCTGGCTGCCATAACCCGACTATCGGCACTGTGATTTAGAAAGAACCAATCAAATCATTGAAAAACATTAAATTCATGGCAGATGTTACAAATTCGCCTTCAGTAACAAAATAAATCACTACAAATAAAGATGTTGATACAAGGGTTTTTATAGATTGAAGCAAAACGGTGAGAAATATTATTCGAGAGAAAGCATTTATAAGTTTTTCTGGCCTGCATTTTTCTTGAAAGGTATGTAACAATGCAAAATATGTCCTGTACTTTCCTTACTACTTTGGAAAATTGAGATGTATTAGAAATTTAGAATATTGCAGTATACCTGCATACTCAGTACCGCCTACAGAATAATATCATTTTAACCACTCTGCTTAAATTCAGAAAAAAAATAACAATAATTTTCAAATGATTTTATTGCTTATTTTAATTTTTAACATCATAAAAATAACATTTTTGAGTGCAAAACGGTCAAATAATTGACTGGAAATTAATTTGAAACTACTTTTGTTGTCACAATTCTTAATGTGACCATTTAAGATGAAAAAAGACTGTTTAATCCAATAATTTATTTGGATGAAAAATATTAAAGGAAACAATTTGATATAATGGAGATTTCTTTTTTTCACTTCAAGTTTGTCTTACTGTAGACCAATGTTGTTCACCCATCTACTTTCTTCAACGCAGTGCACCCAAAACGCTATCTTAGAGTTACGAATATTGATGATAACTATTTTTGATATTTTCATAGATGCTTGGAATTTTGCTGTTGTTTTCCCCGCTTTTCATTGTCTTGAACTGTGGCATTAGTGGTGAGTACTCATTAAGTTTGAAAACAGAAAATTTGAATTGCAATGCCAATTCAAACGGAGATTTGCACGCGTCTTTATATTTTTTCTTAAGTTTAAACTAACCCCTCATGATCAATAGTATTTTACTTGGAATGTAGGAACACAACAACACATTTTCATTTCGTAGACTGCTTGAGTTTTACATAAGTATACAATTACTGTAGTAATATGCCGCTGTCATTTTATAAAGGTGGAACTCAGTTGTCACCGGTAGCCTTTACCGCTCTGTTGGATGGAAACAACCAATATGAACAGGACGATACGGTCATCTACAACGTGATTAGAACAAACGCAGGAGACAATTATAACGAAACCACAGGAATATTCACGGCACCGGATGCAGGTGTTTATTTTTTCACCTGGAGTACCTTGACATCGCCATATAAACGTCTAAATACAGCGATTGTGAAAAATAGTTCATCAGGTTACATTGCATACAGCTCGTGTGCTGCGTTTCCAGACACGTACACGACGTGCAGCCAGTCAATAACTGTTGAACTGGTGCCCGGAGACAGGATTTGGATAGTGGTGTACAAAATGGCGGTGCAAGATCTTCATGGAGGTCAATGGCCTACATTTTCTGGATTTAAATTATAATTTTTTGAATAAAAAAAATTCTCCCAAGATATTGAATTCTTTAGATCATAACGAAACATTTATTATTATTTTTAAATGCTTATTTTCTACTTTGCCTTTTAAAGATTTCTAACCAGGAGATGTAACGATTGATAGCTTTGTGTATTCCGGATATGCAAGTCGGCCCTTGATATGATCTGCTTTTGGTTGAAGCCAATCACAGTACATGAACTAAAACAAAGGTACACAGTAAAAAAGCGACCCAACAAATCTAAGGGGTTCTTTTGGTCCAAACGGCAGCAGAAAGTGTAATTGAAAGACAAGGTTGGTTGGTTGGATAGCCTAATATTGAGGCTTACCACATTTAGGTGGATTGCCTGACGGTGACGGCTTGCCACAATAAATTAGTTGTATTGTGTTTACGTAACTACTTGTAGATTCTCCATCTTTAGCCTCTAAAACTTTCTCCTTTTTATCTTCCTTTTTAATTTCTTGCTCCTTCTGTTGTTCCTTATCAAAGTCCTCTGGCATGGTTTGGATGACTCGGATAGCCACACTGCATATTACCTGAACCATGTTGTTCAGCTTCTCAAAGTTTTTCAGGTTTTTGAAACAGCACATGCATTGCCTGAAAGGTTTGGAATATTAAAGATCGTTCATATTTTTTTCCTTAAATTTTTTTTCAAAGATGTTACGATGTCTAATACAAGCATCTTGCACACATTTAATCATCTATCCTACTCAGGATTTTTAAAAGAGGAAGTGATCAAAATTTGGCAATTCATCACTTGTTTCATACATATCAAAATATATTGCCATTGCTAGTGTCTGTTTCTCAGCAATTGAATTAGGAAATTTTTGTCTTAATATAAGAAAAGTTCATATTTTTGGCAATGGGAATTGTGACATTTATTTGCATTGGTTAGTCCAAGCTTTAAAAATTCTTCTTTTGCAGTTGCCGACCTATAATTTTTAGGGGGGTAGGTAAGTAGGCATTCTTTTTTTTTTGGAAAAAAAAATTGTTTTCAGATTTTAGTTAGATAACATAAAATAAAGTTTATCATAGGCCTACTATACATGAGTAAGCCCCACTCTTGGTATAAACTACTGATTGATAAAGACAAAAATTGACAATCAATATCCTGAAAAATTTGAAACAAAAAATATTTCAAAATGGCTAAAAAAAAAGTTTGGGTCGGGTGCATTTTAAGTGGGTTGGTAGGCAACTGCAAACAAATAATATTTTGTTTTAGGCCTTATGACTATATGGAAAAAACATTGCTGCAATGTAGATACACGAGACTCAATGTTTATTGATTTCATGAGACAACATCAGGTTTGGTGAAATCTCTTGATTAAGCTATATTATTATATATAGTTTGAATTAACTACATCATTTTATGAACCTATTAAAAATTGATCGATAAAGCCATTTATATGCATTTTTTTTAAAAAATGTCTGTTGTAATGCAAGTAATCAACTATTCAGAAATCATTGTATCGTTAAATACATTGATTTAAGAAGATTTTAAAGTTGAATATTATCACTGCCCCAATGTGCCACTTTTTGTACATGCTGATAAATAAAAAATAGCTAAATTAAACTATTCTGAATAGGTGAATAAAGCTATATAGCTAATTCAAGTTTTATAACTAAATAAAGAGATTGTGCCGGGCCTGAATAGATATTTTATTCATTTTGTTATGATTTAAAAGAAAACAATCATTTTTCATTGCTACATTATTTTCCAAATATGTAATACAAACCTTTGGGGCCATGTGCGATACTAATGTTTATTTGCTTGATTATGAGATCATATATGAATTTGTATGTTTTGAAACTTAACATCACATGAGTTATTTAATGTGATATGTGGTCAACTATTCTTAGTCAGTCAAATTTATGCCAATCAAAATGTTCAACCACAACAAAACGAAACAAAACACAATTGCAATTGTTGACAGAGGAAAGAAGGCTTGGAATCACCAATCTATAGACATTCTTGCCCTTGAGCAATCCTCTTCTATTATTTAGTGAATCAAAGGGAACTTGAAAAAATATCAACATGCAGTTTCTAAGAACTTTTTTTTTTAAAAAGCCCCTGTTTACGAAAGCCTACAAGGGTCAAATTAGAAAATAAAGAAAAAATAAATAAATTTGTACTAAATCTTTAGATATGTATGATACGTTTCCGCGGTGTTTTTGTCATTTGAAAACAATGTATATATAAGTAAAAGCAGAGACCTATATACTAAGATAGTATATACTAAATACTGGCCAATAAATCTCTTGTAAAAGTTGATCAGTGTTGATAGCAAAATGACATTGTAATATAAATTCGGGTTCGGGATTTGCTCATTCATTTAGTTAGAGATTTTTTTTAAATATACAAATACATCTACCAATACTTCAAATACTACTTTGCTGCTATTAAAATAATAATAAATACATTGTGATTAATTCATAATACATAGCATAAATCCATTTGCATTTGATTGATTATTTTTTATTTTGAATCGACTATATTTCCCTTCATATCCTGTCTTTCGTCAATTATACTTCCAGCATGAATTTATGATTTCTTTTGAAACTTAAAAAAATCCTATTAGACCTAGATATAAAATGATAAATTATGAATTTCTTAGTTTAAGGCCTATTTATTCATTAAGTTTAATAATTTTCCTCTCGGCTTACCGGAAAATGACGGATAGTACCGAAGTGAGATACTGAAAACAATATGGCGGGATGAGATGAACCGAATAGAATGAAGGATTTTTGACATGGAGTTTTATGTATCTTAAGTGTTAAAAATGACATGACATGTTTGTAGTAGTGATTATTTGATAATATTTAACATATTCATCAGAAGCCATGTGTGACCATTGCACAGAAGTTCTTCAGCTAATAGAGAATTGTAAGTTTGCATCTCTTCATTTGTTCATGTCATTGTCTCAATATTTCTTGTTCATGGAAATAAGTTACGTTGACACATAACAGATATTTAGATATTCTGCATTACGATTATTCAGTTGATGATGATTTTTTATGAATATTTTGGATATTGGATATGCTTTATTTTCTGCTTTTAAATTAATGTTATATAGACGAAGAACGATGCCTTGGTGGTTTCCATATGAACAAAAGAGAAGTTCTCTCTTTTGTGAGCTACGCCAACACATGGCCCCAAAGGTTTGTATTACATATTTGGAAAATAATGTAGCAATGAAAAATGATTGTTTTCTTTTAAATCATAACAAAATGAATAAAATATCTATTCAGGCCCGGCACAATCTCTTTATTTAGTTTATAAAACTTGAATTAGCTATATAGCTTTATTCACCTATTCACAAAGGAAGATAAAAAGGAGAAAGTTTTAGAGGCTAAAGATGGAGAATCTACAATACAAGGTAAGCATTTCTTTATATTTTTTTTTGTTTGTATTTGGCAAAGACATACATCTATTTTATCAATTTAGTATGTGTCTTTTATCACAAATAAACACGTTTTTCCCTCTATTTTCTTATTGTATGTGTGGATAATGGTAAAACAGGAGAAAAGGAGATTGCCATGGATACGGATGATGAGTCAGAAGATCCAGAGAGATGGAGCATGGAGGAGAAGGAAAAGCTACTCCACTTTGTTACCAAAATCTTTCTCCTAAACTTTCCTTCCTATATGGCATACAAACACATGTACCATTCCTCACTTGAGGTTAGTTTAAGATTATAAAGATGTATGATATATTCTTGTGCTTAAAGAATGAAAGAGGAATAAAGATTGAAAATTTTAGTTCACATACAGGGTGGTTCTGGCATTGTGTCTTATCTGTTTATATATTTACATAAACGTTGTGTGATAATTGCAATTATGATGATATTTAAGAATTTTCATTTTTTGAATTCCAATGTTCAATTTTCTTTTTTAGGAGCTTTCACAGCAAGAGACAAGTGCTTTGAATAACTATTGTGAAGTGTCGGTATGTTTGATTTACCATTATTCAGTTTAGATATTCTAAATACTCTCAAGGTAGATTTGTTAATCACATTGGGAAAATACATGCAAGAGGTTGACATAGAATGTACAAGTATATGTTCAATATTTATCATGTATGCACATACTTGTATAATTAAAACATATATTGATACTTAGAGGTCTATTTTGATACATGTTATTGGCATATTGTTGAGAGGAATGTCAGATTCTGTAACATCTCATTCCTGATTTCTCTATTGGCAGGATCCAGAAGTGCCATTGTTTCTTCTGCGAAATGTGTGCTTTTTCTGTGACAGTAATGGAATTGGAGCTTTGAAACAGTGCTTTGAGAAAGCCACACCAGATTCACTGCCATTCACATTTGCCCACATCCTCATCACACTTATTGCAAATGTATGTACATCGAGGATATAATGTAAAAGAATGTGCCTTGATAATCAATGTTGTCTTTTACCTATAGTACAATAGCATAAAATAGCAAATATTATACACATAATTGTTTTTTTCTTTAAAATTGTCATCAGAAATATAATGTAAATGTATACAATAATGAAGTGGTACATTGATTTTGTTTTTTAAGATACCGTAGTAGATACATATAAACATGTATTTTGATTTTACATTTTTCAGCTACGACTATGGATGAACATCCCAACAGTGATGCAATATATTGTTCCGCTCAGAACAGTTGTAATAAGGTTCGTTTTTTTATGCCAATTATCAGTCTGATACACCTTACATGCCTCATATAATTTTTTAGTCTTTAATGTTGTAATATGTTCATTTTAACTTTGAGGAAAATAAAATGCAATCAGTGATGAAGTAACAGTGAGGCTTGATTCAATAATGATCTTAATATTAAATACTTATTGAATACTACAGAGCTCGGTTCACAAAGTGTAAACGCATTCCTGTACATTTTTATGATGTATTTAAAAAATAGAATATACAAATTTAGAGAAAAATAAATAAATAGTTAAATGTACCATAACTCAAAAATAGTTTTAATTGTAACGGGGACCGTTACAGATGTTCCCCAAATGCTCTCCAACTCCCTTCTTGTTCCATTTTCCTGTAAGACTTTTTAAAAAAATATGCTTAGTATCAAGGATTTCATCAAAGAATTATCAAAACTACAATGATATCAACTATATCCCATTTAACGTATTGCACGCGCACGCACTTGCATGCACAAGATGATCAAGGCATGTTGTTTAAACCATTAACCTATCTTTATATCGTCAAATGTCGTACCTTGATCACAGTGCTTTATAATTATTGATATGAATATACTTGTTTTTTTTATTTAAAAATTAAACTTCACTTACATTTAATTGACGATATCATTGTACAAATATGGAAAAATGCAATATGCCTTACTTTGCCTTAGAAAGGCTTTAAAATGCTTGTAATGCGATAATTCGCGCTATTTCCTCAAAAGTTAAAATACTCTGGTTTGTAGAAATGAATTAAATCAAATTCTAGACGTTATATATCACTAATGTGTATTTTAACTGAAAATTTAGAGTTTTTATTATCTATTTCCGCAAAAAACAGCTGTCAGTTGGGTTCTGTATGAAAATGGCAGTCATTACCTATGCATCGGAAAGTGTCCGATGCATAGTTAATTTGTGTCCGATGTACGGTGAAATGAGAATACTAGTAAAAACTAGCTCTAATTAGAATTAAACAAACATTAAAATGAAATTTCTTTATAATTTATGCAAAATTACTAATCATTGACAAAATTCACCAAAGTCCGACTCCTTCCGTCGAAGTCGAATTTAAAGAACGATAACTCTAAAAATTGAAAAATCATAAATTTCTGGTTACCCCCCTTTGATGATGTAAAATATGACGTAACTTCAAGGCCATTCTCGGGGTATTTTTATCACAGCATGATAATAACAATTGGCATTATCAAAAAATTTAAATCTTCGACTTCAAGACAGAAACAAATGAATAAATGGAACTCATAAGTTGAAAGAGAGTTTATTGCCTAAAGTTGTCCGAAGCAAGGTATGTGTCCGATGAATGGTTAACTCACCCTATGTATACACATGTATTGAAAATGATTTATCTATTCTCTGAGAAAGTTTTTACATTTTTTGACGCCAATAACAACTCAGGTATTTTACAGATATATGTGTAAGTTGTCAGATAAAGATCTGCGAATGGCAGGAAACAGAAACATGACAGAGTTAATGTGGGCTGCTGTCAAGGAACCACTGGAGACTCACTTTCAGTTTGACAAGGAGGGCTTAGATCTGGCCTTCAAGTACTTCACCTGCTCCACTCTCACCATAAGACTGGCTGGAATCGCTCAAATCAATGTAAGCAGGGGTCCAGTTGTGTTTAAAAAAATTATATCTTTGTTTTTCATATCCTTTCTTAGCCTTAAAAAAAAGACTTGGGTGTTTTGGAAATTAGAATATCTTTCTTTAGTGATCTTTGAGGGACTTTAAGTTCTTGGCTCCTATGAACTACAACCTGTCAGAAAGTAATACGTTGTATACTTGTGTTTGTGTATTTACTGATGATTTTATTTTTCAATAGAACCAAATCAACCTTTACAATGAAAGTTGTAACAATGAAACACTGATGGACACTGAAAGGTTTGTATTTGTCCTTTCTGTTTTAAAACTTAAGAAATAATTAAAGTTGTAATTAAACAAGTTACATTTCATCTGAAGCACAATTAACATATGATGTAATCTAAGTGAACTGAAGTTAAAAAATAATATAGATAGAAAAACTTGTTATCAGTATTAAATTAAGACGTGTGATCTTCATTATAGCTATGTAGAGAGAGTTGGATACCAGTTATCACAATGGCTTCTGGACAACAAAATAATTGAACACATATTTGGACCTAATCTTCATATTGAGGTACTGGGTTATTACAGTTTTTAATGCAGTTATAAAAATTACACTTGATACTCTGATGAAAGTGATGTTTTCAGTTCTCATCTACAGCTGTTTAGCATTTCAATTTGAATGGGATGGGGAAACCATATTACTGTGAAATCACAAATTTTCGTGGGGTTTCATTTTCGTTTTTTTTTTTTTTTCGGAGGTAAGAAGAGACCCACAAATTCACTACCACCACGAAATGTAAAATATAACATTCATTTCTATTCCACAACACGTTCACCCACAAAATCAAATCCCAATGAACCAAAAAAATTTTCCTCAAACCACGAAAATTTGACCCAGTATTTTAAAGTTGGCTTGATATTAAGTGTTAGAACTATTTCTTGCTGTGATGCTGCATTCAACTGTAAATTGAATAAGAAACTTGGGTACTTCAAACATTGGTATCTAAAATATTATTTATGGATATGATGAAGTGAGTTGGAAGATGTCACTTCCTTGATTTTTCGGAAAAGTTTTTTCCACCAGGACCATCGAATTAGAGAATGTTAGACTGTTTTTGTTTCTGTTATAGATTATAAAACAAAGCCAGTTGATTCTGAATTTGTTGGCGGTGGAAGGAAAGATTACAAATGATCATATTGACTGTATATGGGCATCAAGTCAGGTAAGCCAATTTAATAATATGATCATTATACGATGTAATTGACTGCATCTTTTATAGAAATACTGAATAAAGGAAAGAAAGAATTTAGAAAATTGATGAAAAAACATTAGGGGGTAGGGAGATTGAATACGTTATACATGTACTTGAAAATAGCATGCTTTTTTTTCTGTTAGTTGAAGCACTGCAGTAAACAAGTGTATGATATCCTGATACCTTTGATAAAAAACCTGGAACTCCAGCCTGTGCAGCACCTGTTAAAGCTAGTGTCAGCTCTGGAACCCACAGCTCATAATGAATCGGTTAGTGTTGGTAATAAGTATTATCAGCCAGAGACTAAATACTTAATGCTTGTATTTCACTTGCACTAAATATATCAAAACCTATTACTGTGATTGTATTATATTTAGAGTGTACAATATTTGGCAGAAATTGAACCTTGAATAAATAAGTGTAGATACATGTATGATTTAGCTCATTTCTTAAATGTTTTTATTGATGTATATATGCGCAAGACATTTAGCTTTGTACTTGAATTAGCGGAAGTTTCTCTCCACCGAAAGCACTAAAAAGTTTACAGTATTGTAATAATTCATTAATACAGTTGGAGACATTTTTAATTTTTAAATAGAGAATTATAAATAATTGTACTTAAACTGGTTGCGAGACACTAGTGATAATATAAGTGTACAGTTTTTTACTGATCACTCTGCTGTATATCTAAACACATAAAACGAAAATTTAATTTAGGCTTTCTGTCCTGACAATAACATAAATGTCATCAAGTGAACCTGTCAACATCAAACAATATTCACACTTCGTTTCGTATCTTCCATGATTTTTCAGTAATGTATTATGCAATTAGTGAACTTCGATCCCGATCGAATGTGAACTCAATATTAATATAGTGATATAAATCGGGATCGAAGTTTTGATTTTATGTACAGCTTCCGTCTTGAGACTACCGATTTAGCTTTCAAAAGTCGGTGTTTTTTTTTTTATTTAGAGACCCCTTTACGTTAAAATGCACTTGTCCAATCGGACAAGTGCCCAGCAATATTCACTTGTCCGAATTTATTTTTCATTGGTACCGGACAAGCGGACAAGCGTTAATGTCGAGCCCTGATTTTTAATTTTTAAATAGAGAATTATAAATAATTGTACTTAAACTGGTTGCGAGACACTAGTGATAATATAAGTGTACAGTTTTTTACTGATCACTCTGCTGTATATATATAGACCCTGTACCTGGCCTCAGCCCTGGTGAAGTGTGTCTGGAACACCTGTGCTATCAGTCAGTCTGCCCACCACCACGGCCCCCTCCCAGCCACCCTGGCTTCACTTCAGCACGAGGAGGATGAACTTCATCATGGTAGTATTTAACCCCGAGATAACCATTGATTAATCCATGTGTTGGAGAATATTCAGTATTTTTTTCTCAAAAGTTCACGTATATATGCAGTAGAAGGAACATAATTGTGAATCACATTTAGGCCTAGATAAATAAATTGTGTGTTTCCGATTCTCTGACCGACCCTTAAATATATTTTAAAAACCAATGTCTTTCCCTAAGTAAAAAAAAAATTATGGTAATGCTATTATAAATCCTAATCTTAACCACTTCTGTTAGATGAGAAAATGCATATCCTATGCACATTAAGCAGAAATGTTTTTACAGTGATTTTTCACAGTAAAAATTTACCGTGCTTGCCATTTTTTACACACTTTTTATTTATCTTGGCCATTGAATATACATTTACATGTACCTGTAACTCCCTTCTGATAACTCCCTTCTGATATTTGAAACGAGACATTTCTGTAAATAGAATAATTACAGTTGATATTCTGTCAATAGGGAAGGTAGGAAAACATGAGATGAGCAGTAGTGACAGCATACAGGTGTCAGATGATGAAGGCCATTTACAGGTGGGTTGTGTTTTCTAAATATTTGTATTTCTTTAAATGATATTAGAGGACATGATATGAATATGTGTAAGATTCTTGAAAATAATGATTTAAATTAACTCTTTTCCCCTTAGACCTTTCCCTCCTTTTCCCCTTATTGACGACTTTTGACGCCTAGCCCCCAACCCTTAATGACGACTTTTGACGCATGTGTATTTCATTGTTGATTTGACTTGAAATTACCGCTTGTATACTAATTATTTGAGCACAGGTGGCCACCTGCAGGTTAACAATAGATGATTGCATCATACTACTTTAGCTTTGTACTTGAATTAGCGGAAGTTTCTCTCCACCGAAAGCACTAAAAAGTTTACAGTATTGTAATAATTCATTAATACAGTTGGAGACATTTTTAATTTTTAAATAGAGAATTATAAATAATTGTACTTAAACTGGTTGCGAGACACTAGTGATAATATAAGTGTACAGTTTTTTACTGATCACTCTGCTGTATATATATAGACCCTGTACCTGGCCTCAGCCCTGGTGAAGTGTGTGTGGAACACCTGTGCTATCAGTCAGTCTGCCCACCACCACGGCCCCCTCCCAGCCACCCTGGCTTCACTTCAGCACGAGGAGGATGAACTTCATCATGGTAGTATTTAACCCCGAGATAACCATTGATTAATCCATGTGTTGGAGAATATTCAGTATTTTTTTCTCAAAAGTTCACGTATATATGCAGTAGAAGGAACATAATTGTGAATCACATTTAGGCCTAGATAGATAAATTGTGTGTTTCCGATTCTCTGACCGACCCTTAAATATATTTTAAAAACCAATGTCTTTCCCTAAGTAAAAAAAAAAATTATGGTAATGCTATTATAAATCCTAATCTTAACCACTTCTGTTAGATGAGAAAATGCATATCCTATGCACATTAAGCAGAAATGTCATTACAGTGATTTTTCACAGTAAAAATTTACCGTGCTTGCCATTTTTTACACACTTTTTATTTATCTTGGCCATTGAATATACATTTACATGTACCTGTAACTCCCTTCTGATAACTTCCTTCTGATATTTGAAACGAGACATTTCTGTAAATAGAATAATTACAGTTGATATTCTGTCAATAGGGAAGGTAGGAAAACATGAGATGAGCAGTAGTGACAGCATACAGGTGTCAGATGATGAAGGCCATTTACAGGTGGGTTGTGTTTTCTAAATATTTGTATTTCTTTAAATGATATTAGAGGACATGATATGAATATGTGTAAGATTCTTGAAAATAATGATTTAAATTGAACGCTTGATGGAATTCGAATCAAAATACATTTTAGAAGTTAGACCTACATCTGTATGTTTTTCAGAATTGAATTTTTCTTTAAAATATCAAGTCTGTTGTCTTTCAGCTGGTTGATGTTCAGGTCCGATCCCCCAAAAAGGTTCAGAAATTGATCATCCGACATGGAAGGATACACAAACATCACCATGGACACTGTTGTCATGGTGACCATGAAGATGATTCTGATGAGGAGTGTCATGTTCACAGTGATGGAAGTGAGGCCGATTCAGATTGTGAAAGGTTTGTCTAAGTATTTCTCCTCCTTCTTCCCTCTAAATGTAACTTTAGATGTAAAATGATGTTTAAGACAAAGTACATGTACATTTTTATCAACTACCATTAAACTGAATAAGAAAATTTGTGCATTGAATTTCTTAATTAGACATGTTCCTCATCCAAGAAGGGTCCCCCGAGTGGCTCATGACACGGACGGGAGTGAAAGCGAAGTGGATGAAGAATCCAGCGAGGAAGAGGAAGAACTGGAAGAGGGAGAAATCTTACAAAATCGGCTCAATCAGCAAAGGATGATGGGAGTTCAAAGACAAGGAAGATTTGTAAAAGGTCAGTCTCGCTTTCATCCTCAGAGGACTCAAGCTTCCTCAGAGGAAGAGGAGGAGGAAGATGATTCTGAGTATATTGACTCGGAGGAAGAGGAACATCTAAAGGAGGCCAGAATTGTCCAGATGAAGCACATGCACCAGCAGCAAGGGCAAGAAAGTGAGGAAAGCTCAGAGTTTGAAGAAGCATTGCATGATGGGAAAATGAGTCATCAGATGGCTCAGAAGATTTTGCAGAAACATCATTTACAGGAGCAGCGCAGACAAATAGAGCTTCAACACAGTCAGCAAAGGCAGCGTCGTAGAAGAATGGCAGGGGATTTGAAAGGTGGCCCAGTTAAAAAAGAAGGGAAAGAAGGAGGGGGACAAGGGGAGAATGAGGAGGTACAGAAGCCTACAGTGGGAGGAGCAGCTGATAAAAGTGGGGAGCAGTTGACAACAGGGGAAGCTAGTACAAAACAGGTGGTTAGTTTTGTTACTGATTCTGATAGTGGCAAGATAGTCTTGTTTATGTTTGAGCAGTCACTTTTTAATTTGCATCATGATGCATGTATTTAAGAATGCTTTGATTTAAAAAAAAAAAAGTGATTTGGCAAGACTGACAAAGCTTCCATTAATTTTGATTATAAAGAATTGGTCCATCTGATATACTATAAAAAATAACTTTTTTAATGAAATTCAATTTTTTCAGAAGACAGAAGAGACTGAATATGAGCCCCTGACTGCTACTATCGAGCAGGGACTTAACAAGGACCAGGAAACTGAAATATTTGATTGTACCCAGTTTATACAATCAGCTCAAAAGAAAAAGAGACGGACTGTAGATGGGTGAGAAATATATACATTTACTTTACACTGAACTGACCAGTATCAATGGTCTTAGTCACATACTTTTAAAAAAGGGAATGAAGGATGCAATGCAATGATTTTACCATACAATAGCAGAAAAATTAACCATTATGTTCCAATTAGGGTATAAAAAAAATGTCTTGAGTATTTTTGTTCTTTTTTACAGTGAGGAAGTTGATGATATTATGTCTCCCGACGATGGTGAAGGTAGTTGCCATAGTTCTCGAATGAGCACAAAGTCGGAGAAAAACATGGCAGACTTTGAAGGAGAGGATTTTATCAGTGATGAGGAACTGGCACGAATTAACGGACCATATAATCAACATCAAATGCAGCATCTAGCCTCCATGTTCCAGACTCACCTACCACACGGCAAAGGTCAGTTAGAGATTTTTTAGGGGTCCGTTGTTATGCTGTTGATGTTTGAAAGGTACTGTCACAAGGACCATAAGACTTCGGCGAGCTCACTTTCAATCTTGGTCTTACTTTTATCAGAGGAAGTTCTAGTGGAAAAGTGAGACTGAAGTCAAAAGTGGGCTCATCTACATATGTAAATGAAAAGCCAGGGGGCATTAGTAAAAAAGTACCAGATATATTATTGAGGATCAAAAAATGATGGAATTTCTTTTGAGACGTCTTAATTTTTTTTCATTTTCAATACAAGGCCACTGGTTATAATAGCCTATTGGTGGGGCATTCTCTTCAATAATGGGAGGCCCAGGTTCGAAATCTCGTCTGCTGCACCACATCAAAAGACATAAAAATAGAGAGTGTCTTGTCTTTACTTTAATACATTATCCATTTTTATGTGTAAAACATGCTTATTTCATGTGTTCATCAGAGGTACTGCATCACCGTCCTCCTGCAAAAGAAACCAGCCTGAAGAGCTGTTCTGAATTCTCCATTGATAATGTTTGTAAGAAGGGCAACACACTTCTATGGGACCTGGTACAGGAGGATAACTGTGTAAGTGTCCATTTTTGTGAGCATTTTCAATTACTCAATGCCTGATTTTCAGAACCTGAAGATTGGACTACCTTAAACGTGGTGCCAGTATGTTTATGCATGCAATTTCTGCAAAGGAATGCAAAGATGAACTTAGTATCTAAGGTCTTACATACCATAAAGTGTACAAGTTCTTTGTAGCAGTGAAATGATTTTATATTTTCAAACCTTTTATTCAACAGAATTATTTCATGTTTGACTGTGGTTATGTAAGTCTTTTTTTGAAAATATTTATTTGGTGGAATATTTTTTGTTTTTGACAGAATTTACTGCCAGAGGGTCTGGCTAATGAAGCAGAGAAGGCCCTGTGTACCTTAGTGTGTTACTCCACAGATCGCAGAATTCGAAGGAAGTTCATAGAAGCTTGTATAGAAAACTTAGCTCATAACAGGTACCTTATAAATATCCCTTAATTTCTTAAGAAATACATGTATTTCATTTAGGCTTAAAGCAGGCTATTGCATTGATAATATGTTAGAAACTGAACGGAACCAATTGCATAAAAAATTCCATATACGTAGTTAAGAAATTTAATCAGTGTTTGTAAATTATGGTACATTTTCAAAGTGCCACTGCAAATTAAAAACTGCTTTGAAGGTACATGTATATTACAGATTTCAGATGTTATTGTAGTCAAAACTTTCAGAATAGATGTTACAGTTTTACTACAGCTTACACTAGACATTTCAGTATGTTGTGTTTGTTTATTAGGTCGGTTGTTGTGTCACTGAGACTTTTACCAAAGGTGTTCAGCTCTTTCCAGCAGTTCAGGGGCGGGGCAGATACTCATCATGTTACTCTGTAAGTACTATTGTGTGTTGTATACAGCAGTTCAGGGGCGGGGCAGATACTCATCATGTTACTCTGTAAGTACTATTGTGTGTTGTATACAGCAGTTCAGGGGCGGGGCAGATACTCATCATGTTACTCTGTAAGTACTATTGTGTGTTGTATACAGCAGTTCAGGGGCGGGGCAGATACTCATCATGTTACTCTGTAAGTACTATTGTGTGTTGTATACAGCAGTTCAGGGGCGGGGCAGATACTCATCATGTTACTCTGTAAGTACTATTGTGTGTTGTATACTCATTTTGTGTAATGTTTTTATGAAGAATTTTAATTTGAAGTGTAAATTTATAGCCATTTATGTAGAAGTAGAGTAAAATTCATTTATAGAAAAGTTGGTTTTGATAAAATCTTGGTATCTTCGTTCCTTGTATGGATAAGAAATTTTGTTATATGGTAGTAAAATTAAAGGTTCAATTTACATCATTAAAGTATATATTGGAGTTTTACTTTATGTATATTTGTACACACTCTAAGAAAAACAATTGAAACAAAAATAGGATTTTTTTCACCTATTTTACCACTTTTCATATCTTGTAGATGGGCAGAGAAAGATCTGAACATGATGTCACACTTCTTCATTAATCTAGTCCATTACACAGAAAAGGTCCAAGTTGGGGAGAAAAACCCAATGTTAGTACATTACTTTTGCCGTCTTAGTCTTAATAATATGAAATGTATTAGCTTTCAATTGATGCATACACACAGCATGTATATTACAAAGTTGCAAAATGTAAATAATTTTATTTTATGCATCATTGTGTATTTTAGTATTTTAATTTTCACGTTTTCATTTCTATCCTAGGTACAGTCACAAGGAGGAAATTCAAGTGAGGCTGTTGTTTTTAACCTGTGTCTTTTCTTCAGTCGTGTCCCCTGATGGATTTCGTAAGTTTCATATTATCTGACCATGTGAATGAATAGGTGAAATTGAGTTATAACTAATATGAAAATAAAGGCATCTTAAGCTGATTGACAATGAGCTGTACTGTTGTAGGGCTGAACTTAGAACAGGTGGACACTCTATGGCGGTGTGTGGCCCTGGATGAGGAGTGTTCTGACGACTGCCTCAACTGGTTCCTCAATCAGGCCAAGAGCAAGGACCATCATGCACTCTGTCTAGAAACGTTTAAACACATATTCTTGGAAAAGGTAGAAAAATGATCTCTTCCAATGTGCAAAGATTGATATTATTTGTATTTATGACTATGTTTCAAAGAGTTATTAATTTTTTGTTTATTTACTTGTAGATGCCTCAGCTAAAGGCAGAAACAATGAGTATGGTAGGTCTAAACTTGTTCCAGCAGCTGTCACACCTGACACGAATGGCAAACTCCTCCTTTGATGAGCAACTGTCAGAAAATCAGGTAAACATCCATTTTCTTGACATACTTTGTAAAGTTTGTGAAATACATGTTGTAACATGTCTACTTAGAAGAAGAAAGATAGAGCTTGAAATATGGCAAGATATCAAAGAATATCTTTAACATTTCTGTTTTTTTTTATTTCTTTTTCAATAATTTTGTACACTGCTGGTGCTATTCTGTAGGTGTGTGGTATGGACCAGCTATGGAGTATTGCCTTGAGGGCCAATAACACTGATGTTAGTATGACAGCCATTCAGATCCTCAACAGTTATTACATCAACTATGGTAATGGACACCTGGAAAAGGAGGCTGAATTCATACAGCGATGTATGGATAATCTGACTAGTGCTCTTACTGATATAGAATCTGTAAGTATTATTATACCCCCGCTCCGAAGGAGAGGGGGGTATACTGTTTTACCCTTGTGTGTCTGTCTGTGTGTCCGTGTGTCTGTGTGTCCGTCCGAAACAAATTTTCGTCACAGTTTTCTCAGCAACTACTCATCGTAGATGCTTGAAATTTTAACACAATCTTTTCTGAGGCATGCCATATGGTGGGATACATTTTCGCTCAAATCGGATATCAACTTCCTGTTTGTCTCTGTGTCTGTCCGTTTCATACATCACAAATTTTCGACGCAGTTTTCTCAGCAACTACTCATCGTAGATGCTTGAAACTTTAATACAATCTTTTCTGAGGCATGCCATATGGTGGGATACATTTTCTTTCAAATCGGATATCAACTTCCTGTTTGTCTGTCCGTTTCATACATAACAAATTTTTAGTCACAGTTTTCTCAGCAACTACTCATTGTAGATGCTTGAAATTTTAACACAATCTTCTCTGAGGCATGCCATATGGTGGGATACATTTTCTTTCAATTCGGATATCAACTTCCTGTTTGTCTGTGCGTCTGTCTGTTTCATACATAACAAATTTTCGTCACAGTTTTCTCAGCAACTACTCATTGTAGATGCTTGAAATTTTAACACAATCTTCTCTGAGGCATGCCATATGGTGGGATACATTTTCACTCAAATCGGATATCAACTTCCTGTTTGTCTCTGCGTCTGTCCGTTTCATACATCACAAATTTTCGTCGCAGTTTTCTCAGCAACTACTCATCGTAGATGCTTGAAACTTTAATACAATCTTCTCTGAGGCATGCCATATGGTGGGATACATTTTCTTTCAAATTGGATATCAACTTCCTGTTTGTCTGTCCGTTTCATACATCACAAATTTTCGTCACAGTTTTCTCTGCAACTACTCGTTGTAGATGCTCAAAATTTTAATAAAATCTTCTGTGAGGTATGCCATATCTTAGGATACATTTTTTTCAAATTGGATTTCAACTTCCTGTTTTTCTGTGCGTCTGTCTCTTTCACACATAACAAATTTTCGTCGCAGTTTTCTCATTAGCTATTCATAGCAGATGCTTGAAATTTTATTACACCCTTTGTTTAGGCATGCCATATGGTGGGATTAATTTTGATATGAATCTGATATCAACTTCATATTTTTCTGTGCATCTGCATGTAATTGAACTTGTGTAGACATATTAACATGATAGATTTCTTGTATTCATATGCATTTATTTTTTTTCCTTCGTTGATGAATTGAGATTGTTTTGCCTGAATTTTGCTCTGGTATCTTGAAAAAGCAAGCACATTTATATGTAACTATTGTATGCAAAACATTGTTCTTGCATATTGTTTTCTCTGACATTTATGTACTTCATTACAAAATCTACACTTCATTCCATCATCTGTATTTTAGAATCCAGAGACCCATTTACTGGTAATCCAAAGAGGCCTGGTTCTTCTTAAAAACCACTTGGAGGCCTTCAGGAAGCGGTATGCCTACCACTTAAGGAATTGGCAGATTGAGGGGAGGGGGATAAGAAGTCATCAGAGGAACATACAGGAGAAACAGTCCAGTCCTTTACGCCTGGTGTTACAGCCAGCAGGGATGGCTGACAAGGTATGTTCAGGTGTGATGTCAAGAGGTAGAGAAGCTATGCATATACACAGGGATGTAAAGGAACATGTATCGAAAAACATGGAAATAATTACCAAGTGGAACAATGACCAAATTAATAAATGACACAGTCATCAGTATTTTTCAAAGATTAAAAAGACAAATTTCTGTCTTTGATGTAGTGTGTATATTAAATATTTTTGTTTCTAACAGACACAGCTTGAGATGGTGTCTACAGACTTGGTGGCAGAGTTGAGAGCAGAAGTAGCTCGCTGGTGGGACGGTCTCCATAAACAGCAGATGGCTCGACACCAGGCTGAGAGTGGTAATCATGGAAACGCCATGTTGTCTCCTATCCTGGGAGCCATGTTAGGGGATGGACCAATCAGAATGATAACCCTTGGGCAGGAGCTGACCGTGGACATGGACGAGAAGTCATTAGGAGAGTTACAGTTCAAAGACAACCAGGTAGATGCCTTATTTTATATACTGAATACAGTTTGAATGAGAAATAACCTAAAAAAAAATTAAAATGCATAAATCAAACTTAAGGTAAAGGGAAAAACACTAATACTGGTTTTTTGGCTCTCTTCAGTTGGTGTTTGTGTCGGTGGGAGCCAGTCGTCCCCCGAGGAAGACGGATGGCAGTTTGTCGTCCTCCAGCCTTCCCTGTCCAGTTCCTGAGAGACTGCCCGTCATGTTACTAATCACTGAACCACACTTCAACAAGCTCTTCCTTCTGCTGGAGCAACTTGGCAAGCTACAGTTTACAATTCCTACAATGGTGAGGAAAAATGCAAGACTTTATGTTATAAAAATACTGCAACTGTAAATAATTAATAAGCAGTTACTGTAAACACTAATTATTGTGGGGACTTTATTTCATAGTTGAAGAAGTCTTCAAGAAGTCTTGATTAAATTTTACTAAACAAGTATAATTGAACCCCCATCTCATAATTAATGATTTCACAGAATATATGTTGCACTGATCAGCACATTTTGTTCTGTCAGAAAAGTTTAACATGTAGATTTATACAATAGAGTGTAATTTCTTAAAAAAATTTGAAAATAAGCAATAGTACCATTACATGCTGCAGTGCATCAGGCACACAGATTTTGATCAAGTATTTAAAAACTATTGCATGAAATTTAAAGGATTATTGCAAGTATTTACAATACAGGTAAACTTCGTTATCTCGACATCGACGGGACAGTCGGAAAATGTTGAGATATCCGTGGTGTCGAGATATCAGAGTTGAGACTCGACGTCCATAATTTTACTGTATAGTAAAACCGTAGACCTAAACTGAACAAAAGTATAACTACAGGTACCGACATATCTTCAAATACTTCACATAAACTGTAGCTCATTTTTTTCAGCTATCCCTCTATATTCATTAGAAAATCTAAGAAGTTATTCAAAAATGATATTTATGAAATGCTTTCTTTTTTATCGAAATCTCATTTTACTAAAAACCGTTTTCCATCCAGCATTCGATCCGCGTGTCAGAACAGGATATGAAATGCGCTGTATAAACTCCAAACCGGACGGTACAAAGTCAACTTCCGAGATACAGAAAAAAATTAATGCGTGTATTTTTAAAAATTATTTCATTTCACTTCTTTTTTATTTCATGATCATTCATCATTAATTTACATTTCATTTTCAAACCAAAATTTAATTGGAATTGAGCATTTAACAAACTTAATGATGTTACATATGCATCCATATTACGACTGATGCAATAGTCGTGTATGTTGTAGATTTGATTGATTCCTGTTGAATGCATTTTTACAACAGTTTTAAAGTTAAATTGAATTCGTTGTTTCTATTGTTCATTGTTATTCAGTTACCTTTTTTTAATAAAATGTTTAAGTTTTGTTAGATTTTGTCATAGATAAACGGTTTTACATTTACGCAGAATCGAGAAGATTTATCAATGATATTACAACATTGAACATTAATTAATTAACGTATTAGAGACGCCGAGGGGGCTTGGGATTCCTCTAAAAACACATTTCTACAGAGCAGTATGTTGTCAAAACATGGGTGTGAAAGGTGTGAATTTCTGAGGACGTCGAGATAAACGGAGTCGTCCGTGCATGACGAGCGACCAGCTGACAAACAATTAGGTTAAGTAGAGCAGAAAATTGCCCCCATGTCGACATATACCAGGTAAATTTTGCTCTTGGGACTGTGAAATACGTCGAGATAAGCGGGGTAGTCAACATTACCGAGGTTGACATATCAGAGTTTTTGCAAATCATTTATATAGTAAATAATGACGGGACCGCTGATAGACGTCAACATATCCCAGGTTGTCGACATATCCGATGTCGAGATACCGAAGTTTACCTGTAGTTTACGTAGAAGGTCTCAATTTTTTTCACAGGAAAGCCAGGAGAGATGGGGTCTACAGACAAAAGCCAGGGTGTTGTCTAGGAAGGTATGGGAGTTACTGATGTTACTACCCACCAACCAGAACATGTGGGACGGATTTAAGAGTCTCATGTCTGAGGAGGTAGGTGTCAGATACAGGTAGTTATGATACTGGCATAGACCAGTGCTCAATTGAGATAAAATCCTACATATTATAGATATACACATTTCATTTTATTGGGGGGGGGGGGGGGGGGG
>PRKT01000139.1:229248-306038 GCA_003671525.1 Saccostrea glomerata
TTAATTTATTAATTTTCTTTCATTTATAAGGTAAAGATTACTTTAAGAACATATTACAGCAGCTCCCTGTTGACACAGAGATGTATATGATATGAGTATATTTGTTTACAGTGCAATGAGCAGACAGTGATATGGGATAAATTGTTAGATTCCCAGAGCCCACACAAGTTAATGTACTCCTTACAGATCGTAGAAGCTCTCTCACGTGGAACAAAACATCGCAGGAGGTCCATTGTAAGTATCAGAATCATTTTTGTTTTAATTAACTGGACCATTGATTATGATGATATATTTAAAGACAAGATATTGCTATTACCAAGCTGGAAATGTTTTATGTAGATGAGATCATTCTATGAGTAGTCAAAGATTGGTACTGGTTGAGTAGGGTTTCATGTTGTACCTATAGAGTACTGGTTGAGTAGGGTTTTATGTTGTGTCTTTAGAGTACAGTTGTAATAGGACCTATACTGAGGGACTTTATTTATATCATTACCTTTATACTGTATTGTTTTGACAGATGAGGATGGGAGGGGGAGACTCGAGGACCACCAGTACAGACTCCGAGTTTGACACACAGGACGAAGAGATCTGGAGCATGAAGGTTTGTCATTTACTGCTGTATAATGCTCTGTCCTTATGAGTTAGTAAGTCAGACAGCATTGTGAAATCTGTAATATACAGGTGTAAAAAGATCAACTTGTTTTTCAAGAAGGTACATGAATTTGCTAAAGTTAAACATGATACTTGTAGAGGGTTAATAATTCCAATGGAGCATTCTTCAATAAGAAAGTTTAGCAAATGATCAAACTACATGTATATAAGAAAAAATATGATGATTTCTTTCATTTCAGTTCATCTCCAAAGGTGGCTTGAAGCACTTGTTGAACATCTTTAAATCTGGGAGTCTACAGGCGCAGGAGGACGAGGCCTGGAGCCAGGTACAGAGATTCACTTACTGATAGATTTTTCTGAGTTCATTTATAAAATAGCTCAGGTACAGTGCACATGCACTGTATGTAGAATTATTAAGCTGATAAGAGTTTAATATGAAAGTATCAAATTTGTGTTAAAACTGACAGTCATTGTTATACCCCCCGCAAACGAAGTTTAGGGGGGGTATATTGGAATCACCATGTCCGTCTGTCCGTCTGTCTGTCTGTCTGTAGACGAGACTTTGTCCGGACCATTACTCAGAAACTATTGGAAGGATTTGTCTGAAAATTTGTACACATATTATTCACTATATGAAGTTGTGCACCTGATATTTTCATCTTGATTGGTTTATTATTTTAAATTTTACAGGTGTTTTTCATTTCTATTTTGTGGTTTTGTCTTGACCGTTTCTCAGAAACTATTGCAAGGATTAATCTGAAAATTTGTACACTTATTATTCACCATATGAAGGTGTGCACCTGGAATTTTCAACTCTTTTTGTTAATTTTTTTGCATTTTACAGGTTTTATTTTTTATTTTAATTGACTTGTTTATTTGGGGCTCATGTATAAGGTTTGAGATATAGAATCTAGAATATCTGTTCAAAAATGCTACAGCTTAAAACCACTCATAAAAACTTAAAAAAAGAAACATCATCAAGTGTTAAAAACAGTTTTTACATTGCACAGAAGATAATGTAATTTCATTTGTCTCTTGGGAATAATGTCTGGACATGCATCCAGTTAAAGATAAATTAATGAGTTTGGTGTTGGAAGTTGTTAAGGCATATCTCTTATCAAGCGTGTGTGTGTTGCCCTCTTTCTCCAGGGAATAAGGCACAAGAATTAAAGATCTCTCTTCTCTTATTCTCTTAATTGTAATTTATTGTCTGTCAAAGCACTTCATTACTGGATGACCATGCAGCTCTTTATTTTCAAAATGCATTTCAAATTGATATGTCAAGATTAATTTGATTTTGTATAATGGTTTTTTTTTTCAACTATCAGTTTGCATAGTGACATAACACATAATTGCAATATATTTTTTTAATGCAGTAATAAAATAAAAATAATATTAAAAAATTTTTAAAAAATGTTACAATGGAATTACAATGTATTAGCATTGATGTTTCATTTGGTTGCACATTTGTTTCATTCATTAAGAAACATGATGAGCAATTATATTTCACTGCAAATTTTTGTAAGTAAATTGTGAACACCTCTAGATCCATAAAGTATTTTTGAATTGGAACCTTCTCTGAAAAAACCAGCGGGGGGTATTTGTCCCTATTGGACAGTTCTAGTTGAATTAAGTATTTATTTTAAAAAGTCTGCATTTGATAAAACTTACACATAAAGATATGTAATGATACAGTCAATCTTCATTATTTTGAATACACTTGGTCCAAGATAAAATGTCAAGATACCAGAGGATTCAAAATGTGTATTGTGGTTTAAATACATTAAAAACAGTGGTTGTGACTTCCAAATTTCTTCCAGATATTTGTGATCTTTGAGATACTGATATTAACAATGCTGAAGTTCAACTGTACATATATTTAGAAGATTTAATGCCCTGGAGAGAATTGATGTACAGTATCATTTATGTTTTTAGTGGAACCAGGAATGCCTGGCCTATCTGCTGCGGTTAATCAGCCAGTTTTCTGTTGAGCTCTCGGATGCGGAGGCCGGACATGATGATGTGTTTGAATCGTACGAGAGCCCCAGGAAGAAGATGAAAAGACACAAAGGAGGAAGTGAGCGGATCATTATCCCAAGACTTAACCAGGTACAATTAAACCCCCCTCCCTCCCTAGAGTCAAACAGGGCACTGTAAATGGAGTGTCTGATTTGTATTTGAAATTCAAGCTTTTTATAAAAGTGCAAATAACATTTACATGTACAAAATATTATTTTCTTAGTAGTTCTTGTTTTTAGAAAAGCTACAATATATTCATATATTTATACATATCTATGCATGTTAGTGACCCTTTTTCTTGCTCTGAATTTTCAGTCCACTCTTGCCATGTTGAACATTGATTCTGTCCTGAAAATCTTGATGCAGATCCTGTATGATGCAGCAGTGCCCAGGTAAGGACATTTTCATGCTTAAGCTTAATTCTGAGCTGTGTTTTTTTTATTTTTGTGAATATTAGATAAAACTGGAATTTCATTTTAACAGTGACACAAATCAAGTCCACACTGGCACCTGGGGAAGAGCAGAAGGTGAGACATCTACACACTTATTTCAGTTGCATGTGTAACTGAGTAAAAACACAGCACATATTTTGTTGTTCTTTGAAACTATTCACTAAATTGTAAATATTGATTTATTTGTGAGTTGTCATTTGCACTACCCTTTTTTTCACCTCATGAAGTTAGTATAATTCATCTTTCAAATGATACGCTGTAGTAACTGAATGGTAATACATGTAACATGTATTTTCTTTTTTGTACAGTGGTGCATTATTCCCTGTCTTTCCTGGTATCCTGGGCCTACTCCTGTGATGAAGTCAAACAAGCTTTGTGTACATCCTCCAATTTTGTTCCCTGGTTAAAGAGACTTACTCTTCAGGCTCCAGAGGTGAGTGTTCCCTTGTTATAGGTACTATACAGACCCCACATGTGGTGATGTTTATAAGAGAGTTTGAGAACTTCTGATGTTCTGATATTCTGATACCTTTCAGCCATTCGTCAGACGAGAAGCCTGTATGGGCCTGTACCGACTATGCCTGGGTAAGACAGCTGATGGGAAGACGGGATACACTCTGTTGTTACCAACCTTAGCCAGTCTTCTAAGCTTCCTGGAGGATGCATTGTCCATAAAACCTGTGAAGAATCTCGAGGTTTGTCCTGTCTTTATCAGTTAATGTCATCAGCAGAATTAAAGAACAGTGTTCTATTATTAATTATAGGACGGTTGTAGTATAAATGATCTGTCATGAAGTTTTATTACCTAATTTATAATAACTACATGTAGCTACGTGTATTTGTATATGGACATGTATTTACCTTTGTATTTTTGAACATGCATAGTATGAGGGTAATTGTTTTGTAGGTTGAGGGATTAAAGGAGAAAGAAAAGGAGCCCCCAGGCCCTGGTTGTAGGGACTATTTCTGGTTAGTTTGCAGATTTGTGGATAGCATATCAAAGGATGATGCAAAGTCTGACTCAGTAAGTAAAGTATATACAAGTTTGACCTTTTTTTCCAAAGATTTTATTTAAATTTAATTAAGTATTCATTCTTATTTTTCTAAAATTGATTTTGACATAACGTACTGTCCGTTTATTTTCCTATAGAGACATTGCACACAGGTGTATTAGTGCAAAGAAAAGCGGTGTGTCAAATAATGAGGCGAAGCTTACAACATATGCATTAATTGTCATTAGATCCAGTGTTGGCTGTGATTCACAGTGTTGGCTGTAATCATTATCTGTATATGTCTCTTCTTCAGCAGGACAGCATCGTTAACCTGAATCAGCTGGCCAAACAAGTGTCCCAGCACGTACTGGACCGGCCATTTTACGAGACTCGACACGGATTTGAAGAAGACGATGGATTAATTGGTATTCTGAATCTCTGTACAGCTGTGATCAAACACAAACCCCCATTTAAATCCTCTCCAGAGGGCCAGGTAATAATTAGTAGATACAAAAAAGAGATAGAACTAAAATCTTATTTATTTCTGTTTCTTTACAGTACGATTCAAGGTAACAGCTAATATGAAAGCATCATATTAATGTAGAAGGATACCTGCTTATGAAGTTTCTGTTAAAAGATGAGAGTAGTAAATTAAATGTATTTCATCTAGAATTTACGTAATAATATGAACATGTCCACAGCGGCATATATACATATATTTACTTAACCTTGAATAATTATTTTTTACACTGTGCCCAGCAGTAAATGAAAAGATTTATAAATCAATAGACCTATAAATCAAAATATATGTTAATAATTTCAGATTCCCATGCCCCCTACCTTTGGGACTACTGGCCACACGATGATGGCCGTTCTAAATGTGGCTATGTGGGACTGACAAACTTGGGAGCCACCTGCTACATGGCCACCTGTATGCAACACCTTTACATGATTCCTCAGGCCCGGCAGTCTGTCCTACAGGCCAAGTGTCCTAAGACAAACCTGTATGAGGGAACGTTAACAGAGCTCCAGAAAATGTTTGCTTATCTACAGGTTAGAGTTGTCCTGTAGAAGAAATACATGTATCATAGTTTGTTATTTGGTTTAGAGACGTTATATTTCAAGGATAAACTAATTTTTATTGCAAACATATGTACATTCATATAAAATATCGTGATGACATATACATATATAATTTTTCCAAACAGGAAAGTGAGAGAAAGGCATACAATCCCCGGAGTTTTTGTAAGACTTACACAATGGACAAACAGCCATTGAACACAGGGGAACAGAAAGACATGACAGAATTCTTCACCGATCTCATCAGCAAGCTGGAGGAAATGTCTCCAGATATGGTATGTGAGGACTTCCTGCTAGATACTGTAAATCACTTTTTATTTGCGAGAACTTTATTTTTGCGTTATTACGTGAGGTGGTGTGCTCGCAAAAATTTCATTCCTGTGTATAATAGAATTCCTTAAGATTATATATAGCAAAGACCACTATTCATGAAAATTTTGTCTTGCCAAAAAAGAGTCGATGACTATCTCGCGTAAATAAGGTGTCGCGAAAATTAAGTGATCTACAGTAGATGATCCATAAACAGTAGTACATTGACCAACTTGTATTTTCAGCCTTTTTTCTTTATTTCTGCAATTTTTTTAATGGTTGATTTTTTTGGGTCTAGAAATATAGATATGGTCTAGAAATGCCACATTCTTTAAGAAGAGTTTTCTAAAGCATATAACAGTAAATATGATGTAATGAATACTGAATATTATCACACATCTCCCTTTACTTTATATTTCAGCATACACTAGTGAAGAATCTGTTTGGAGGTGTTCTCACCAATAATGTTGTGTCCTTGGTAAGATTTTATAGAAATAAGGGGGAAACCAATGTCATTCTCAAAAGGCTGAAAGAAGTGGGCTAAAGAACAGCATTTTATGCTAGATTTTATTTCTACTTGACAAAAACTTCAAAGACCCTTGCTCGTACATACTTAAGAAAAGAACTTAAGTTGCATTTTTTGAATACGACTGTTCAAGTCACTTTATTTCTAAGATTACATGTAATATAGTGTACTTCATAACAGAAAAAAAAAATTATGTTTGAATTCAAAGTTTTTGATATTCATATATTTAATTATGATTTTCTACTCTACCTACGTGTATTACTTCCTAGTTTTTTGTTTCAGGACTGTCCCCATGTGAGCAGAACTCTAGAGGAATTCTATACAGTCCGGTGTCAGGTCACAGACATGAAGAACCTCTATGTAAGAAATTGGAAATTGTATCATTATTCTTTCATAATTTACACTAAAATATGATTGAACAAATGTTTCCCTCAGCATAAGCAACACACTGAGCAAAAGGGAACCCAGAGATAATGTCATGTGTGTATGAATGTAACAGTTGCAATTAACACCCTTAGAGAAAAACATTCTTAACCTATGCACTTTTCATTGGTTGACTTTTGGGGTGTAAATTTCAACTGTTACCCTCAAAAACATGAATATGACCTAAACATTTAGATTGCCTTTTTTGCAAACATTTTACTTATCTCATTGCTTACAGTGTAGTATATGTTAAAAAGATCTTCATTCTGTCTCTAACTTTTAACAGGAGTCTCTAGATGAGGTGACAGTGAAGGATATGTTAGAGGGCGACAATATGTACACTTGTTCAAAGTGCCAGAAGAAAGTTCGAGCTGAAAAGAGGTAAATTATCAACATTAGCAGTAGTAATATTTTATACATGAAATATTTTCTGAAGTCCCTTCAAGAAATGAACTATAAAACCTATCCATATTGGGAAGTAAAGTTTTGTTTTTTCATATTACAGAGCCTGTTTTAAGAAATTGCCACGGATTCTTTGCTTTAACACAATGCGGTACACATTTAACATGGTGACGATGATGAAAGAGAAAGTGAACACTCATTTCTCCTTCCCTCTCTGTCTGGACATGTCACAGTATATGGAGAAAAACCTGATGGGGCCAGACAAACTCAGGGGTGAGGCTTCTGTACATGGGATTCTTCTTTTAGTTTTTGCTGGAAATAATTATCTGATTAATTATAATGTAGCAGATTTGTAATTAATGAATTTTGAGGTTAAAAGTGTATGTTACTGATTTCTTAATGCAGCTCTTGATACCAGAACTATTACATGTATATATATGAAAATTTAAAGGCAAAAAATGCATATGAATTTGTGATAATCTTCATGTACATGTACACCTTGATCCTGTATTTTTGTGCACCCTTTGCTTAGATGATGATGAGGATGACAAGTTTCTAGTTCAGAGTGAGGAAGACGACATCTTCGAGTACGAGTTGATCGGGGTGACTGTTCACACAGGGACAGCTGATGGTGGCCATTATTACAGTTTTATACGGGACAAACTTCACAAGGCAGAAAGTGGGCAGGATAAGTGGTAAATAATATTCATGTATAAACTTAAGAAATAAGGCATTGAAAAAAAGAACATCCATGTACATGTATATGATATTTAGGGCCTCGCAAGGATTTGCCCCAATGTGTAATCCAATGTGTAGATAAACAAAGCATTAGTTTGTTATTCTAAAATTTCTATATCATCTTTCAAAATAATTGTAGCTTTCTTCTAAAGCTTCCAGTCCATAATTAATGATAAGTTGTTGTACTGACAAGTTTACTCATTCCTACAGCATCTTGTAAAAAAAAATGTGTGAAAATGTTAAGGCATTCTTAGTTTCTGTTTTCGTTATTGTAGGTATTTATTCAATGATGCTGAGGTGAAACCATTTGATCCAAGTCAGATTGCATCAGAATGTTTTGGAGGAGAGGTCACAGTATGTATAGTTTTTAGATTTTATTTTATTGATTTGGATGGTAAATGAATTAATAATTTTAAAATAATAATGCTATTAAATACTTGTGTCTATTTCAGAGCAAAACATATGATTCTGTCACAGATAAGTTCATGGACTTCTCATTTGAAAAGGTAATTTTTTTATTTAGAAAGTTTGTGTTGAAGACGTTATTTTGAAAATTGTTTATACCTGATTTTTGTATTCTTTTTCCAATATAATTACAAGATATTGCTTCCGTTGCTCTTTGTTCACTTCCTGATTTGGTTCATGTCCAGATAAACTTGTAGATTTTGTTGTCTGTATTAGGACATTTTTGTACCTCATAATTAGGAGGAATATGTTTTGTCCTGTATGACCAAAAGTCTTCTGTTATTCTGTATTTGTGACTAAATCTTCTAATAATTTTTTCAGACAAATAGTGCATACATGTTATTTTACGAGAGAAAGCCCCTTGGCAGTAGAGCTGAAGAAGAAATTAGAATAATAGAGCAGGAACAGCCAACTAAATTTAATTTTGAGTTGACCAAGGAATTAGGGGAGGTAATTCTCACTTTGTAAGTTTACATATTTTTGATAAGTGTTTCATATGATAAAATCTAGAATTAATCATTGTTTAATTTTTTTTTATTTTGCAGTGGATATGGCAGGATAACACACAATTTCTACAAGACAACAACATCTTTGAGCACACATATTTTGGGTAAGATTTACTGTAGAAATGTGAGGGTCTCTTGTAGAGTTGGAGATACTGTGATTGTGCCAGCATATTTTTAGCTCTACTGGTCAGAGACCAGAAGAGCTTATGCGATAGTAATGCGTTCGTCATCCGTCCGTCTGTCTGTCTAGCTGTCCGTCCGTCCGTCTGTCTGTCAACAATTTTTCAAAATGCTACTCCTCCTACAGTTTTGGTCTGATTTCAATATAACTTGGCACACAAGTAGACTACACTAAGATACATAATTCTGTGTTTCGGTTTTTGATTTTGATGAACAGTGTTGCAGTGGTTACTAAAAATAGAAATTTCTGTGAAATTCTTTCAAAATGCTACTCCTTCTACAATTTTGGTCTGATTTCAATATAACTTGGCACACAAGTAGACCACACTAAGGTGCATAATTCTAATTATTGGTTTTTGATTTCGATGAACGGTGTTGCTGTTGTTACTAAAAATAGAAATTTCTGTGAAATTCTTTCAAAATGCTACTACTCCTACAGTTTTGGTCTGATTTCAATATAACTTGGCACGCAAGTAGACTACACTAAGGTACATAATTCTATATATCAGTTTTTCACTGCAATGAATGGTGTTGCCAAGGTTACTAAAAATAGAAATTTCTGTTAAATACTCTCAAAGTGCTACTCCAAAGACAGTTTTAGTCCAGTCTTCACGAAAACTTTTCAAACTAACTGGTCAGTTGGACCAGTGAACTTTCAAAATATACTAGCCCACCAAAATTTTTACTGGTCCCTTTCATAAAAAAAATAAAATAAATACATTTTCACAACTGTAAATTTATACATGTTTACGTACTTCAACTTTTGAAATGCCGCCATTTTTCGCCCTTTGTCGCGTTTCGGTAAGTTGTTTGTTGGAACTTTGCACATTTTACGTACTAGTTAATAATTACTAGCTCCTTCCGGTTGTTACGTAATACATCCATGTTATAATAGAGTTATAATAATAGGATTCAACAACACGAGCTTCTTCTTTTTATTAGCTCACCTGAGCCGAAGGCTCAAGTGAGCTTTTCTGATCACATTTTGTCCGTCGTCCGTCCGTCTGTCTGTCCGTCCGTCTGTCTAGCTGTCCGTCTGTCTGTCCGTCTGTAAACTTTTCACATTTTCGACTTCTTCTCAAGAACCACTGGGCCAATTTTGACCAAACTTGGTACAAATTATCCTTGGGTTAAGCGGAATTTAAATTGTTAAAATAAAGGGCCAAGTCCCCTCACAAGGGGAGATAATCAAGAAAAGACAAAAATAGGTCTCATTCTGCCTTTGAGCTATTTCAGTGATTTTTTGACAATATATAACTCTCAATTTCAGAAAGAAGGTAATTGCACCATGTATAGAACTAGCTCATACATTCTTTCTGTGTGTAACAGTAACACTTGATTATTTCTGGTCAATTTTTAGCTCACCTGAGCTGCAGGCTCTAGTGAGCTTTTCTGATCACATTTTGTCCGTCATCCGTCCATCCGTCTGTCTAGCTGTCTATATAAGCTGTCCATCCGTCTGTAAACTGTTCACATTTTCGACTTCTCGAGAACCACTGGGCCATTTACAATAAAATTTGGTACAAAGTATCCTTGGGTGAAGTGGAATATAAATTGTAAAAATGAGGGGCCAGGTCCCCTCACAAGGGGAGACAAAAATAGGGTGCGGTCATTAAAAAATCTTCTCAAGAACCATTTGGCCAATAAAGCTGGAAGCATCCAGGGGTAGTGTAGATTCTAAATGTTTAAATTATGACCCCTAGGATTTGGGCGGGGCTGCAATAGGAAATCAAAGTGTTTTACATAGAAATATATAGGAAAAATCTTTGAAAATCTTCTTCTCAAGAACCACTGGGCCAGAAAAGCTGAAACTTATGTGGAAGCATCCTGGGGTAGTGTAGATTCTAAATTGTTCAAATCATGACCCCCGGGGGAAGGGCGGGGCAACAATGGGGAATCAAAGTTTTACATAGAAATATATAGGAAAAATCTTTGAAAATCTTCTTCTCAAGAACCCAGGGGTAGAAACTCCCTAAAATTACAACTCGCAAATAATTGCGAGTTCCAAAAATATGAACTCGCAATTTCAAAAGACAACTCGCAATTTTAAAATGAAAGCTTTCTATAGAAATAAATCACCATCCATCCATTTAAAAGAAAAATCAAAATTTTCTACATGAGGTTTAAAAAAAAATTGTTTGTTTCCTGTAACATTCCCCCAAAATCATTGTTCAGAAGGTCAAGAATTTTTTTCCTTATGATTAATAGAGCCAAACATCCCCGGACTGAATAAAGCAGGTGTTATATTTACAGTGGACACCTAACATGGCAACCAACATGACTGCCTAGCCGCAAAAAAACGAACTTCAAAAGTTGTGGGGGGAAATTGTTGTTACAATAATACATTATGATTATTCTTTATAATTAAGGTAAATGTTAACTAGGTTAACATATTCTATGTCTCAAGTCAAGCTACAATAAATATTTTTTTGAATAAATGGATTCTGAATCAGCTGATTGATCAAACCACGCAGATTGGGAGAAAAATAATCCACCTGGAGGTAATTTAAATAGATCGGTCGTTTTTTTTAGGCCTGGTTGTCTGACATGGGTTTAAAAATGGGGGATGTCAGATAAATTTTTCCCTTGGTGAAATTTACAGTGAAAAAAATCAACTCGCAAAAAATTGCGAGTTACAATTTTTTTAACTCGCAATTTCGAAATTCTAACTCGCATTTTGCGAGTTGTATATAGTGAATTTGGAACCCTGGAACCACTGGGCCAGAAAAGCTGAAACTTATGTGGAAGCATCCTGGGGTAGTGTAGATTCTAAATTGTTCAAATCATGACCCCCAGGGGAAGGGCGGGGCCACAATGGGGAATCAAAGTTTTACATAGAAATATATAGGAAAAATCTTTGAAAATCTTCTTCTCAAGAACCACTGGGCCAGAAAAGCTGAAACGTATGTGCACATGGAAGGATCCTGGGGTAGTGTAGATTTCTAGATGTCTAAATTATGATCAGTGGGGTAGGGTGGGGATGCATTATGTATTACAAGGAGGAAATCTGGTAAAGAACAGAATGGTTAACGCTTCTCAGGTGAGCGATGTGGCCCATGGGCCTCTTGTTTTATATATTAATGAAATTTACGCAAGTAAGTCAGTTGAAATAAATTTTGACTGTATGATTTTTATGATCAACAAACCCATCGGACTTCTTGAATTTTGATTTTCACTGACCCGACCTCAAAATTCACTGGCCTCGGTCTTCGGACCAGCGAGTTTTCGTGAAGACTGTTAGTCTGATTATAATATAATGTGGCATGCAAGTAGACTACACTAAGAACATAAAGAGACTTAATCAAGGATCATTATTCTATTTATTGCTGTTGAAAAGTTTCAATTTCCAACTGCTTAAGTACTTTTCTCTTCCTTTGCTATAAGTACAAACCAGTAGAGCTTCAGTCTCGACAGAGACTTCTGGTTGCAGGGTTCTCCATGAGCTGTCTTACTGTGTTACTCCCGACACAGTAAAATTTTCTCCGACACAGTAACGATTCAAATTTTATGCGTGCGACACAGTAAAAATTTTGCCGACACAGTAAGATCTGTGATAATCATAAAATCAAAACACATTTTAATCTAATTGAAACTTTAATCAAACAATCCTACCGTCCACAATTATATCAGGTAGAACACTTAATTAGGGCTTCACCTTGCATATTTAATTATCTCCTAGACCTTCGCCGGACTTTACGCATGAAGAAACAATGACAAATAATTTGTTTTCACACTTCTATGTAACGGTTATATTAGGAGTTGTATTAAAAGTACATTGTACTGATTTTTCAAACAATATGTCTTTACTTTAGATCCGAGGTTCTAGAATTATGTTGGCACTGCGGTAAGTCAAACATAACTATAACCATCGTACCGAAATCATTTAATTGATGTAAATAAATTGTTTTGATTTTTCAAGGAGCTCATAAAAGTATTTGACTATTCTGAAGTTTCATTTTTTTTATTCGATAAAACTTTTATTCGATCAAGAAAACTGACAAAAGTCACGGCATATTTACTTTCAAAATGGTAAAGAGTTCGACAGTATCGACCAGAATTTCCTCTGTTTTTCAGAACATGTGTTTTTACTTATTTCAATATGTACGACCATAATATTTGAGTAAGGAATTAGTATTTTTTGAAAGAAGTGTGTGATGTATTCTTTTGTAATTATACATAAAAGTATTTGACTATTCTGAAGTTTCATTTTTTTTATTCGATAAAACTTTTATTCGATCAAGAAAACTGAAAAAAGTCACGGCATATTTACTTTCAAAATGGTAAAGAGTTCGACAGTATCGACCAGAATTTCCTCTGTTTTTCAGAACATGTGTTTTTACTTATTTCAATATGTACGACCATAATATTTGAGTAAGGAATTAGTATTTTTTGAAAGAAGTGTGTGATGTATTCTTTTGTAATTATAATGAATAGTGATTCAGTTGCGAATTTGATCGCGAAAATGCCGTGAAATTTTAGTGCTCCACGAAAACTCTGCAACACAGTAAAATTTCAAATGATGGAGAACCCTGTGGTTGTTTTGATGTTGTGTATGCTGTCATTCTGTGATTTTTTTCAATAACAGATAGGTAGTACTTTGTGAGGATTATCAGAAGTGAAAATGAAGTTTATATTTTGCAGGTTTATGTGGCAGATCTGTGGCTACATTCCGACCACTCTACCCAAGGATCCAGAAACCCAGGTATCACTCAAGGCTGCCCAACTCAGCACCTCCTTTGTTCTAGAAACGTTGATCCACTCCAAAGAAAAGGTAAGTACTGCTTCGTATCCATTGAAATGTGTGTGAGAGATGTCACATAATATGAGGTATTTTTGACATTATCAGTTTGATTGCTGGATTGGAAGTTGATTTACTGTAATTAACCTGTATTGTTGTTTCAGCCCACAATGCTACAATGGATTGAGCTTCTAACAAAGCAGTTTAATTCCTGTCCAGCTGCGTGTGAGGTATGGCCATTATTTCTTTTTGAATCCCATGGAATGGATTTATCTCAGAGCAATATGCACAGCAGATAAAAAGTTATAAAGAGGAAATACTGTATTGTCTTCAGTGACTATTAGGCATGAAATATGCTTGAAAAGGGTGACTTAAGTGTTTAATTTATAATAACGAAAAAAAAATGAAGAAAAAAAATATCCATAACGCAATGTGTGCATAGAAGTACCTGGTATTTGTCTCTTTTGTTTTAATGATGAAGTTTTTCCTTTATTTAAGTGGTTCCTGGACCACATGGCAGAAAGTGACTGGTGGCCACAACAAATCCTCATCAAGTGTCCCAATCAGATGGTCCGGCAGGTCAGTACAGTGCACAAAGGTCACCAGAAAGTGTATAAATAGCTGAAAAACTCTTGTATTCAACTTAGTATGCTTGCATTTGTACATTTAATACTTACAGTTGTTAAATAATTTGTTTGGTCCTTCTACATGTAGTTTTTAGTTTTTAAATTTCTAATAATACAATAAGATAAATAGTGAATGAGTATTTGTTTTCAGATGTTCCAACGCTTACTTATACATGTCATATCACAACTCAAACCTGCTCATGTTGATTTGTATCTTCAACCATTAATTGAAAGGTATGTAGTTGCTGGAATTTCATTTCAATGTTTAAAAATAAGTTTGAATTTCAAATACTGATTAGAGCTCATTTATCAGACATTTATTTACTGTATTGATATTTTTTCAGTGATGATGGTGAAATTGATGTATCAGAGCTGGGAAGTAAATCATGTGTGACAAGATTCATAAAAAAGATGCTCTCTATTGTAAGTCACCCATACAACATAAAAAATCCTTAAACATGAACATCATTGTAGAAATATTTACATATTCCCTTGGGTTATGAAATTCAAGTGTTTTACTGGTTTATTATAATATGGTAATTATACATGTAAATATTAAAGCTATGATCGATTTTGCTTTGTTTGAATTTCAACAAGGACTCACCATTTTACAAGAAGAAAACTTACAAAGGACCCTAATTGAAAAAAAAGAATAAACATCTCTTGAATTTGTCATAAAGTCAGTCAGACTTGATTATAATTTATCTTGTCCAGCTGGATCACGGTGTGAGGCCTCACAGTAAATTCCTGACAGAGTATTTTGCCTTCCTGTTGGAGTTTGCTAAGATGGGAGATGAGGAAAGTTTCTTCTTGATCAATGTGAATGCCATATCTACAATGGTCAACTTCTATCTGGGCCAGAAACAAGCAGAGACCTATGTAATTACCAGTCTTATTTGAAATAAGAAACCATAGAATACTATGGAATCAGTTTTGACTCAATTCAAATAAATTTTGATTTGTCAATGTCTAATTTACCCTTAAAAATTTGGTAGTATATGTTCATGTAAAGCTTTTAAAAACTACATGCTGAGTACATATGTTGACTGAGTACATATGTTGACAGGTGGAAATTCCATCAGACGATGAAGAAGAGGAAGTCATTACAATCACCGAGGAAACCTACAAACCAATGTCCCTGGAGAAAATGGTGACTCTGATCGCCATACTGGTGGAGAAATCCAGGGGAGAGAACAACCAGCTGCATATATCAGACAAGGATTACACGGCCATCATCGGGGGGAAGGGCTTCCCCTTCCTGTTTAACCAGATTCGGGACAGCATTAATGTCAGACAGACCTGTAACCTCTTGTTCAGCCTCAGTCGATGGAACGAGCAATTGGCCATCGCTGTTTGTATTTTTCCATAATTTTTTAAAATACCTAGTAAAGCACAGTTCTAATTGGTTAATAATCAAATTCACAAGCAGTTTTAGATATGGAAGTTAGGTGCTTCTGAATGATTCAGGCTGGGAAGTATCATTTTGTATATTAATAGTTAGCACAAGTTATATATTGCAAATGATTAGGATGCCATTGTCTTGTTAAAGTGGCATGAAATATGAGATAGTTTGTGAAATGGTGAAGGTTGTCCTGCTCTTTCTTACTTGATTCATGTATATATTTTCAGTTGGTGCAGATGGTTTTTAATGCTATTAAGAAGTTAAATTTTGAGGTAAGGAAAGGTTTTATTCCATAACTTGCAAATATTTACATTAAGGTGTTTATTAAAATACTACTGATTATTACAGTCAGACAAGTCACTAGCTGTGGAGAAAAGATGTACAAATCCACAAAAGGGAGCATTTCTGTATTTTAGATTCAATTCACTGATTTCAGTTCATCTTTAAGATTTTTGAGATGTAATGCATTCAATTTTTTTTCAATTTTCAGCACTCACAGCCATTTTTCAAGCTTATGTCGATGTTGGTGGAATTTGGAGCTGGTCCCCCGGGCCTTCCTCCCTTCACTCAGTATGTCCTACAGAAATTCTGGGAGGTATGTATAAAAAATTAGGAATATTGTAGTAAACTGTAGTTGACATTGTTATAAATAGATGGCATTTTGTTATTAGACAGATTTATATTTTGAATTTAAGGAGACTGGGGGGATCAACACTCAACAAATAAACCATCAGATATAACCTTTTTTTTTATAATAAATGATATCTTAAGCTGTCAAATATCATTTGGCAAAGAAAAGTTTCATATATTTTAGTTTTAAAATTTGTTCATTTTTCTATATCTTCATATGGAGCTCTTCTAAAGGATATCAACATTGTCTAAAAAGAATAGCCACAACCCCCAGCCCTCTTAAGATCAATCATGAGCTTTAACTTGATACTATTTAACAGCTGACAAAGTGTTGCCCTCAGCCGTGTCTGGAGTGGATGGCCGCACAGGTGACCAGAAACCGACTGGCCAGTCAGTGGGTCCTGAGTCAGATGGACATCTGGGTAGAGCCTTACCTGCTGGCCAATAACAACGCCCGGGTCAGGAGTGCTGCGGCCTGCCTTCTAACCTCTCTGGTACCCAGTACACACTTCAGAAACACCTTCAGGCAGACGAGGAACCTCCTTAGTCCTCACAAAGAAATGACGGTACATGTCTTTTTTTTTAATATAGATATGAGTGATATGTTTTAATTTTGTCAATTTTTTGTTCTTGTTAATTATTATTTCTTTAAATTTCAGATGTCAACTGAAGCCATTATTGTGCTCCATCAGGTAATGATGAAGTCTCCTCGTGATTTGTAAATATCCAAATATAATTGATTTAAGCAGAAACTGATCATGCAGACAAATGATACCTCCATGTAGTGTCATGTACATTAAACCACACATGTATATTCTATTGCAAGAAGTTCATAGATCAAGTTTAATATGTTCAATGTTTTTGCAAGAAAACTTAATATTAATTAAATTTGTATATTCTTGGAAAGGTTTTGAAAAACCATAGTTAAGAAATTATTACATGTATGCCCTTACTGTAAAATGTTTGTTATCGTATTTTAATTGTTTTTTTCTCAGATATATGAACATCTGTTGAGTCTTTTGGTGAGAGCGAGGCTTTATGCAGGTAATTTTATTTAAATAATATTAATTAGCAACATACATTGTAGAAAATGTGTAGAAATTAAAATCTTCAAGAGTTATAGGACTTTGATATAAATACCGTATTTGTTTATGAGTATGTGGGTATATATTTCTATATTATCGCCCTTTCAGATGCTCAGAATCATGGAACTACAAAACTGATCAGTTATTTTGCTGTACTTACATTTTGTTTGATCTCAAAAACAGAAAAACTAATGGTAAGTTTTACACAAGCTAATCTTCATGTAATTTCTGATGGGTTTATTGGCAGATATACATTGTATATCATTTACTAGCATGTACATTGCAGGGTTCTCCATCATTTCAAATTTTACTGTGTTGCAGAGTTTACGCGAAGCACTAAAATTTCGCGGCATTTTCACAATCAAATTCGCAACTGAATCACTATTCATTATAATTACAAAAGAATACATCATACACTTCTTTTAAAAATTACTAATTCGTTACACAAATAGTATGGTCGTACATATTGATAAAAGTAAAAACATATGTTCTGAAAAACAGAGGAAATTCTGGTCAATACAGTCAATTTATTTACCATTTTTTGAAAGTAAATTTGCCGTGATTTTTGTCAGTTTTCTTGATCGAATAAAATTATTATTGAATTACAAAAAAAAAAAAGAAACTTCATAATAGTTAAATACTTTTATGAGCTCCTTGAAAAATTAAAACAATTTATTTATATCAATTAAATGATTTCGGTACGATGGTTATAGTTATGTTTGACTTACTGCAGTACCAACATAATTCTAGAGCCTCTGATCTATAGAAAAGACATATTATTTAAAAATAGTACAATGTATTTCTGTTGTAACTACCAATTAACCATTACATTGTAGTGTGAAAACAAATTACAGTATTTAACTTTGTTCTTTCATGCTCTTTCATGCGTAAAGTCCGGCGAGGGTCTAGGAGATAATTGATTATGCAAGGTGAAGCCCTAATTAAGTGCTCTACCTGTTATAATTGGAGACGGTAGGATTGTTTGATTAAAGTTTCAATTAAATAGAATTTATGTGTTTTGATTTTCTGATTATCACAGCTCTTACTGTGAAATAATAGAATGTCGGAAATGCTATGCATATTTCCAGAAATGAAATGCAGCGGTCGGCAAAATGTTTACTGTGTCGCACGCATAAAATTTGAATCGTTACTGTGTCGGAGAAAATTTTACTGTGTCGGGAGCAACACAGTAAAACAGCTCATGGAGAACCCTGACATTGTAAATATTATTAATTTTTTTATTAAATGTATGTTCCAGAATCACATAGGTAACCCATTATTATCCATATTATAATGGAGTTTACATGTATATTAAAAAAAAAAATTAAAAATTTTTTTTTAGAAAGTTGCCGGGCTATTTTGTTCACAGCAACTTACTGTAACTTATAGTATTTTGTTAACATTTTTTAAATCAGTTTAACAAGTACTTCCTGGATCTGTGGAACTTATTTCAACCTAAGCTTTGTGAACCTCAGATTTCCATGCATCACAACAAACAGGTGGGAAAAACATAATTATTTAGATATTGAACAATTTCTTGTTATTTAGTTATTGATCATTTACTTGCATTATCATTCAAGTATCCTAATAATTTATTTACATGCATCATTATAATTACCTAATATCCGATGGAAATGATCGTCTCTTGAAGTCGAAGAATTTTTTTCTTGCAGGCACTTTTATTTTTTTGGTACCAAGTGTGTCTGGATTGTTCAGAAAATATCAAATCCATTGTGAGCAATGCTAGTGTGTGTAAACAAATAGCCTACAACTACATTCTGTAAGTAAAATTAATATGCTCTCTTGTGAATTTTTAATGGGGGGGGGGAATGAATTCCTAGCTGCTTTGAAAAGTAATAGCAAAAATAAAAATTTACATGTATATAAAACTCAAATAATGAAAATTTTACCAAGTTTATTATATACAAAACACATATTGGATTGCAAATTTTGCACTTATGTGAGTGTTTCAAAATTCAAACATAGAGCGGACCATGATGACCAAGATGTGGTGATGTTTAATCGTATCATGCTGCCGTCATATTATGGTTTGTTGAGGATGTGCTGTCAGCAGTCCCGTACATTTACACGACAGCTAGCGCAGCATCAAAACATCCAGTGGGCATTCAAAAACATTTCCTGTCACCCCGCACAATATACTGCGGTAAGATGGAGTTCATATATGTTATTGTAAAATCCAAATTTTTCCTGTACTCATTTGGTCCTTCAATATGTGGAAGAAATATAGAATCCATCCTCGCATACATAATGAGGCCAACTCAAAAAAACTTGCAATACATAATTCATCATTTTTAAAAGTAAAAACTTTTATAAGTTTTGCGATTAGTTAATTTTGAGATTGGTTGTTATAGGCAGTGGAGGAGCTGTTTAAGATGATGAGGCTAATGGCCACAAAGTACCCCGATAGCTCAGAGGAGGAGGTTCAGGCCGTCAACCATTTTAAGAGGACCACGATTCGCCTGTACCTAGATTTCCTGGATGCTCGCTCAGGCTGGCAGACTCTGATCAGGTCCTTATGTGTTACTTTTATTATGTCCCCTGAAAGCTAAGTTTGGGGAAGAAAGGGGTTGTAAAGAAAAAAAATCTTATTCAAATTTGTCCATTTTTTATCTTTCTGCATTGTTTGACTATTATTTAGCAGTGGAAAAACATTGTAGGCTAATAATAAAGGGTGCCTTTGGTTTAAGGGTTTGATTTGTCCATAAACCAAGGTCATTTGTGCAAGTTCAGTGCCACTCAGTGGTGACAAGGGTATATAAATCAGTGTACAGTGTCACTTTCTTATGGAGAAGCATCGGAAGTTCATACTTCACACTGAGGTCATTCGCATGTACCTATTGTTGTAGGTTATAAAGAAAAAGGAATACATGTAATGTCTAGAAATGTAGGTCTCTCTGATTTGATTTAAGAAGGCTCAATTTCCAAAGGCAAACATGGTCTAAATAACTACAGGATTTGTTTATAGGAGGCTATGTGTCCTGTACAATGAGTGTTCATTCATCAGGATTTTACATGTAACCAATTCAGGCAAAATGTAGAACAAATAGTACCTGTATATATATTATGTAGTTCACATACCTGTATTTGTCATAAAATGATTGGATCGTTATAATTCTACCAGGTTCAGCCTCTAACGACATGAACACTGTCCTGCAGAACTGGAAAGAGAGAATGGACTTCACAAAGAAGTTACTGACTTTACTGAATTCTTACACACCCCCAGAAATCAGAAACAGTGCTATAGGTATATACATAAACGTAGACTCTTAACCATTTAGCATGAAACAGGACTTAATTTGAAAAGTCTATCTGTATAAATATTACCTATTAAGCTATGATTTTTGTCCTTAAGAATTGGAAAACTATGTTAAAATAGGGTTAACAGAATCCTGTTTATCAAATTTTTAATCCCTCTTTTCTTATAAAGTTTGTATAGTAATTTGAGAATGGTATTAAAGTAAGATGTACTGGTAATTCATGATATGATTATCTATGTTTTTTTGTAGATGTTTTGCGTGAAATGGTGCTTACTTATCAGAGTGAATGTGTTCACACAATAGTTCCTGTTCTTACACAAGTTCATCTAGCTTTCCAAGAAAGCAACATCCCAGGTAAGTAATTTAAACAGCATTTAATCATTTTGTTTTAATTGGAGTTTAAATCAAATCCGTGTTGGCTTTTGTCTTTGGATTTTTAAGTAACATATACATGTACAATAACTTCTTTCATACATGTATGTAAAAGTTATTAAAATTACAAAATAAAAGCCATATTTAAACTTTAAGACTTTTTGATTTATTACTTAGTTGGTATATTAATGGAAAAAGCAGTGTATTTAAGAACATATAGGGCATTATTCTGAGAAAGTGTTGGAGAAAACCGTGTCTATAGGGCCTTGTACATTTCCACTGTGTATTTAGCTTGCCATATCTATGTATCTTTTTGTATGTGAATTTTTATGATTTTCAGTTTCTTCTCCCGGACCCTATTTTCCCAGAAGAGGTCAGAAGCCGATAGGTCCCAAATCTAACATCCGTCCCCCGCGCCCGCAGTTCAACATGATGTTACATTCTAGTCAGATAGAGGCTACCAAGGTACACTATTTTTTAACAGTTATCTTATTTACAAATGTAACATCCCTCCTCACTCCCCCAGTTCAACATGATGTTACATTCTAGTCAGATAGAGGCTACCTAGGTATACTATTCCCAACAGTTATCTTATTTACAAGTATATATACATGTAGGTGAATCCTCAAACCAGCAAATCATGAATATTAATTATGTACATGTACATTTAGTTTTGGGTCCTCAGGATGGGTGTTTGTCAGTGCAATTCAAGATCCTTCTCTTAGTTTGATTTATGATAACATTATTTAGAACATGTTTGATCAGTTTGTTAGATTTGGAATGTTACATTTACCAAATTATACTACATACATCATTGTACATACGATTCATTCCATATTAGAGTTATTTAATTTTGTTACACTTATTTTACAGGGTGTTGATGAAATGTATGATGCTGCTTTAGCGGAGTTTTTCACCCCGTATCACATGTTGGTGGATCTAATCTGCCGAGTAGCTGTTAATCACCAAAGTCTTTCAGAACCTATAATAAACCTAAGTATGTACTGGTTATTTAGTTGATTAAATACACGTATGTAAAATCAATTTTTAAAAGAGAGGTTCAGAAGAGGTACATGTAAAACTTTGTATTTATAAACTTATTGTAGGTGCTATGGTTGCCATTGAGGGAGTTCCACTACACTCCCCATATTTTGCAAAGTTATGGTTTGAAATCTATCATTCTGAGGTAAGTTACACAAGAATAAAGAAAAACAACATTCTTCTTAAAGTAAGTGAATTAATAATAAAGAAAATAGATTGTGACAAAGGTTCCTTATTTTGCTACTTGCATTGCTGATGGAAAATAATGATCAATGAATCCTTAATAATTAATGCTGTTTGACCTGCGTCTACTGTGAGTCTTTTTTTCTGTTGCAGGTTGACCGATCCTGTATCAGGACTTTATGTAATTGTAGCTACTTTATTGAATATGTGGACTCAGTATTACTTGATGAGAGGTTGTCTCTTAACAACCATAATATCTACCAGTTCTTCTGTAACTTTTTTCCTAAGGTAAACTTATTTCATATCTTTTAATTTAAAATGCACTTCCCAAGATAAAAAGTTCAACAGGTAGTAAATCGGAATATTATCTTATCATCTTAAGTGTGACTGATATATTTATGCCCTGCTTCGAAAAAGGGAGGGCAAATTGCTTTGATGCAGTGTGGTGGTCCACTATCAGTTTCCGTTCATTTTCTTTGCAGAAGTTGAATGGAGTATTTAAATGAAATTTTGTATATCGTTTTATCATAAGAATATCTAGATCAAGTGTTGTTTTGGGTACGATCCGACAAAGTTATTTCCCTTGGACGTAGAAAAATTTCTTTTGTAACTCAATGGTTGCTGTAATAATAATGATTGATGCATATCCTTCAACAAAAGCTTAGACCAATGGTGATTCAAAAACCTGGCCCAAATATTTAGTTAAATCTTTGATTTCTTACTCTAGATACATCAGCAAGTTTTGAGTGATCAAGGGAGATCCTTACTGGACAGCCTTGTAGCCTCTGTTACAGCGGAGAAAGCGGCCATCGAAAATGTCCGTTATGAGAAAGAATTGATAAGCATTTGTCAGAGGGTAAATGGGGTAGGTAGTCTTACCGTGCATGAGCTGTATTGTTTACATTAGATGCAATTATTTATTTGTCATAAATTGATTTGGCAATTATACAGTGGAATGATGCTAGGACAGTTTTATTTCCCTGCAAGTATTTACTAGCATAAAAACAAATAAATCAATGCATTTGAATGCTTCTAAACCTTCTTATATTGTTGAATTTGACAGGACTTGAGAGCTATGCTATTAATATTTTCTGTCCAACCTCCCAAAAAACTAAATCCCTTGCTGGAAGACAGCCTTCATTACATTCTACAAGTTTGTCGGGACCACCAAAAGCAACAGGAGAACGCTCATCAATCCCAGAATTCCCTCAAGAGGTCAACTTCTGACCCAAGTCAGAGTGAAAAGGAGGATGTGAAAGAGCAAGGTAATATTTTCTGACGGCAAGAATGTGAAGGCTAAAAACATGAAGGCTAAAAATCTATGATGAGAGCAAGAAATCCTTTCTTCAGAGACAATTAATAAACACCAGAAAAACCTAACTTGTTTTTAAATTGTATACCACTTAAACTTAGAAACCCCTCCCCCTCCCTTCTTTTTATTTTTCATGTCCTTGGATATATACTGCAGATTAAATTTCTACCAGATTAAAACCTACCAAGAACCTTGTCCCTTTACATCTGATTTAGGCTAAATGGTTCAATCCTTCTCATTACATAGCAAGAAAAAAAATCTTATTCAAATTTGTCCATTTTTTATCTTTCTGCATTGTTTGACTATTATTTAGCAGTGGAAAAACATTGTAGGCTAATAATAAAGGGTGCCTTTGGTTTAAGGGTTTGATTTGTCCATAAACCAAGGTCATTTGTGCAAGTTCAGTGCCACTCAGTGGTGACAAGGGTATATAAATCAGTGTACAGTGTCACTTTCTTATGGAGAAGCATCGGAAGTTCATACTTCACACTGAGGTCATTTGGACAAGTTCAAGGACAATGACAGAAAAATAGAATCTTATGCAAATCAACTTTACTTTTCTCTCTAACTTATTTTAAAAAAAACAAAAAATTGTAGTTAAAGGGTTAAGTTTTTTACTTGCTTACTGTCCTACTAATTTGTTAAAGATTTTGTTAAAATTATCTTTTATGAGATTTTGTCAGTTGAGTTGAAATTTGAATTTAATTTAACTTCTCATAAAAAGAGTGGAATTAGTAGTTTGTATTTGCTATTTCCAGAGGGAACATTCTTCTAACAGATCTTTTTAAAGATAAATACAGATTTTTTGTTTGCCAGTGTCCACTTGTGGAGATTTTGTAGTGCATGTATATTATTCTTTTTTGTGGTCTATAGATCTTCTGAAAAAATGAATTTCTTGATGAATTTTGAAAATAGATTCATATTTAAATTAAGTCTTACTAAAAATTTTACACTTTAATATAATGAGAATAAAATATAATACATGCACATATATAAATATGTGTTATTATGCATGTACAATGAAGAGATTTACTTGCAGTGCTCTGAAGATTTTGATTGACAATCAAGATGACAGGTTGTTGCTTCTTTATCACAAGGGGCTGCAGATGATAACTGAAGTAAGAAAAACTAAACCACATCTAGTTTGTGTTATTATGGTTAAGTTGTTGTTAAATACATTTTCAATGTGTTATTTTAAAAATATTTTAAAAAGTTAAAAAAAATCAATATGAAATAATATACATGGATTGAATTTAATAATTTCAGTACTCTGTGGCATTTGTAGTTTAGACAAAACTGCAAAGAAGGAAAGTTGCTCAATTTCCAGGAATCATTGTATTTCATCCATTGCAGACATTAACCAGAACTTGCCATGAATTGTGTGATACAGATGTTTATTGCTTCTAACTGGAAATATAAAACTTGTTTTGTAGGCCTTTAACACGCTGCACGCCATGTATCATGAGGCCACTGCTTGTCATGTGACAGGAGACATAGTGGAACTGCTAGGGATTCTTCTTCCTGTTCTAAAAGTAGCTCGATATTTTCATGAACGCAAAGGTAGGACAAGAAAAAAAAAAAAAAAACAAGCTCAAGCATGTACCTATTGTTGTAGGTTATAAAGAAAAAGGAATACATGTAATGTCTAGAAATGTAGGTCTCTCTGATTTGATTTAAGAAGGCTCAATTTCCAAAGGCAAACATGGTCTAAATAACTACAGGATTTGTTTATAGGAGGCTATGTGTCCTGTACAATGAGTGTTCATTCATCAGGATTTTACATGTAACCAATTCAGGCAAAATGTAGAACAAATAGTACCTGTATATATATTATGTAGTTCACATACCTGTATTTGTCATAAAATGATTGGATCGTTATAATTCTACCAGGTTCAGCCTCTAACGACATGAACACTGTCCTGCAGAACTGGAAAGAGAGAATGGACTTCACAAAGAAGTTACTGACTTTACTGAATTCTTACACACCCCCAGAAATCAGAAACAGTGCTATAGGTATATACATAAACGTAGACTCTTAACCATTTAGCATGAAACAGGACTTAATTTGAAAAGTCTATCTGTATAAATATTACCTATTAAGCTATGATTTTTGTCCTTAAGAATTGGAAAACTATGTTAAAATAGGGTTAACAGAATCCTGTTTATCAAATTTTTAATCCCTCTTTTCTTATAAAGTTTGTATAGTAATTTGAGAATGGTATTAAAGTAAGATGTACTGGTAATTCATGATATGATTATCTATGTTTTTTTGTAGATGTTTTGCGTGAAATGGTGCTTACTTATCAGAGTGAATGTGTTCACACAATAGTTCCTGTTCTTACACAAGTTCATCTAGCTTTCCAAGAAAGCAACATCCCAGGTAAGTAATTTAAACAGCATTTAATCATTTTGTTTTAATTGGAGTTTAAATCAAATCCGTGTTGGCTTTTGTCTTTGGATTTTTAAGTAACATATACATGTACAATAACTTCTTTCATACATGTATGTAAAAGTTATTAAAATTACAAAATAAAAGCCATATTTAAACTTTAAGACTTTTTGATTTATTACTTAGTTGGTATATTAATGGAAAAAGCAGTGTATTTAAGAACATATAGGGCATTATTCTGAGAAAGTGTTGGAGAAAACCGTGTCTATAGGGCCTTGTACATTTCCACTGTGTATTTAGCTTGCCATATCTATGTATCTTTTTGTATGTGAATTTTTATGATTTTCAGTTTCTTCTCCCGGACCCTATTTTCCCAGAAGAGGTCAGAAGCCGATAGGTCCCAAATCTAACATCCGTCCCCCGCGCCCGCAGTTCAACATGATGTTACATTCTAGTCAGATAGAGGCTACCAAGGTACACTATTTTTTAACAGTTATCTTATTTACAAATGTAACATCCCTCCTCACTCCCCCAGTTCAACATGATGTTACATTCTAGTCAGATAGAGGCTACCTAGGTATACTATTCCCAACAGTTATCTTATTTACAAGTATATATACATGTAGGTGAATCCTCAAACCAGCAAATCATGAATATTAATTATGTACATGTACATTTAGTTTTGGGTCCTCAGGATGGGTGTTTGTCAGTGCAATTCAAGATCCTTCTCTTAGTTTGATTTATGATAACATTATTTAGAACATGTTTGATCAGTTTGTTAGATTTGGAATGTTACATTTACCAAATTATACTACATACATCATTGTACATACGATTCATTCCATATTAGAGTTATTTAATTTTGTTACACTTATTTTACAGGGTGTTGATGAAATGTATGATGCTGCTTTAGCGGAGTTTTTCACCCCGTATCACATGTTGGTGGATCTAATCTGCCGAGTAGCTGTTAATCACCAAAGTCTTTCAGAACCTATAATAAACCTAAGTATGTACTGGTTATTTAGTTGATTAAATACACGTATGTAAAATCAATTTTTAAAAGAGAGGTTCAGAAGAGGTACATGTAAAACTTTGTATTTATAAACTTATTGTAGGTGCTATGGTTGCCATTGAGGGAGTTCCACTACACTCCCCATATTTTGCAAAGTTATGGTTTGAAATCTATCATTCTGAGGTAAGTTACACAAGAATAAAGAAAAACAACATTCTTCTTAAAGTAAGTGAATTAATAATAAAGAAAATAGATTGTGACAAAGGTTCCTTATTTTGCTACTTGCATTGCTGATGGAAAATAATGATCAATGAATCCTTAATAATTAATGCTGTTTGACCTGCGTCTACTGTGAGTCTTTTTTTCTGTTGCAGGTTGACCGATCCTGTATCAGGACTTTATGTAATTGTAGCTACTTTATTGAATATGTGGACTCAGTATTACTTGATGAGAGGTTGTCTCTTAACAACCATAATATCTACCAGTTCTTCTGTAACTTTTTTCCTAAGGTAAACTTATTTCATATCTTTTAATTTAAAATGCACTTCCCAAGATAAAAAGTTCAACAGGTAGTAAATCGGAATATTATCTTATCATCTTAAGTGTGACTGATATATTTATGCCCTGCTTCGAAAAAGGGAGGGCAAATTGCTTTGATGCAGTGTGGTGGTCCACTATCAGTTTCCGTTCATTTTCTTTGCAGAAGTTGAATGGAGTATTTAAATGAAATTTTGTATATCGTTTTATCATAAGAATATCTAGATCAAGTGTTGTTTTGGGTACGATCCGACAAAGTTATTTCCCTTGGACGTAGAAAAATTTCTTTTGTAACTCAATGGTTGCTGTAATAATAATGATTGATGCATATCCTTCAACAAAAGCTTAGACCAATGGTGATTCAAAAACCTGGCCCAAATATTTAGTTAAATCTTTGATTTCTTACTCTAGGTACATCAGCAAGTTTTGAGTGATCAAGGGAGATCCTTACTGGACAGCCTTGTAGCCTCTGTTACAGCGGAGAAAGCGGCCATCGAAAATGTCCGTTATGAGAAAGAATTGATAAGCATTTGTCAGAGGGTAAATGGGGTAGGTAGTCTTACCGTGCATGAGCTGTATTGTTTACATTAGATGCAATTATTTATTTGTCATAAATTGATTTGGCAATTATACAGTGGAATGATGCTAGGACAGTTTTATTTCCCTGCAAGTATTTACTAGCATAAAAACAAATAAATCAATGCATTTGAATGCTTCTAAACCTTCTTATATTGTTGAATTTGACAGGACTTGAGAGCTATGCTATTAATATTTTCTGTCCAACCTCCCAAAAAACTAAATCCCTTGCTGGAAGACAGCCTTCATTACATTCTACAAGTTTGTCGGGACCACCAAAAGCAACAGGAGAACGCTCATCAATCCCAGAATTCCCTCAAGAGGTCAACTTCTGACCCAAGTCAGAGTGAAAAGGAGGATGTGAAAGAGCAAGGTAATATTTTCTGACGGCAAGAATGTGAAGGCTAAAAACATGAAGGCTAAAAATCTATGATGAGAGCAAGAAATCCTTTCTTCAGAGACAATTAATAAACACCAGAAAAACCTAACTTGTTTTTAAATTGTATACCACTTAAACTTAGAAACCCCTCCCCCTCCCTTCTTTTTATTTTTCATGTCCTTGGATATATACTGCAGATTAAATTTCTACCAGATTAAAACCTACCAAGAACCTTGTCCCTTTACATCTGATTTAGGCTAAATGGTTCAATCCTTCTCATTACATAAAAAATTTTCTAAATCAAAATGAAATACAGTCAAACTTTGTTATCTCAAACTGGATGGGGCTGAGATAAAACTTCAAGATTGCCGAGAATTTGAGATATCGAGGGTTAAATATTTAAAGAATACTGTAAACGTGGTTATATTGACGAGTTGAAAAATTGACAATTTTTTGTTTAGGAAAATTGACGAGTGTTAATTTTGATGAAATATCTAATCAGAGTTATGTATCTTTGAATTTAATAGGATACAAAGGCAACGTCGGAATCACTGAAATTTATTTTTTGTACAGATTATCTTCAGTGTGTAAGATTTCAAACTATCCAAGTGTGTATGATTTGATTAGATAAATTGCCCTCTTGATTTTGGTCAATGTGTGTTGTGACGCTATATATATGATGTAAAGTTTGACGAGTGTAAATTTTGACGAGAAAAGAAAAATCGTCAATATAGTCAAAATTAGCACATTGTCAAAATTTCCACGTTTACAGTATGTGGTTGAGAATTCCGTATCACTTCGACATATCCATGGCATTCAAGGTATCAGAGTTTGAGATACCGAAATTCAACTTTAGTTGGAAACCAGTTATGAATCTCACCTTTGGTGACATTTTCATGTAAATGCGTTAAATTTTTGGCACAACTAGTAGAGTATCAAGTTTTGAATAAAACAAATTAAATCAAAAATTTTTATTTTTCCAATAAATTGGAAAGATCTGAAAAATTTGTAAATTATTGCCATTTGATGGAACATTTTATTTACATTTGAGTGTTTTATAGGATATTTAATGCAGATCTAGATTTGATTAAACAGAGCTTTGGAAAACACTTAACAATGAAAAATTGCTTTACACTTTCAGAAACACCTTCTAAGAAGCGGCGAATAAGTAAGGATGAAGAAGGTGATGAAAAAGAGACAAAAGTTTCAAAGTCTGAGGATCAGTCTAAAGACCCAAAAGCAGAAAAGTCCCAGGGAGAAGTTACTGAGACCAACAACAAGAGTGGTAGTGACACTAGTCAAAACAAAGCAGAACCTATCCAAGAACAGACAGACAAAGCAGAGGTCAAAGAGGTCAAGGAGGAAGAACCTTGCACCTCAGGTCAAGGTCAGAAGGCTGAGTCTGCCGTGTGTGAAGAAACTCCACGAAGGAAAAATGCCACAATGGTGGATATTGTTGCCAAACATATCGAAAGTTTGTTTGCATTGATTGAAAAGAAACAATGAGGAAACATACCGGGGGTAAACTTTATAGATATCACTGCCTGAAAATTACTGTAAAGAATGTGTGTGAAGGAAGTGAAAGCCGTTGTTTTTGAGGACTTGTAGTATTTTAAATCATGAATTTAATTGATTGCAAATTCCACGAAAGAGAGACATGTTTTAAGGACTTTATGTGTATGTTCAAATACATGAATGTTACTGGTATAATTTCAATTTGCAATCAAATCTACACAGATTGTTCAGTTAAAAAATGCATCTGCACCATACTTGTTAAACAGCGACCCTGCATAAATTTCTCTCTTACATTATATGAATTGTTTGAAGACATCTGTCCTGTCTATAAATTGTGACTTGTGCATTTACTGAGGTGTTCTTGACATATTATACAGGTATAAATGATTATTGATTACAGAATACAAGGTTGAATGAGAAAACTTGTTACAATTTTTTTTGATATTATTTAACCAAGTTCTAATACTATAAATCAAATAATTATCTTTTTTGTATAGAAATGGAGACAGGAGTTGGTGTCAGTGCTGATTTTAGTATGTGCAATGTGATATCACTGCCAGATACTCAACAATAATATACATTATATTTTGCTTGGATTATTTCATATCAGCCCAAGACAAATCTGAATTATAAATTAAAAACCACAAAGCTCAAATATCTGGGTTATTCACTTTAGAAAAATAAGAAAATAAGATTTATGTTTTAAAAATAAGTCTGTCAAAACTTCTAAAATTGGTGGAAATTGAAGTCAGTAGAAGTACATGTAGTAGAGAAGTCAGTAGAGAAGTTTTTACCCACACTCTTCGGTGCACATGTACTACAGGCAGTCTGTGACAGAAATTTAAAATCTGTTGCTCTGAGCTCTTCATACATGTACAGTGTATTTATGAATTCTCCTTAAAAAAATAGGGAGAAAGGCGTAAATTTAGATTAGACAGTAAAAGAGCTGCCTAAAGCAAGTCTACAATCAGGACTTATTGAAAGTGATTCGCTTCTATTTTTTGAAAAAAAATCTGCAAGAAAGTTTAATATTTTTTATGTGTACACTACATGTTGTTTTGTGTAATTCACTTTCTTGTGTGATTCATTGTCCACTTGAATAGAGTGGTCACATATGGATCAGTTTAATGTTTATAATTTTATGAGCATAAGGACCACCAATGCATATCTTGAGATTGACACAGAATTATGCAGATCACCTGAAAATTGCAGAATGAGCTAAATCTAGCCAATTCAGAGAATCTGAGTCTACCCCTAAAGGAAAAGAGAAGAGCATGCATGGATCTAGATTGGAGGATGGGGGTACTTTAAGAGGGTTGCCATTGGGCAGTGCCATAGGGAGTTAATTAATAAATTTGTAAAATCTCAAAGTTAAGCCTCTTGACATATCACCTGGAAATGAGAGTTTTATATAGAAAATATGAATTTACAACCTTGACCTCAAATGAGTAGGAGTTTTTTAGATCATAGGGAGTTATGTTGTAAAATTTCATTGCAGAAGCTTCTCACAGAAATAAGTGTGTTCAGACAGAGAGAATTTAAGAGTATGACCTTGATCTTTTGAGCTCAAAATCGACAACAAGGGGTCTTCTTGAAGCCATTGAAAGTTATACTAAAATAAATTAAATTTCATATAGTGCCTTATCTTTTGTAAACTCTAAAGCGCTTTACAAAGATATATAAAACACGCCAAATTCACAAAAATGAGCTAAACATAGTTTCACAGTTGATAAACTAGGTTTGTCGACTGTAAACTGTAGTTTACAAATAGTTTTCATCTGTAAAACTATATATAACAGTTGTTAACTATAGTTTACGAATGCTAATCTAAGTTTATAATATCTGTCTGTAATAAAACGTTAACTATGGAACGCCAAATTCACAAAAATGAGATAAACCTAGTTTCACATTTGATAAACTAGGTTTATAGACTGTAAAACTATTGTTTACAAACCGTAAACTATAGTTAACGATTCGTTAAGTATAGTTTTCATCTGTAAAACTATATTTAACGGTTGTTAACTATAGTTTACGAATGATAATCTAAGTTTATCTGTCTGTAATAAGCGTTAACAATAGATTTTGTTGATAAACATATATGATAAATGATGAATATATATATTCAAAATTATTATTTTTTTTTTTTGAGTCAGAAGTATCCTGCATTCTCCACTTCGGTTACTATGGCAACAAATCCTATAATGTTATTCTCCAAGTGTTTTCACAACATTGTCTTAAATAACTTAAAGAGACTATAAGGCTTATAAATTTCTGACCACTGTTTTGTAAGCTTCACAGGATACTTGAAACATTTCTTGTTTATATTTGGCTTTTTAGACCCCCCAAAGTTCATATCTATTTTTATTGAAAGTTGCATTTAAATAATTCAGAACTACTGGTTTGTGTAAATTAGTGTCCACTTCTTTCGCTCTTCCTTTCAGTCAGTCTTGCAAACTTTAACAGGATCTGAACGTCAACTGGCTTTAGATGCTGAAATCTTGTATGCAGACACACTTAACTCAAATTTTGATTTCTAAATACATAAGATATACACTTACCGGCATTGTCACAATCCATTTCCCTAAAATCGTGTTTAACTTTAATGTATTTATGTAATCCTTTGACGAAGAGGAATCTCAGATCATCTTTACATTATGATTTAGTTCAAACTCTCTAATTATTCTTTATTAATATATGAAAACTAGACAACAATTTCTGGTCTGGATATTTTTCATCATCACACCCTGTACAATATTTAGGGTATCGTTATTTTAGTAAGAGTTTACAACAAATTTTTGCTTCATTAAGTTAGCTGAAATTATGACATCATTGATTTAATCGTCAGTTACTGGTAACTGTTAATGGTATATATCACAATTTTCCCGAAACTTTGCAATATCATAATTTTAGATCAATATGCTTACCAGATTATGCCCATTTAGATGCGTGACATATATTGTGAAACACCCTGTACATATCAAGGCATCAGGAAAAATCGATGCAGTTAGCCTAATTTTCTGAAACTGTTATTTCTACTTTCGCTTCTTTTTCTCGACATGGTGTTAGTAACGTTATATATTAGCGTTACATGTTTTTGTTCTACACTTGCGAATAGTCGACTATACCTAAGCAAGGTAAGACGAACGAGAATTTTATTCTAATATACGAATAATTATAATATAATTTATAATAGAGGCTATAAATGAAAATATTAAATCTCTAATAAAATAACAAAATTCACTTGATTAGGTAATAAATCAACTTGTTAGATGAAAAGATTTCGAATTCAACCTAACATATCTAAGAGATTGGACATTTATTTTAAACGAATGTTTTTTGCATCCAAAATTGACAAGGGGTCATTATTTTACGGGGTCATTTTTAGCTCTACTGGTCAGAGACCAGAACAGCTTATGCGGTAGTAATGCGTAATATCTATATAGAAAAATGACTCTCGGTCAATATTCTACGGGGGTCACTTTTCGTCGTTACATCGGAAATAACAGTTTTACACACAGACAGAAAATATGAATTACGGCCTTGACATTTGACCTTTTGAAATCGAAATAGATATTGCGGGTTATCTTCCATAGCCATCATGAGAGTTGTCAGTTGTGGTATAAAATTTCATTGCAAAAGCTCATAGGAATCTCGAGGTATCTGCGTAAAACATCAAAATAACTTTAAAAAGCTTGGAAGAAGTCAAGATATTTCGGACTAATACAATCCGTAGTTAAATTAAAACTTTAGCAAAAATGTTTTTGTTTTCCTTTTTAAAGATATTTTTAGCTATCATCAAGAAATAAAACAGATGGTTTTGCAGGCGATTGCCTCAGGGCATGTATTTATGAACCATGCAGTCAATGAGATGGTATTACGCATTGCTGATGAGATATGTTTTAAACTCGATTGCTTTAACGGTTCAATACTGTAAATAACCTCTACTACTTTTATACAAGTACTTTCAGTTTTATTTCAAGAACACGTTAAATTGGGGTGTAGGCAAAAAAGGTCACTCCACAAAAACAATTATAAGGGGCGTAAATATACCGTTATTTTACTTTCATTTTTGTTTCCATTTCTTCTTAAAACAATATCGACCAATCCCTTTGTAGGATAAATTAACCACATCACGACGCTAAAAACTTTTAAGAGCGTTGTAGATCGATCCTGATGATATTTTTCTGAAACTGCGTTTATGGCACGCCAAATCCACAAAAATGAGCTAATTAATCATAGTTATGGCACGCCAAATTCACAAAAATGAGATAAACATAGTTTCACAGTCGATAAAGGTTTATCGGTTGTAAACTATAGTTTACGGACTGTAAACTATAGTTAACAACGTTAATCTATATTTTACATCCGTAAACCATAGTTAACGCCATAATCTATGTTTCACAACCGTAAACTATACTTAACACTGAAAGCAATCATAAAATTTGCGATTGCAAAACATAGACTATCTGATAAATACAGTTATACGATTTGTAAACTATAGTTTACAAACCGTTAACTATAGTTAACGATCTGATAAATATAGTTTTGTGAAACGATTTGTGAAACTATGATTAACAACTCTTAACTATAGTTTATGATTGTAAACTATAGTTTACAAACGTGAATCTATGTTTATCAACAAAATCTATTGTTAATTTTATTACAGACAGATAAACTTAGATTATCAATCATAAACTATAGTTAACATCCGTTAAATAAAGTTTTACAAATGAAAACTATACTTAACGAATCGTAAACTATATTTAACGATTTGTTAACTATAGTTTACGGTTTGTAAACTATAGTTTACAGTCTATAAACCTAGTTTATCAAATGTGAAACTAGGTTTATCTCATTTTTGTGAATTTGGCGTGCCATACATAGTTTCACAGTCGATAAACTATTTTTATCGGTTGTAAACTATAGTGTACGGACTGTAAACTATAGTTAACAACGTTCATCTATATTGATTGTTAACGCGATAATCTATGTTTCACGACCGAAAACTATACTTGACACTTTAAAACAATCATTTGCGATTGCAGAACATAGATTATCTGATAAATACTGTTTCACGATTGTAAACTATGGTTTACAACTCTTATCTTTAGTTAACGATCGTAAATTATAGTTCACAGACGTGAATCTATGTTTACCAACAAAATCTATTGTTAACGTTTTATTACAGACAGATAAACTTAAATTATCATTCGTAAACCTTAGATAACAACCGTTAAATATAGTTTTACAGATGAAAACTATACTTAACGATTTGTAAACTATATATATGGCACGCCAAATTCACAAAAATGAGCTAAACCTAGTTTCAAAATTGATAAACTAGGTTTATCGACTGTAAACTATAGTTTACAAACCGTGAACTACACTTAATAATTCGTTAACTATAGTTTTCAACTATTTTTAACGGTTGTTAACTATAGTTTACGAATGCTAATCTAAGTTTATCTGCCTGTAATAAGCGTTAAGGAGGCTGGTGGGTCAACAAATTAATCTCAAATTAACCACCAGATTTTATTAACATTTTTTTAGATACGGTATCTTTAGCTGTCAACTATCATTTGACAAAGAAAAAATTCAAAGATTTTGTTTTAAAATTTGATCATTTTTGTATATCTTTATATGGAGCTCTCCTTTTAAAGGAAATTGAAATAGTCTAAAAATGGCTGCCACCCCCCAGCCTCGTTAACAATAGATTTTGTTGATAAACATAGATTCACGTTTGTAAACTATAGTTTACAATCGTAAACTGTAGTTAATAGTTGTTAATCATAGTTTCACAAATCGTGAAACTATATTTATCAGATCGTTAACTATAGTTAACGGTTTGTTAACTATAGTTTACAAATCTTGAAACTGTGTTTATCAGATAATCTTAGTTTTGCAATCGCAAATGATTGTTATCGATGTTAAGTATAGTTTACGGTTGTGAAACATAGATTATCGCGTTAACTATGGTTTATAGATGTAAAATATACGCGGCCAACGTAATGTTTGGCCAGTTGGGAAGAAGGAGGGCTGATCGAGTGTTTAGAGAACGTTTCTCTGTAGAAAACATGACTGACGAAGACATCCGTAGGCGATATCGCTTTGGAAAAGATTCGATTAAACAAATCGTAGATCTTCTTGATCCTATTATCGGCCACAGAACTAGAAGGTCGAAGGCACTATCAACGGAATTACAGGTACATAACTAGTTAAAAAACTTACTTTGTCATACAATGTATTGTCCATACGAAAATAGTCAAGAACACCACCATATATACCCCATTTCCTTGTTTCGGTTTGGTTGATTACGTCACATATTGCGTCACCTGACATTATTTACCCATAGATAACCCAAAAGAAATAATTTATAATAATTATACATATTTCTATACCTGAAGTGGATTTCTTATAATGTTTTAATTTTTTTTTTTGTTTGATTATAGACAGGTGAACCGTGATGAGAAAATTCTTGATTGATTGTAAATACGAGTTATTCCCCTTCGCTTATCAAGGCAAATAGGTGCTTGGAAACTTACAGTGCCTCTACCATATTATATAATGGGGGAGGGGGTACCTTTGTCCTTGTATATATGTTGTATACATAATTCATGATTGTTCTCCTTTTTATTCATAATAATATGATTATTCATTAATCATGGGCCCTCAATGATGAATTGAATAATATTGCTTGGCCCATATGCATGGGTGTATTATGCAATGATTAAAATCATTTATGATTATTAAAAAGAATACCAATTGCTCGTGCCAGGGACATCGAAGGCCAGTCGAATGTAAAAAATATTCCGTTTAAAAGGATTGATTTATTTTTTCAATGTTTGAAAAATTGTCAAAGCCCACATTAATAAAATCTGTAACATAAATTACACTAATCCTGAACTGACTAATTTACATGTACATACATACAGGGTGTTTCACAATATATGTCACACATCTAAATGGGCATAATCTGAATATCGAGCATGATACCAAAAATACTAAAACATTATAGGTAAGCATATTGATCTAAAATTATGATATTGGAAAGTTTCGGGAAAATTGTGATATATACCATTAAGTAACTGACGATTAAATCAGTGATGTCATAATTTCAGCTGTTCTCAAAATGGGGTACAACTTAATGAGCAAAAATTTGTTGTAAACTTTTATAATTAGAACGATACCCTAAATATTGTACAGGGTGTGATGATGAAAAATATCCAGACCAGAAATTGCTGTCTAGTTTTCATATATCAATAAAGAATAGTTAGAGAGTTTGAACTAAATCATAATGTAACGATTATTAAAGACAGTTAAATCCTGCCCCTACCAAAAATCAAGAAGAGATGAGAACGATATCACAGTGAAGTCAATCATTGAGAAAACCTCATGAAAAATAATCTGAGATCCCTCTTAGTCAAAGGATTACATAAATGCATGAAAGTTAGAAACGATTTTAGGGAAATGGATTGTGACAATGCTGTATTTAAAAATCAAAATTTAAGTTAGGTGTTTCTGCATACAACATTTCAGCATCTAAAGCCAATTGACGTTCAGAGCTGGTTAAAGTTTGCAAGATTGACTGAAAGGAAGAGCGAAAGAAGTGGACACTAATTAACACAGACCAGTAGTTCTGAATTATTCAAATGCAACTTTAGTTAAAATAGATATGAACTTTGGGGGATCTAAAAAGCCAAATATAAACAAGAAATGTTTCAAGTATCCTGTGAAACTTACAAAACAGTGGTCAGAAATTTATAAGCATAAGTCTCTTTAAGTTATTTAAGACAATGTTGTGAAAACACTTGGAGAACAACATTTTAGGATTTGTTGCCATAGTAACCGAAGTGGAGAATGCTGGATACTTCTGACTCAAAAAAATAATTTTGAATATATGCTGATTAAAATGATATATAAAATGTATATGTAGCTTTTGTTGTCATTTAAGAGTCAAAATCAGCAAGCATCGAGCATTTAGTTAAAAAATGTGGAAAGTGGCATAGAAACAGATTTCATGGAAACACCACTGACAAAAAAAGTCTGTATTAGTGTACTTTTTTACTTCTGACGTCCATCAACATGTTCTGATCATGAATATCAAAGAACTTTTTCTGTTGTTTTTTGGTTAGAAGTGATGTAATATGACTTAGGACTGTTTATAAATATTCTCTTATCAGGAATGATAACTCTTTTGTAGCAAAACACAAAAATAGTAACACCAATGACACAAATTTCTTGTACAGTCATATTTAATGCTGTATCAGTTAAATGGAAGATGGGGTTCATATTTTTTTATTCCAATATATATTCTATTTAACATTTACTTTATGCATACATGATTTTTCAGGAAAAAAAAATCATACAATTTTTGGCATATTTATCCTTATTTGAAGATAAAAATTCCATTGACAGCTGAATTTGGCTGATTGGTGTGATAAAAATCATCTATTGACTTAAATGAAATTAATTATGTGAAAATTTCTACTAGTATGTAGAAAGTATAGATGTCATACATTGTAAAGCAACAATCCAAAATAGGGAGAAAATAAGAAATAGGATTTTACAAAGAAGTGACACGTTTAGCTGCTTTTTTTTTATATTGACCCATGTACATGTACATGCATTATCACGTGACCAAGAACAAGGGTATCAGTGCGTGGTTCATCTTTAAAGATCTACATCTAATTCTTCATTTTGATGACAATGAATTATTCTCATTTTATATATCATTGAAATTTTTTTTACATCGATTAATCTATTTATGAGCAAATGCGGTAAAATGTCTATTTATTTTTTTCTATATATAAATCATTAATTTTCCTTGGAAGACAGTCTGAAATAAAAATTATTTAGATATTCTTGACGTACTTTCCTTGGGGCCCTTTCCTTGCATGGACGCTTTTTAAAATTGTGAAAGTTTTTTGTTTTAATGCTAAATTTTGTTTGCTGCCGATTTGATGCTTTGCATCAATTTTACTTGTCAATTGTGAAACTATGTTTAGCACGCCAAATTCACAAAAATGAGCTAATCATAGTTTCACAGTCGATAAGTAATGGTTATAAGCCGAAAACTGTCCATTATGTCAGATATTAGACGACCCGAGGCGCGTTAGCGCCGAGGAGAGTCTAATATCTGACATAATGGTCAGTTTTCGGCTTATAACACTTACTTTTAAAACATTTTTGTGACGTCATCTTTTGTTAAACCTGGTTCAATAAATTTGTTATTGTCCTGCACCCCGTCCAATAAGTAACCTGTAGGTGTCCAATAAGATTCAACTTATTGGACAGGTACAGGTAACGTTAAAATGAGAACAAAGGGCGAGGCAAATAAGTAAACACCAGGTAAAGGCAATGACAAATCAAACAATTTAATATGAACATTGTAGGAAATTAGTAGCGTTCAATGTTAATATTTCACAAAAAATCCTATTGAAAATGGCACAAATAATCCGGTGAATTGAATGTCTCAGATTCATTATTGTAAACGCATCCGTGGCTCCGATCATAAATGTCCTATATTCACCGTTCATTTCACAATGATTGATCCACGGAACATATATAGAATCCAATAGACACAAAAGATGATAGAGAAGCATGTGTTTTCTTACACACAACCTTGGGCTTTTTGTTTATTGAAATATCCATTTTTCCGCATTTAGCACAAAATTTTGCTCACGAAATTCCAACGGAATCTGTAATTTCGTCCGGTGATTTATGACCATTTGTCTATCTAGTCCTGCGTCCTTTGAGCGAGTGCCTGTCGTTTTAAGAAGTGGCTGGAGTAAAATCCTTCCGAGTTCGAAACCTGCTCACAAAAGAGAATTGCATTTTTAAAAAATACATCAGGAATAATCTCCCAATTTCATAGAAAATGCTTTAATAAACAGTTGTTTGAGTAAAATCCTTCAAATCCTATTGCTTTACAAAAATTACCTTTTAACGGGAACTGTTTCTTGCTAATTCCGAAACATAAGAATATACGAGGGGATATCAAAAAGTTCGTGGACTGAGACTATAAAATTAATACTATATTGTCTGAGCTTACAAAATTTATAAGGAACATAAAACAACAAAAAATGAAGAAATGTTGAAAATTTTAGCTTGATACGTTCATTATTTACCAAATTATTATAAAATAAAAATGACATTATATGATCACCCGGCGCCGTCGCCGATTATTTTCATGACGTCCGACACTGTTACTATTTTTCAAAGTCCGCTTCCTCTACCTCGCACACTTATTTTGACGAGACTCCTTAGAGTTGAGTAAGGACTTCAACCCATCTTGTTTTCATGACTTTACAATGTCATGAACAGCAGCATTCAATGTATATATTATTGCAAATGGATTTATACATTGGGAAAGATCCTCTCTTGATTGTTCCAGCATATTTGTTTTTGGAGTTCAATATAGCTAAAACACATAATCAACGTCATTATTTGACGTGAGAGATTTTTCAAACCTTCACTACATATTGACATTAACTTTGCATCCCTTTTGGAGTTTTCACTCTGAATCTATTTTGGCATTTAAAAAACAAGTAATCTGGATACAAATTATTTCTCCGTAGCTAGTTTAAACAATTCCTAGATGTATACCAGTTTTTTTCCAGGGGCAAAACTTTATCGAATGTTGGTACAGGAAGCCTCTCCCTCCTTTTGACGTCATTTTCAAGGAAATATTTGTTTGGACACTCCATGTAAAATTTACAATAAAATTTCATAGAACTTCCAGAATGAGGTAAAAATTCCATAGTTTATGGAAAAATAGTGTCCCAACACATACCTGAATTAACGGGATTTTTGGATGTCAAATGTTCATATCAAAGTAGTTTATCTCAGTTGCACTTAAGTCGGAAAAAACGTCGTTTTCGAGATTGCGCCGCCTGGACATATCATTGCTTACAAAAACTTTACTAATTTATTCAAAAATAAAATTTATAATTTGTGGTTTATTCTATAGATAGAAAAGATGATGATAACTAAATAATATAAAAGTCATTGATGTACCTAAAGCGGTTTTAATTTAATGGCGCTAGTCCACGAACTTTTTGATAGCCCCTCGTATATCCGGATTTCACAGTAAAAACCTGAACTGAGGCATCTTGATGTAATCGATAAATAGAATCGTCAAAACACCCGATTCTGAAGGTCTTTTTTTTCGAAATTAAAATGTAAGTCTTCATCCGTGGTCGTTGCGTTGTAAAATGAATAAATTGTAAAAAAAAAATTTGTAGAACTGACTTTTACGCATGCGTAGTATAAATGTCGCAATGCGGATAAATAAGACTAAACATAGTCGATGTTCATATATATCGATATAAAACACCTCTTGATGATTCCTACTATTAATAAAGACAGAAGAAAAACCAAAACTGGTTTTCTTTGGCCCAACTTGATGAACAGTGCCAGGTATAGTCATCCAAGCAGAACGAGACCTTACCTGTGGCTGTCCAATAAGTTAACAATGGAAGTGTTCGACAATGGTGAAATGTTTTGTATAGTTAACGATCGTAAATTATAGTTTACAGACGTGAATCTATGTTTACCAACAAAATCTGTTGTTAACGTTTTATTACAGACAGATAAACTTAGATTAGCATTCGTAAACTATAGTTAACAACCGTTAAATATAGTTTAACAGATGAAAACTATACTTAACGAATCGTTAGCTATAGTTCACGGTTTGTAAACTAAAGTTTACAGTCGATAAACCTTGTTTATCAATTGTGAAACTAGGTTTTGCTCATTTTTGTAAATTTTGCGTGCCTTATGCGTTGTCTACTTTCGTTTCTTTTTCTTGACATTAATTTTTGAATGTTTTTTCTTGTTAGTTTAAAGCATCCTCCTTCTCCCTGGTAAAATTCCTGGATCGGCACATGTTGAGGATCAAAGATTTGAAAATTATCCTCAATAATTCAAGTTTTTCCCATCTAGACCAAAACCCGATAAATGTACATCTTTAGAGTGTAGGCGAAAAGACTGGACCGTCAAGGTTCTTTTACATTTAAATCTCCTAATAAGAATGATAATCTAATGGCTTGTAAGTAAAGTGACGTAACATCATTTTTGAAAGTGAAGGGCCAACCAGAGAATTAAAATTCAACCTAACTATAAAAAAAAAACTCGACAAGCAAAAAAGAAAAGGGGGAAGGAAGTTGTCCAAACTTGAAATCCCGTGTGTTGGGGGAGGGGTCAAACTACTTCAAGTGCCAATTTTTTTCTTATACGTTATCATCATTAGTTTAATTTACTATACTCCAACAAAAAGGGGGGCCAGTCATTCAATTCAATTCAGTCAGTCATACATTTGTTATGTGGGGGGAGGGGGGATGTGTGTGTTGAGGAGGGGATGGTGGTGCCCCTCTTCCGCCATCCCCTGATGCTACGTGCCTCTAAGTATATAGAAAGATAAAAATATATTGAATCTTGCTCCGAGCAAGCTTTCTCACGCATAGATCTACCAAAGGCAACACAGTGCACCTTTTTGGTTATTTTGGCATGTTCACTTTCAAAATTTACTCATCAACAATTGTGCGTTCTTGACAGACAAAATATTGGCATACAAGAAAATGCTGTAATAGTTATCTGTTTACTTTTATTAGCAATTATATATTTTTTGATGTATAAAAAAATTAAGCCACTCGATTAATTGATAAAAAAAAAAGAATTGAAGGGACATACTGTTTTTTTTTTTTAAAGAGCTTTAACTTTCCTATTAACAGTAAAAGCAACAGCGATCCAGTGTCTCTCTATATACAAGGCATTTATATATGTACATGTTAATTATTGTGGTCGGATTTACATATATTAAATATATTTATTGAAAATTTACATTTAAACTACGTTTTTAAATAATTGAAAGATGCCTTTGAGTGTAAAGTTAGGCTAGTTTGTGTGCGCCGGTGGGGCATTTTCTTTGAATTACTATTGGTGAAGAATTTTCATTGGCTGTTCATAATGAACCATCAAATCAGATCGTTTCTTTGGTTATATTATAAGCAAGTCTAAATTCAAAATAAGTGCAGATCCGACGCCTATGGTTGGCCGTTCTACTCACAATTATTTATTTTTAACTCCACTAAAATTATTTTTACTGCAGTAAAAATTAAACACTGGCCAATGCTACTCACAATTAAATATTTTTACTCCAGTAAAAATCATTTAATTTCTCACTGAAGTAAGATTACTTTTTGGCCACATTACTCACATTTAATTAATTTTACTGCAGTAAAAATAAAACACTGGCCATCTAACTCACACATTAATTATTTTTACTGCAGTAGAAATATAACACTGGCCTTCTCTACTCACAATTAAATATTTTGCCCCTCTTCTCTGCAATCTTCGGACGATATGAGCCCTGTCATGCAGTCTCGAAATCTCAGGCAAAAAAGTCATCCGTATCTGAACCATCCATATTTTCCATTTGACGCGTATTATATATAACAAAAATCGTAACTTTTGCAAAAGTTATATTTTTTCCTATGAAGAATGCTATAACAGAACAGGTCCAAAACAGAGTGGAAGTATAACTGACTCAATTCAATTAAATTCGATGCATTGAGTCAATAAAACAATTTTAGAGAGTTGAAATGTCAATCTCAATCAACATTAATTTATAGAGCAGGAAATAACAAAAATAAGCAAATCCCATTCAAAGGTATACCAGTGTAAGATCTGGCAATAAAATTTGATAACAGCCATCGGCAAATGACATCGATATCGTGAGACTGAGGAGAGAGATGTCAGATGACGAAGCATTACAAACACGTGCAAAAATTGCCCCTAGAGGTCAAATAATTTAAAAACAATTAATTTCAACAAATGTGAAGATCTAGCCCTAAACTGATTTCTATTTTGTACTAGCTAACAATTTTTGAAAACTTAAATAGAAAGTACCTAATATGAATTGATTTACTTGGCAGTTTGGATATTGAGTTAATTAAAAAACCAAAGTTATGATATCAAAAAATGCAGAACTGTCTTCTATATGTTTATCATAGAAACTTTTTCATATGATTCAGTCTATAATTTCACGAAAAAAACTTCTTAAATTATATATATAGTGCTGCTACTGTTGGCACAGCCAAATATTTTAAGTTGGGGACACTATCAACTATCAGAAATTCCTTGACAAGCGGAAAAAGGCATAAGAAGTTTAATTAATTGATATCTCCTATAGTATCACTACATGTTTTTCTATACTCTTAATATAACTATGTTTTTTAAAGATTATATAGTATATTGTATATCGGCAAATCCGTACAGTTTAGTCCATTTGCAGTTATATTCTCTGCGTAGGAAGCACATTGAAAGCCTATGTATGTCATGTCGTTTATTATAAACTCTTCTAAATGTCATGTGTAAACAGTCTGGGGAATTTTCCCCGTTGAGCTATGAGTCACCAAATATCTAACATGGACTGTGATTGGTTGATTTTCACTTGAGTAAAAATATTTAATTGTGAGTAGAAATGGCCAGTGTAATATTTTTACTGCAGTAAAAATATTTTTACTGTAGTAAAATTAATTAATTGTGAGTTATATGGCCACATTGTATTTTTACTCCGGTAGAGAAGTAAATTATTTTTACTGGAGTAAAAATAATTTTACTGGAGTAAAAATATTTGATTGTGAGTAGCATTGGCCAGTGTTTTATTTTTACTGGAGTAAAAATAATTTTAGTGGAGTAAAAATAAATAATTGTGAGTAGAACGGCCAACCATAGACGCCCCCTGATTAGACACTTCCACCTCGCACAAGGTATTTTATTATATATTTATAACTTTAATTTCCTTGTAAATAAACTGTAATGTTTAGGTGTTTACTAGATTTGTATCACAATCTGTTTATAATTGATTTGACACGTAAGCAAAGTTAGCTCTCTGACTCTCACAGAGTTCAGTAACCTACTGACATTATTCTGAAATTGAGTCGCCTACATTTCCTGATTCCCAGGCTCCAAAGACTATAAAATATAAAATGATTTTGGTACAAAGACACTTACTTGCTTACTGATATACAATGTATAGTCAGGCTGTATATATTTGTGCTTATTAGATAAACTATAGAGAATATATTCCGGTGTTGTTTCTGATATATTACATAAACGACTAAGATTATCGATGGTAGGTTAATGTATGTCTAATTTACTTTTTTCCTTTCAACAATAGTTTAGGCCATTCCTTCTTAAGTTCTCTTTATGCTCATTTGGGCACTGAATAAGTAATGAAACATATCTTATCTGTTATGTGAATAAATAGAAACCTACAGTGTCATTATTATTTCACTTGGTCACATTATACATACCAAGGCATCAGGAAATTTTCGAGTAAATCAAATCCAATTTTTTTAAACTGTTAATTAAAGTCTTCCGTTTCCAACGGAAGACCTTCTACTGATTGTGAAGATTAAGATTATTAAGGTCTTCCGCTCAGGCGGAAGACCTTCTACTGATTCTGATGGTTAAGATTATTCCTATTATTCTTTTTTTTTTCCTAGACGCCAACTTTGAGACAACGTAACTCGCTCATTTATTAACGGATTTAGCTCAAATTTTCAGAGTTTTTAAACGTTACAAAACTCAATCAGAATGTTTTCAAAAATTTCAAAAATCCTCTTCCGCTTTCGAGTTATTTCCCTTTAAATGAAAATTTGGTACTGTTCGTTTCCAGACAAAGGCTCAGAAACGACAAAAGCTGGAGCAGAAATTCTACTGAATTCAAATACTAGAAGAATTGAAGTTGTACACATCGCTTTTTCTTTTTCGATTTCTGCCCTCAAAACGGTGCTAGATAGGGGTCAAAAATAAGAATGCCTAAAAGCCCAAAAATTTACATATATTTCCATATGTATCTTTTGAACTAAAAATAATTTGTTAAGACATGTTGAACAAATATTGTGCATAATTTTAAGATCTATCATTTGACATCACTAAAAAGGGGCTGGCCCCTCAAATTAGGGATCTAGGGACCTTGAAAGACCTTGAAAGTTTTTGCTCTATAACTCAAAAACGGTAAATATTTCGATATGGTTATCGATATGAAATGGTTCTTTAACATCTCATTGACCTCATGAAAACGTTATTTTGTTCTAGTGATGTGTTATTAAATGAGCAGAAAGCTTAAAAATCCATGTACAGGTAAGTGATTTTATACGGCAAGTGAAGAAGAATTCTATGTGCGTATGCGTATAACACGTATATAACTGAAATAAATGTAATAGGGTGGACAGGAATAATATACCTATAGCTAAATTGAATGTTTAACTTTGTTTAAATAAGTTTTTAACGTATTCTCTAGCTGGATGGTATACAGATTATTCAGAGACAACTTTCACCTTGTATTTAGTTTAAATAACAAGACGGGGGAGGTAAAAAATACTTATCATCTTTCCTTCGATTAATATTCAATGTAGCATTATCATTATTACAAATGTATTTATAACAAAAAAATAATTCAAGCTTAAGATAATTCACTGTTATTTAATTCATGCATCGTGAATTTTCCGCGGACCCTGACTGTTTTGTGTGTACTGTTATGAAAGCCGTTCATCGATCGCACATTCGCGAGGTCAACATTACCGCTCTTTGATTTTCACTCGAGTCCTAGATTTAAAATCAAGAAAATATGTTTTTGCGTTAATCGTAAGAATATTTCTAGACACAAATATAAATGTTTTCTTGAACGTGTATGTGTATTCAAAGATTTAAAAGAGTTAAATGTCGGATTCTTTTCTTTGACGAATAAAATGTGCTGCTTTTCTCTGCTGCTCAGGTATCTGGACGAGTTCATTGGTTACACTGATAGGTGACACAGGATGACCTATCGATAACTGCCAATTTTGATAGTGAATTTAATTGCGCATGTACATAAATTAATGTTAAATTCTACCCTTGTGAAGTCCATTATAGTCTCGTTATTTAAAAAATCGGGGATATCAATACTGCAACTTGTTTTTGATTTGTACGGGTTATTCTATTATTGGAAAGGAACACATGTAGTACGAGAATTTTTTAGGCCCCGTCTCCCCCTCCACTTTGAAGTAATTGCAATCGTTACACGCATACGGGCCTATATCAAGTTATTCTAATTGCTTTATATCAGAAAAATTTGCGATGTTGTTTAAATTAGGAAATACAAATAAACATGGCAAATGCGCACAGTAAGTGGAAGTGACGTTTCCAATTCTCATGAAAATCGAAAATTAAATGAAGCAACTTTGAGTTTTGCATTAATTGATACATAACTTATAATTGTATTGTACAGAATGTATTTCTTTTATTTCCTCGAATAAAAAGAATATCACTATGACACGTTTTACGGGTACATGATTGTAACTAAGTACATGTACATGCTGTTTTACACGGAAGAGCGCCTAAAATATATTCATTCCGAGCTTTCAGAATACGAGAGAAAAAAATGAATAATTAGAATTCTTTTTAACAAATGCAAAATTGTTTTCTGAGAAAGCCATGTATAGTTGCATACAAATATTCCAAGCCATTCTTTCGTGTTTATTGGACTGAAAGAGATTATTTAAAAATTTCCTCTCATCGCGATACGTAACCCCCCTTCCCTTCCCTCAAATGATATGTACAATGTTTTCCTTCAGAGTCGAGAATGTTAATTGGTTAGTTTGTTCAGGTACGTACAGGTCAGGACTGGTGTTGAAATCCATGATTAATCCATAACCTATTATAATGTTAACCAATAATCATACGCGACATTTTTTTTATTCGCAGGTTAACAAATAAATGAAAAAAAGATTAGTATGCGTCACTCAACTTTCATATATATATAAACGTTTTAATTTCTAAAACTTGTGCCGATTAGAGTGTTCAATCGAGCATCGAAATGTGTACATGTACTACATGTATTAGTTTCTTTGGGTAAGTGGAAGTACCAGTTTTTGCTGCATTTGATTTCCGGAATTTTGCATTGCATTTCCGACAATTAATAATGTCATTTCTAACATTCTTTATTTTCATTCTGGATTTTTACACTATATTTCTAGCAATTTAAAGTTAACAAAGAAGATGGAATCATTATTTTAATAGAATATTTTTGGTTAAAGTAACACAGATTAACTTTTGATGAAAATTTATTAAACGTAAGTCAAGCAATAAAAAGTTAAAGTTTGTATTTTGAAAAATAAATCAAATCAAGTCACAGAAAACAAAGACATGTTGTAAAGCTCACACACAGACACACACACAAACGTACTGGTAACTCGGAATAGTCCAGAGTAAAACTATATTTTCTTGATGATGGAATGTCCAGTACATCTAATGTTCACGTCCGGGATAGTTCACGGCGGATCTAAAAACTGACTCTCTCACACAACATACTGGATTCACTCAAATTTCAATTAACACATTTACGCAATTTATATCATACATACAAGTCAGACGCTCTTTGATGTAGAGGATTGACACTAATTCCTTAGATTGATTGATTGTATACTATTTAACGCCCCTCTCCAGAATATTTCACTGATATGGAGACGTCACCAGTGAAGGGCTGCAAAATTAAGCCTATGCTCGGCACTTACGGCCTTTAAGCAGGAAGGGATTTTTATCGTGCCACACCTGCTGTGACACGGGGCCTCGGTTTATACGGTCTCATCCGAAGGACCGATAAATACTGAGTGACAAATTCCTTTTTACTATTTAAACTCAAATTCATAGGTAAATAATCTAAGCATATGTCAAAAATAAGCATTTAAAATAATTCTTTTCATAAAATTAAATTCTGTTAAAACAATATAAAGCACTAGCAGACTTTATAAAAAAAAAAATCAGAGGTGGAATCAGGCGAATTTAATCCTTTTATGACACCACCTACCCCGTAACGAGACAGTTGTGTATATGTTCTCATCGAAATGACCGGTCTCCGCGTCTTGAACCTCCAACGTACATGTTTTGCATGTACTTGAATAATATGTATTTATATCTATCGGAAATCTCATGTAGGAAACCTGATTTATATTCTAATATTTTATAATTTTTTTTAATTATTATTCGTATTTCTCAATTTATCATGTTCGAATTACATGTATTTATTTTTTTAAGGAACATTAAACCTTATTCGTCAGCAAGTCTGTCCATCTCTCACGAGAACTTTAAACTTGATAATAACTATTGAATGAGTTGAAATAAGCAGTCACTCTTGCTCATCATGTAACTTAGCTATGTATTTAGTTAGTTTTTTTTTTAATATCCAGGAACAGTGAAGAAGATTTAAAAAAAAAAATAATAATAATAATTTTCACTATACAATCTATATAGTCCCGCCCTAGCACTAGAATCCATGACCCTGGGGCCATAAATTTCACAATTTAGGTAGAGGACTCAATGCTTATTATAGGTATGCCAACAGCTTGACTGCTTGATGTCCATGTGTAAAGAAGAAGATTTCTAAAGAATACATTAATTTTAGTGGTTTTGGTCCCACCAGTCTGGCCCAAGGGGGGGGCATAAAAATTCACAATTTTTGTTCCCCTTCGGCCATAAATGCTATATACCGAATTTGGTTAAAATTGCTTCAGTGGTTTCAGAGAAGAAGCTGAAAATGTTCAAATGTTTACACACGATACACGACGCACGACAACGGACGAAAATGGATGGCAATAGGTCACCTGAGTGACTCAGGTGGACTAAAAGACCCTTGAATGACCTTCTTGTCCAAAAATCAATTTCCATCTGTGCAATGCGCACCGTTTTTGCCCAGATATGAAATTTTTGATCACTGAAAGTGGTCCGTGAGGTTGCTCCAGAAGTAGCCCCCCAGTTAAAAGTCAAATAACAAATAGTCATTGACTATCATATTGTCTAGTAACCATCTGATGCCTTAGTGTCCACACCAATTTCACTCAACTTCCTGTTGGCCCAATTTTATGGATCAATTTCCAACTTATTGTATGCTGCTTACTTAATACCTTGACTGTCTATAATAAATATTTTTGTTTTCAATTTTTTTTAGATTTCTCTAAATGAACCTCCTGAAGACGCCATACTGTCTGCTTTAGCACGCTCTTTTAGCGTCAAACACCGCACACGGTATAATTTTTCCTCTGAGTTTTTAATTAGTACACATGTAAAGAACACAAATATATAGAAAAAAAATAAAATTGTTTTCTTCTATATAATAGCCTCACTGGCGTTTCGATTTATTTTTTTTTCAAAATAAAGTTTTGAAGTAAAATGTTAAATATACTATGTAAATATATTATTTTTTCGTTCATCTTACCTTGGTTAGTCGTGCAAGTGTCGATAAGAACAGAACATGTAACGCTAATACATACATAACACGATGTCGAGAAAAAAAACGAAAGTAGACATAATTAACAGTTTAAAAAAATTGGATTTGATCGCTGGCAAACTTGACTTAATTAAACTGTAGAGTGTCATGGATATCAGCCATCGTAGTTTTGTACTACCTGGGGACTCGATCAAGAAAGACTTCTATTTTTCGTTTGTTATGTTTACCATTTTCCCATTTAAAATGCTCAGGAAACTGTCAAAAATTAACCAATAGTTTGAAATTTTTAAAAAGACGACAGAATTAATCAAATAGGGATAATTCTTAACCCAATCTTATCTATTTAAATCTTTTATTTCGAATTAATACTCTAGTATTTTCTAATTATAAAACCTTCATTTTTTGACCGTGCGCCGTAGAACCGTACCCTGTGCACATTCAAGCGTAATTAACTCTTAATTTTTTTCTATATGTTATCCAAAAAATTATGTTGCACTTAAATATGATAAATAAACATTTTTCTGAAAATTTCAGTAAAGTGCGCCCATTATTATTCGAGAAAAACGCTTTGTCCACGATTTTACCGGACAACCCTCGTAGGTATCAAGTAACCAAAATAAGCAATTACTAAGTGTATAATTATGATGAGCAATGGTGTCTCTTTCAAAATTTTTAATGCCATAGCATCTAGCTTAAAACAAGAACCAAATTCAATAATTGGAAAGTTGAACATTGCACGATGCTCAGGTGACCTATAAGACCCATGGGCTTCTTGTCATTATACAAAGACATTTGTCAATCACACTGTTTTGGAAATAATGGCAAATTATATATTCTATAACCAACCCGGCAAACGTTCAATTCACAAATAAGAATTAACAAGGGGTGCGTTAGCAATTTTGTCTAGCGTTTATCACCTGCATATGAAGTTAACGTTTTCTAGTCTTTGGGAGTCTTTTTTATACCTGGGAGGGTGTATAATGATCGAGTTGCCGTCTGTATGTCTAGCTTTCCGTTGTAATGTTGATATTTTGACCCGTGTTGAAAATTGATCCGAGGGGGGCATTTTTCAACGTTGAATACTGAGACCAAAGGTGTTGAATTTAGACCCTAGTCTGTTTAAAACTGAGTCGGTTCTTTGTGTTTTGATGATGAAACCGGTTCTATAAATTCAACAGCATAAAACACATATTTATGACTTGGTTTTCACAAAGCTGTCTTGTCATCTGTGACAGATTACAATCCATCTGCATTTTTGGCTTACACAATGGTTATACCATTGATTTTTTCCCAAGCATGGAAAATTTTTTGAATTGAACCATGCTTTATTGGTTATGGAATACTCATTGAACTAGTTTTATTTACATAACGAGCATATACTTTTAATGTTAGAACCTGAAAATATACCAGTACATAGTTATACCTCTGTATGATCCTCGTTTCCAACCAAGTCCATAACCATTTTCAGTAGTCGGAACCTCTCTATTCCCAAAGTAAGTGTTAACAGTTGTTGAGTACAATTTTCTATGCTCCTGATGTAATGCATCAAACGACATGGTGGACATAAACGGATTGCCATTCTTGTCTTTGTTACTTAAATGAAAATTCATGTACTCCGCCATATCCACAGCATTTGACATTATAGAGCCCGAACCTGCCCAAAGACCCCATTTTCTGACGGAAAAAATATGACATGAATATTATTTTTATTTTTTTGATACGAATAGTATCATGTACGTATAATTACATGTATAAATAAAAATGTCTTTTTTAAGACAAAAGACTCTTACTGACTTGTATTTGTCTGAAAGGAATATATGATATACAATATCTAGTTGACGTACTTGCTGAAATCCAATGGAATGGGCACTAAAGCCTTTGGTTTAGACGTTGGTCCTTTATCGTACCCGCGTGCTGCGTTTGAGAGATCCGGTATTGTGGTTATGAACGTGGAAGATGTCATATTAAGAGGTAGAAAAATTTTTGATGTCACCAGATTTTCCCACGAGTTGCCGTTGGACATTTTCTCAGGAAGGTATGTGGCAAATCCATACATCATGTTTGAATAAAGGAAGGACTTTCTGAAGTTCTTGACAGGTGTCATCTGTTTGAAACGTCTACAAAGTACATTTTCGAAAGATGAACATCCAAAAAGTATTTTGAAGCATAGGCCCTAATTGCTAAAAATTCTTATGCTTTGAATCTATTGATTACCATTATTTATTTGCTAATAGAAATATGTTAAATGAAAGTATTCTTGAAAACGATCCTGTTCTTTTAAAAAGTGCTTAAAAATACTGCCAATTAATCATTCTTGCTCTTTCATCCGAAATGTTACTCTATACATCAAACCACGAGACAAGTTTCATTGTAGTTTGAAAAAGTGTATTGGTCATCATAACAATGGTATCTTGTATTAACATTTGCGAATGAAAATCAACGAAAAATCTGGGAAGGACGTGGTTACTAATATCTCCTACATGTAATTAATTCAAAGTAACATACTGGTGTAAGTTTGCTCTGGTGAGGTTCTGGTCTAATCTAAGGTTCGTGTGGTCGGGGACTCCCATTCTATGAGCTAAAATGTCTACAACTGTGGCCTCCTGTGTTCGTTCAGTATCAACAAAAAAGAATCCCTCGTCCATCATGTCTTTGACTTTAGTAGATAAACCCAGACTGAAATTGTGCATATGCATGTATTGAGAACATTTTACATGCAAAGAAATTTGATTGTTATGAAATGCTTTAAACATGATTTCGTCATATTTTAGTTAGTTGAACAGTCTCGAAAGTTTGTAAAATTTGTCTAAAGAAAAAAAAGCAATGTCTATTTGAAAATTATATGAACAGATGAATTTTTCGTAAAAATGATTTTAAATTGAATATCTCACTTTATAATCTAAACATTTAAGAAAATATACACTAAAAAAATTCAAAAATTACAGTTTTATATAAAGTGATGGGTCTTGATTTACTTAGCTTCCTCCATTTGCTTCACGAGAAGCAAAGCAGCGAAAGATTTAGAAATGGAACCGATTTGAAAAAGAGTTTGGTCAGTAACAGGAATGTTTGAGTTGACCATAGTCTCGCCATATCCTCTGGTATATAGAGTTTTGAGATCCTTCACAACAGCAACAGTCAATCCAGGGATCCATGAAGCACAGGACATGACCTTTAATTAAAGGGTAATACATGCCTTCATGCATCATGACATTTATTTAGCGGATTTATAAATGGATAAATACACAAATTTTTAATGGAATTTGTAATTGATTTCATATCATTAAATCCCTAACTTAGAAATAGAATACATGTAGCTGCTACGAGATAATAAAAACAGATTTCAAATTTTAAAAAAATAACATCTTCATGCGCAATTGAAGTGAAAAGGAAGCTCTTTAAAAGGAACATAGAATATTGGTTTTTAAAAATATAAAGTGTGTTTAATGTTGTTTAATCAATAGAATATAATAATAAAATCAGGCAATTTCTTGAAGAACGAAAAACAAACCCATTGAAATCCCTTTAAAAACAGAGATATAAATTTAGTTTAAATGTATATCTTAGGGGACATGTAAGAGGTAGACGTTCATGGTTGATATACAGTGTAACATTCCATCCTTAATAATAAAAATTGTGAAGTTAACAGGAACTCTTGGCAAAAGGATAGAGTTACATTTTATTTTTTACCGACTTTTTGGCCATGGAAATGTAATTGCTCGCTTGCTTAAGAAAAAGTAAATTATAACCATATGTAATACGAATTTTAATTAAAAAAAAAAATGCATTTCTTTGCTTTGTCAACATACTTTTCTTAGCTTGTAAACTGCACATCATGCAAAACAAAATGGAAAGTGTGAAACAGGTTTTTTTTTATTGTTTATTTAATTTTAACCCCGCGATATAGCCTGTATAGATATTGTTTGTTGACTTTACAATCGTCAATGTTTCATTGTTCAGGTTATCATTTACGCCTTTTTCTAAATAAAAAAATATCCAAATTTAAGATAGATATGCAAACACTGCAGTATTTGTTTTATGTTAAGACCACTGGAATGTATTGAGTTCACATATGAATGGTTAATTGACAGCTTTAATGTTGTTCTGCGTCCCATTTGAGACATTTTTACTCATATGGAACGCGCGACATTATAAGCAAGTTATTATACATTTATTGCATGACATTGACGGGATTATGAAGATTTCTTCACCCATGGAAAACCCCGAGGGCAACACCCGAGGTGAAATGATTTTTCATGGAGAAGAAATCTTCATACTTCCCTCACTACCATGTTTTGAACTTTCTTTTATTATACCGAATTAAGCAATGCATGAAATTACAGAAAATTAAAAAAAATGATCATGATTATATGTCAACATCTGAAGCAGAACTCCTTCCTCTGCAAACCATGTCATTCTGATCACTCTATAATAGAATGTCAACAAACTACATACAAGACTGATACAAATAAAAACAAGTCTGCCCCAAATCCTACCTCAGCTAGTAAATGACTAGATTCTCTGACAAGCATTAACATTGACAGACTTCGACGTGAATTGGCAAAAAATCCTGATTTTAAGTTTATCTGTTTGTGCTTAAGTCTAGAATATATTATTGATCCTCTAGTGACATATAATGAATTTCACACTTACGAATGCAAAATACTCTGACAGCGAGACAAAATCCAGAAATTGTTGATGAAATAAGCTCAAAACTGAATTACAGAAAGGCCATGTAAAAGGACCATTTCCAACCTTACGAATGCAAAATACTCTGACAACCAGACAAAATCCAGAAGTTGTTGATGAAATAAGCTCAAAACTGAATTACAGAAAGGCTATGTTAAAGGACCATATCCAACCTCCTATCGAAAAATTAGAGTCTTTTTGAAATAACAACCCAGAAATATTCCAGGAAAAACGATTGATATTTGATCCGTCATCTACCTACAATAAAGGTGAATCCAGAAAAATGATCTTAAGATTAAGAACAGTATTTTTAAGCTATGTAAAAATTGATGATGCTATAGAGAAAATACACCATTAAGGCAAAAGAAGCATTTGTGCAAAACCCATATGACAGATACATTTAAACAGATTCCAATCGTTCCAACAGACCAACACAATATCATCTTTTTGTTTCAAATGGAGAAACTCCTATTTTTATCATGTGCGCTTATCATTTGAATTCCAGTCTTGTCCTAAATTCCTAATTTGATTTGACCAGATATCTTCTGCAATTTGTTGGATTGCTCAAAACAATTATGGCATCGACACCATGTTACATTTATTAGATGATTTCTTGACCACAGATGAACCAAATGCGTGTGGTGAAATAACTATGGCACTTTTATGTACCATTTTTCATCAACTGCGTTTACCTATATATGACAAAAGACCGTTGGGCCCACTTGTGATGAAACATATGTAGCTTACGAACAGTATTCAAGATCAAAAGTCCATAAAAACAATACAAAATAGGAGCAGAGCAAACAAGAACCTCTAAAACATCTGAGTTGGTATCAGGTGCCCACATGCCTTTAGTATTGATATTCACGACAACCTGGTTATCACAATGAAACACTATCTGTTTGCCGAGTCAATGTTTACCCCAAAGGATACAAGCAAGAACAATGGGATGACGTTCTGTAATAAAGCCATGGAAAGTTTTTAAGGTAGAATGGGATATCTCCATGTTATGACGTACTTCCGTTTGAAATATTGTTTTGATTTGCATGAGCGCTTATTATCGGGTCAAAAATTGTAGATACACCGTTTAAAAGAACAAACTGTAGCTAATTCAATGCAAGTTCTCATAAGTCGGCATTTTAGCTAAAATAGACAAAAAAGTATATAAATTTACTTTTAATTGTACTATGGACATTTAAAAAGCAAACTCTGTAAATCATATAGTTTAAACATTGCAGCTTTTGAACACTATTAATGAAAAGCTGTCTTTCAATTGTTTAACTGTCCACTACCCCAAGTGTGCGATGAGGCATGGATAAGTATGAGTTTTGTATTTCTCATTAAAATAATAAAAAAGAATTATTAAAATTACGATTTAACATACTGAAGCGTGATGGCATTTCAAATCCTCCTAATTTGGGTAAATGAATATATAGGAGAAATTTCGTTTGGTATCCCATACCACCTTAATCGACAACACTTGATAAGTCTTAAGGCAACCAATGACCTTGAAAGTAACCACCGAAGCCTTATGTGGAAGAAACGTCTGTACCAACGCCTAGTATGGAAGAAGCATCTGTATATAGATCCGTATCATGAACATTTACGTTGAAAGTGTTATAAAACATGAAAATTCCATTCCGATTTGTCAAAAAAGCCACATTTGTAAGTCAGCTCTCCATTTCTGGTTGAGAAACATATGGTAATAACTTTTAAGCTGTTGACATCAGTCTGTACAGGTAGGAAACAAATGTGCGTCCAGGTAGATTTAAACTTGCAGCACCATTTGCATGTCCTAATAATTGTTCAATGTCTTGGTGAGTACAGCTTTTTAGGGACAAAATATTGAGAATAAACTGTGATAATCTTTCAATTGTGTTCCTTTGGTAATCTTGCTTGCATTTTTAAAGGGTCTAACATAATTCCTAAGTATTTTAACATACTAATACTGTATACAGGGTTATTTTCGCCCCATTTTATTTTCGCCCTTTCACACTTGCAAACAATTTTGCCCCGTTTTAAATTCGCCCAGTCATAGTTTTGCTTAAGAAATTATACTGTATTCTTTGAATTCGCCCCGTTTTAAATTCGCCCAAATGATAGCAGGGCGAAAGGGGCGAAAATAAAACGGGGGCAAAAATTTCCCTGTGAACAGTACTCTAACTTATACTCATAGTTCCCATTCTAAGGAAGAAATTCTTAAAAATAATATGCCAGTTTTGAATATTTTTAATACCCCGGTATCCTAAAGATCCAGAATGAATTTGAACTACCATATCTATACTGGATTCTGAAAATTCATAAAAATCCTTACAAACAAAGATACATAGTGGGTTCCAGTAAATGTTCAACCAAGCCTCTTTCTTAGCTCCTCACTAAGATATTAACAGTAGCGAAGGAGAAACGTCAAGAGTTATGTGCAACAATATATCCAAGAAGTGGCGTAAATCAGATGTGGATACTTAAAAATTCCAAGGAACTTTTGGACAATTTGAAATCACAAGATTTTACCAAATCAATAGTTTGAAACATTACGACTTTTCAACTTTATATACAACCATTCCAAACCATAAATTTAAGTCCAGTCCTATTGATATCATTGACAGCTGTTTTTTTTTCAATAAAAATGGAACTCGTTAATTAAGTTTCCTTGCCATTCGTCATTTGCAAATTTATTTTGATAAAAAGGCATTCTGATTGTACACACAAATACTCTGAAATTGATTAAAATATGCTTACAATTTCTGATTGCCAATATCTATATTGTTTTTGGAGACCAGGTCTTCCAACAATCTATTGGAATTCCCATGGGAACCAATTGCGCCTTGTTAATAGCAGACCTATTTTTGTATTCATATGAAGCAGAATTTGTCCAAAATCTTATGCGTGAAAAGAAGAAAACACTTGCTGTGGCCTTCAGCGAATACAATTTATCATTGTGTCAAATACTGGATGACGTTTTTCATACTAATTGTTAGTCCATTATTTACTCACTCCTTCATGGCACCTGATACCAACTCAGATGTTTTAGAGGTTCTTGTTTGCTCTGCTCCTATTTTGTATTGTTTTTATGGACTTTTGATCTTGAATACTGTTCGTAAGCTACATATGTTTCATCACAAGTGGGCCCAACGGTCTTTTGTCATATATAGGTAAACGCAGTTGATGAAAAATGGTACATAAAAGTGCCATAGTTATTTCACCACACGCATTTGGTTCATCTGTGGTCAAGAAATCATCTAATAAATGTAACATGGTGTCGATGCCATAATTGTTTTGAGCAATCCAACAAATTGCAGAAGATATCTGGTCAAATCAAATTAGGAATTTAGGACAAGACTGGAATTCAAATGATAAGCGCACATGATAAAAATAGGAGTTTCTCCATTTGAAACAAAAAGATGATATTGTGTTGGTCTGTTGGAACGATTGGAATCTGTTTAAATGTATCTGTCATATGGGTTTTGCACAAATGCTTCTTTTGCCTTAATGGTGTATTTTCTCTATAGCATCATCAATTTTTACATAGCTTAAAAATACTGTTCTTAATCTTAAGATCATTTTTCTGGATTCACCTTTATTGTAGGTAGATGACGGATCAAATATCAATCGTTTTTCCTGGAATATTTCTGGTTGTTATTTCAAAAAGACTCTAATTTTTCGATAGGAGGTTGGATATGGTCCTTTAACATAGCCTTTCTGTAATTCAGTTTTGAGCTTATTTCATCAACAACTTCTGGATTTTGTCTGGTTGTCAGAGTATTTTGCATTCGTAAGGTTGGAAATGGTCCTTTTACATGGCCTTTCTGTAATTCAGTTTTGAGCTTATTTCATCAACAATTTCTGGATTTTGTCTCGCTGTCAGAGTATTTTGCATTCGTAAGTGTGAAATTCATTATATGTCACTAGAGGATCAATAATATATTCTAGACTTAAGCACAAACAGATAAACTTAAAATCAGGATTTTTTGCCAATTCACGTCGAAGTCTGTCAATGTTAATGCTTGTCAGAGAATCTAGTCATTTACTAGCTGAGGTAGGATTTGGGGCAGACTTGTTTTTATTTGTATCAGTCTTGTATGTAGTTTGTTGACATTCTATTATAGAGTGATCAGAATGACATGGTTTGCAGAGGAAGGAGTTCTGCTTCAGATGTTGACATATAATCATGATCATTTTTTTTAATTTTCTGTAATTTCATGCATTGCTTAATTCGGTATAATAAAAGAAAGTTCAAAACATGGTAGTGAGGGAAGTATGAAGATTTCTTCTCCATGAAAAATCATTTCACCTCGGGTGTTGCCCTCGGGGTTTTCCATGGGTGAAGAAATCTTCATAATCCCGTCAATGTCATGCAATAAATGTATAATAACTTGCTTATAATGTCGCGCGTTCCATATGAGTAAAAATGTCTCAAATGGGACGCAGAACAACATTAAAGCTGTCAATTAACCATTCATATGTGAACTCAATACATTCCAGTGGTCTTAACATAAAACAAATACTGCAGTGTTTGCATATCTATCTTAAATTTGGATATTTTTTTATTTAGAAAAAGGCGTAAATGATAACCTGAACAATGAAACATTGACGATTGTAAATAAAAGTCATCACGTTTATCATAAAGCTTGGTTGTTAGATTACCATAAACGTCTTTTTCAAGTAAAATATCCAATATGAAACAGATGTGTCAGACTCTGATGTATCTTTAATCTAAACATTATGTTTCATGTATACATGTACATGATTCCAACTTTTCTATAGTCGATTTCCTTATTAATGTAGCAATATACCCTCATAATTTGCATACGGGGTTTTTGTTTCCCAGCTGATACGAAATGCTAGATCATGCTCTACACATGGGCAACGGCTAAAAGAAGCAGGCTATTTACTTAGGTTTGTTTCATACCGCTTGTTAGGCCTTTGCGTTTACACTAAAATTGACTAAGAAACGTTCAGTCTTTCTATCAATTATGGTGTGTGTTCGGTTTACAGGGGATGCTCACTCCTCATATGCACTACTACAGATCGCACCTCTGGAATTTCCAGGGGTCAGTGTTTATTCTCTCTTCACAGATTTGTATTTTTTTTAAAGATCAATCACTGTTCGTTTTTTTAAACCCTTTTCATCATAAACAATGTCTACGACGTTTTTGTAAGACCCTCGTATATCACTTGAAAACTGATATTCTTATGTGTCGCTTCTACTAAATAAATTTATATATGATCACGAATGGAAAATACAAAACACAATTTTAATAATGACCAACGATGCGAACAATAAAAATTGTCTAATTTTCGGAACGTCATGTTCCCTTTTTAAGACTAAAAGGGCAAACAATGTAGAAAATAATAAAACAAAGGAGAAACAAAAACAACAAGCACAACAACTAAACTATTTGATATATCCTGATTTATTAACTATTTCATGAGTTTCAATTTAAGTTTGATTTTTGTTCTGTTTGTTGTTTGGCGTCCCTTTCAATAATTTTCCCCTCATATGGAGGTGCCACCGTATGCATTTTTTTTACCTTTATCGGCCGTTGAGCAGTGAGGGATCTTTTTCGTACCAGCACCTACTGCGACACAGGACCTCGGTTTATACGGTCTCATCCAAAAACACCCATCTCGACATCCAAAAAAAAATTGAAAACCTGTTTTGAAATAATACTGGACCGCCGTGGGTGCCTGATCTGGTGTGTTTACGCTGGGTAAGTGTAATTTACATAATGGGACGAATTACTTGTAAAAAAAAAAAGGTCAAATTTGATTCCTTATAAATTGTCGATGCTGAATGAAAAATATTATAAAACAATATTTCATTAAGATTACCTTGTATATGGAATGTTTCTACTTTTCAAAGGCCTTTGTATGTTTTACTATTTATTTTTACAGTTGAGAATAAGTACAAGTAAATAATGAATGATTCATAAAACATTTTTTAAAATAAATTTATTTCTTAGTCTAAATTCTAGGGGGTTTATTCAATGTACCTCATAAAGCAAATATTTCAAAAGAAAAACAAATTCCATGATCTTTTCTAATTCTTTTATTTTAAAAATTCAAATGTTCATAAAAAATTGGGACATAAACATTAAGGCAGACAAATACATTTTTTATCACTCTTTCTTGCGAAGTTTATTTTTATTGTTACAATTTAAATCCAGAAAACGAGGGCCAAAAAGAAGCGCTCATAATGTCCATGGTTTCTGTTGCTCTGACCGAAACTTGATCACCGGACGTTAGTTGGACAGTCGTAGACTGAGAACACGTGTTTCTTTTCCCAGGGTTAGAGAAGTTATGACAAGAGAGTACGGCTATTGTATCGTTGTTCTTCACCAATACTGTGTCAACAGGGAAGTTTGGAAGCGAGGTTACGCTCCATGTGAAGAAATAGAATCCGGGCTTTGGTGCGGTGAAGACATTATTTTGATAAGCATCGCCACTGTTGACAACATTCATTGTGTAGGGTATTGTGTCATCAGGTTGAATATTGGTGGCATTTTCAGACATTCTTGCTGTAAAGGCAATAGGTTGCCTGCCCATTTGGCCTTCATAAAATGAATAAAAACTTATATGTATTCGCAAGAAAAGATGATCTGAAGTAATGTTTTAAATAAAATTCATTTACTTATATAACTATGTAAAATTATATCTCAATAAAAATAATATATGTCTTGTGTGAAACACTCCAAAAAATAAAATTTATTTTTTCAAACTTTCATAATAAAAATAAAATAATAAATTTCAATCGACTGAGAATCAAAGTTCTCTGATTGGTGCAACTCACTTTAAACTTTCTCAATTAAAACATTACACTCATCATCAAATTGACAAGTATCTGTATAGCAGACATTAACTTATCTTCATTTAGCAATCTGGAACAAATTTAATGTTATAACCATTGTATACTTTACCGATCATATTACCAATCAAAACTGAAATTTATGTATTTAAAAAAGTACTCACCACGACCATGATCCCCATGGCCGCCACGCCCACCTTGTCCACCTCTACCCCGCCCTCCATGACCGCCACGCCCACCTTGCCCGCCCCGCCCACCTTGACCCCCACGGCCGACTTGACCTTCACAGTGCTGAATAAAAACGACAAGGACAACCACCAGCAGTATTCTCAGCATCTGTAACAAATTATTCTTTATTTGATACCGTAATCTTGTCAGTATGAACTATTCTATTATTAACGAGCCCGAGTCTAATTCGAGTGCGCATGACTTTGCGCTGCTTTTTAATTTCATGCAGACATATGTGCAACAATACACCTTTGCCAAATATTGTGATCTTCATATAAAGTATACATTATCTGTTACGCCTACGGGTCTGAAAATGTGATTTTACGACAAAAATAATGAAAAATGCTGAAATGGCTCCAAAAACGAACGTCACTGTTTTCCGATTTTGTAAGCAATGCATGACGCTGAAGAATTCACACATGACTCGCTTGTTTGTTCAAGACGTCCATGGATATTATAGTATAAACTTACGTCAGATAACAAAAGAAACATACTAGTGATCTAAACATTGCAATTTTTTTACCCAAAAAAAAAATTATTTTCGCCGAACATTTATCTTGCACCGATGTGTATTTATACCGAAATATGGCAATTTTAGAGGTACAGGTATTGGGTATTGAAAAAATCAACTCTGTAATTTACAAGACCAACATAGATGGTAAAGTTGTTTTTGTTTTTTTTTGAAATTTAAAAATTTGGTGACTTTTTACGAACTTTCTTATACTTGAATGAAAAAGAAATCTCTATGGCAGAAATACAAAAATATTGAAAAAATGTGATAATTGTGCGCGTTTCCAACAAATTCCCATAGAGTCTAATAGTTAAATCTGAAAATTTTTGAGATGTCCACCTAAGATATCGGGATGGCTAGCATTCGATTCTTTAATCTTAAAACAATAAATAAATAAACAATATATAATAAGAATTAATTAACGAAAAATTATCAAAATCCCTTGGGTAGAAATAATTAGACTCGGAATCGGTAATTGGAACCTCATGAACGTTATACTAGACGGGACCTCTTTGAGGCTTAGGCCTTATCATCAGAGTTTTCTTTCTCTTTGGTACGAATGCATTGTACAAATTTGTAGAGGAATTTATCATGAAATGCAATTGTCTCGAAACTTACTTGAATTAAAAACTTTAAGAAAAAGGAATCGAATAAAAATGCATTGCTTACGATTATTCCTTCTATCAAGGCATAATTTTAAAAAATGAAATTGCGGAGTGCAAATGTCTTACTGAAACATAGTTTAAACTTAAATTTAGCAGATACATTAATATAGAGATAACTATAATATTTCTTTTTAAATCGCCAAATCGTTTATTTCTTACCTTAATTGTTCTCTGTGCTAATGAAGAAGTCACTGCAGCAGCCGTAGTATTTATACATGCTTCCTTTTTATTGATGACCAAGGCTAATTTTTGACACGTAAAACTGTCATGTACTTTCAAATGAATACATGTATATTTGTTTAAACGCACTTATTTTGTGGTAATTAATCATCTACTGCGTAAATTAATAACTAATGTATACAAAAACAACAGAAAAACAAAACGTGGAAATCTCCCTTTATCCGGTCTAAGCTAGAATTGTCATTTATTTCTGAACTTGGATTGCTAATTGTTTATGTTATGAAACGTCATTCTTAAAAACTTTAATAACATCCTATACTTTTTTGTTGTTTGTTTTTTCGACATGAGAAACGATAGAACAGTTTAAACACACGATACAATAGGATTCCTGAATAATGATAAGTTCAATCTTCGCAATAAATATCGAAAAAAAAAACAAACAATCAGAATTCATAGAATGTATTACAGTACAATAATTATGTAGATAAATGAACAGAATCTTTATATTCCACCATTAAAATCTTTACGTTATTTTTCTGCACGTTAATAAAATTATATAATTCAAATGTACAGGTATATATTTGATTTGTTTTGTTTGAGGGTTATGCATCACATCAGATTTATAATTTGATGAATAATAAATGGTGAAAAAAGCACGTTAATAAAAGTTTGTTTACAGTAATATATTTATTTGTAATTTTTTTCAACGCAACATTATTTTCTTTGACTATTTATTTAGGAATATTCCTAAATAGATATACTTTATCAAAAATAAATCATTTAGCTTAAGTTTATTTTTTTTTTACAGAAAAGAAAAAAGGGATAAAATTGTAAATATTATCAATAAGTGTCTGGAGATGTAATTTTATGTCATGTTAGATTAACTAATGCATGATTTTTAGCAAAAAAAGCAAATATAATGTTTTTCCTAAGAATAGGAAAAGGACAAAGTGCTATCGCCACAAAGAGAAGTTTGTCGCCGTAGCTATGTCTATCTCTGTCCCTAATATCATAAACTGAAGAAAAATCCATATACAGTGTTGAAACAATCATTACAATACAGCATGTTTATTCAAACAAATGCAATGCACTGTATTTTTAATACAAATATATTTTTTCCTATATTTCATAATGGAAGATAAAATGTCTGAAATTTAGAATTATTCAACTGGCTTTCTTCTGTAGTCTGTCCTGTACTGTTTGTGGTCAAAATAGATTTCTTAATGTACGTGAAAAAATTTAACTTTGTGTCACACATACTAATCAATCCGCCCTGAATAATTAACATTGGAATATTTTATCAAGAATATTCGCCACACAACTCCTGCATATAAAAGAGCTACAGACGTTACACATAAATATAGAAAAAAATTAATGGGAAATATAATTTCTCTTTAGACATGGTGTAGGGTTAAGTGGTATATATGAATTTTTATCAAAATCAAATAATAAGAAACGCTCAAAATCTAATTATACAATTATATTTTCCTTGAGTTGATTATTCAAAAGAGAGGTGTTTAACAATATAGTCTGCAGCCCCATTTCTAAAATGAAATTAATTCTTCTTGGATTTCGATGTTTTTAACTATATTTTGGTATAAATATCGTAATACAGATTGCTACAAGATCAAATTTACCATAAAATCTTTCGGACTTATTGGAATTTGATCTCGTGTCAAACCCGTATTTTTATACAGATAGATGTTTAAAAATGTTATCTTAGTTTAAAAAGAACTATATGTATAGTCTGGAGCCCACTTTGAAAACTTTGATAAGTTAGGGTGGAAGTCTTTCAATCGATAGAGATGAGAAGACAGAAATTTCAGACAATCCGATGTCGTTCCATTTACTGAAGGACCTTTGTGCCATTTTATGATGCCTGGCAATACTGTACACCTCCTCTAGATCAGAATAGGAATTACCTGTTAAAACTATATTTATATTTTTTTTCCTTCAAAAATGCAAGGCTTTTTATCAATTTATATCTGGTTAAAACTCCTGATAATGTATGCTGATTCTTTTGTGTAAGAACATCTTAGGTACAATGGTGGTAAGTTGACATTATCTTTTTAAAAATTATCAGTGGGAGAGGTAATTGTAAAGTTTGTTAACATCTGAGTGGCGTATGTCCGTAAGGCCACTGCAAAATGGGTTTTTTTCTTTTCACGTACCAGGGCCGCGTTTCACAAAACTATCGTAAGATTTGTCCTAAGATAGATCTTACGATCATCTTAAGATCTGACTTATGACAATCATAAGATTTGTCACTGCTGTTTCACAAAACTATCTTAAGTATAAGAAATCTTAAGACAAGTCTTAAGACACTCTATTTAAGTATCTTGGATACTTATTGGTTTAGAATTGTTATACTTTGTCAGTTCAGGCATCTTGGGTTTTCGAAGAATGTCGACCAAAAAGTAGGTCATGATGACCTACTTTTAATTATCTCAGGTACTTATTTACTTAGAATCATCAAACTTTGTCAGTTATACATCCTGAGTCCTCAGAAAATATCTAATCAAAAAGTAGGTCATTGTGACCTACTTATGGTATCTTATAGCTATACTGAAATATCTTTAGTCCTAACTGGCTAAGAATCATCAAACTTTGTCAATTCCTGCATATTGGGATACTTAGAGTTAGAGGCTTCAAATAGAATTGATAGATTGTACAATTTATCAGAAGAGCGATTCAAGGCACTTGGGCCTCTTGTTTCAAATATCTTGACAAGTAGACTTTGACTCTACTATTTATATTTGTAGTGCAGGTAATCCTATGAATATGAGCGACAATTTAATTCTATTCTATATTCTTTTTATGAAGAATAACAATATTTTCATCAGAAAGTTTGTACACAAAATTATAAGTCTTCCTTCATTTCTTCAGTTTAGTCCAGATATTCTATTTTCTACATCTAGATGTATTTATGATATCCTTTCCTTTCCAAATCAATGACAAAAATAAACTTTATATGACAAATCATTTCAAAATTGCATATATTGATTGTCTGTTGGTTTTCGCCGATTCAACCAGATTCAGAGAGAGCTTGCTTATAACATTTACATTCAAGTTGGAATTATAGGTACATATAGGTCATTTTAATAAAAAGTGCCCCTGTATTAATTGGAATTTCTACGAAAAGGTAAACATAAATAAATTAACTTTAGTTACATTATTTTTAACTAAATGAATTAAGTTTCTTGTGTAAGAAAATAATGTGTTATTTATCCATTATATTTGTTGTAATAGCTGGGATACTTCTTTGAAGCTTGCAATGTGGTTTTGGTATTGTCAGCAACTATTCGAATAATTATTTAATATCTATTGGAATCATTGTTTAAAGCTCTGTTGAAATCAATATTTCAATCACTTTTGAAATCTATATTTTAATCACTATTGAAATCTTTATTTCAAAAGTGAGCATTTTTTCAATAGTCGTTGCAACCTAGTATGTTTGTTATTGAAAATGCACTGTCAACAACTATTGAAATAATTCTTTTAAAAGTAGTCGTTATTTCAAAAGTGTTGCAACAGGTCTCCTGTTTAGTTTATGTTTCAGAAATTATTTAAAAGCATAACGCAAAGGTTTTCTGTAAATAAAATATTCAGTGCTGTTTTTTGGTATTGCAGGTGGAGATATATTACGTCTGACACGAGATGATCTTATTCAGATTTGTGGGCTAGCTGATGGAATCCGATTGAATAATGCTCTTCAGGCAAAGTAAGTGCTCATGGGTACTGAATTGTAACAAAAGAGAGGCCACAATAGGGAATCCAAGTTTTGCATTGAAATATATAGGAAAAATCTTTAAACATCTTCTTCACAGAAACCACTAGGCCAGAAAAGCTGAAACTTATGTGGAAGCATCCTGGGACAGTGCAGATTCTAAATTGTTAAAATCATGACCCCTGGGGGTAGGGCAGAGTCACGATAGGTAATTACAAGGGGTATATCTGATAAGGAACAGCATGGCCAAAGTTATTCAGATGAGCAGTGTGGTCCATGGGTCTTTTCTTTCTAGGTTGGTTTTCATTATGTACTAAATTTAATGTAAATTATTGCTGGTTACAAATGACGCAAAACACATGAAAAGAATATTATCATTCCATTTTGAGAGTATTATTGGTTTATAACACAGTCGAGGTCCTATGATTTTGTACAGACTTCAACACTAATAATCTTTGTATCAAAAAGTGCAGTCCATAAAAGCAAAATGTACAAAAGTTAGCCTCCACTGGTGATTCAATGTTTACATGTTGTGATAGTGGAGCGGATCAAAATCCTTTTGCGATATTATATTTATTCTGTGTCTAGAACAATACAAATGCGTAATCTCAAACTGGTCCACATATATCAAAATCGAATTCATTCGTCCATGTATTCAACAAGCCAGTTAATCCATTGTCTGAAGCTTCTGGCAAAAAAATTAATGAATATAGATCATAGTAATAAATTACATAAATACTAGCTTCAACTGTACTAGTAAAACCGATCTGGAATAAAATTCTGTCAATTTTTTGAATTAAAACTATTGGACAAAAGGATTTGGACACAGATCAAATACTGTATAGGGGATTAATTTCACGGGTTGTTATTTTCACGGTTTTCTCTCATCGGACACAATCGCGGTTTCTTGAAAAATTAAAACAGGTGTAGTTATCAAAAATCCTTGTCTATAAACGTCAAATCAGACAAATGACTTTTCTATATCCTATTACGAGTGCACGTACACCCCAAGATCTTCAAAACAACACGGCAAAAACCACTGGACGGTATTAAATGTGTTAATTTAGATCTACGAAATAATATCCTTCCAAATTTTTAGTTAGTTCGAAAGTTATTTGAATGATTTTTTTAAAAATCAAAATGTGGATAAAAACTAAATTAATATGCATGATAATGCAGTTAGCGAATACACCGGCGTGGTAACATTAGTTACGCACGGGTAATCAAAACCCATGGCCCAGGTGTTCTGATTGATGAAACATGTAGCTTTGGCTATTAAAAACCTTTTAACAAATACAGGTTATTATCTGTTGATTTGAATTAATATAAAGCGTGCTAATTAAGATAATTGAATGACAAGTACTACTCGTAATTACTGAAATGACCATGTACTGTGGTACATGTAATTTAAACCTAGCGTAGTCTATACTTAAATTTCAAAATAAAACATAGGTATGGCACGCCAAATTCACAAAAATGAGATTAACCTGGTTTCACAATTGATAAACTAGGTTTATCGACTGTAAACTATAGTTTACAAACCGTAAACTATAGTTAACGATTCGTTAAGTATAGTTTTCATCTGTAAAACTATATTTAACGGTTGTTAACTATAGTTTACGAATGATAATCTATGTTTATCTGTCTGTAATATGTGTTAACAATAGATTTTGTTGATAAACATAGATTCACGTTTGTAAACTATAGTTTACAATCGTAAACTATAGTTAAGAGTTGTTAATCATAGTTTCACGAATCGTGAAACTATATTTATCAGATCGTTAACTATAGTTAACGGTTTGTTAACTATAGTTTACAAATCGTGAAACTGTATTTATCAGATAATCTATGTTTTGCAATCGCAAATGATTGTTTTCGGTGTTAAGTATAGTTTACGGTTGTGAAACATAGATTATCGCGTTAACTATGGTTTACAGATGTGAAATATAGATTAACGTTGTTAACTATAGTTTACAGTTCGTAAACTATAGTTTACAACCGATAAACCTAGTTTATCGATTGTGAAACTATGATTATCTCATTTTTGTGAATTTGGCGTGCCATACATAGGGATTATTGAAAAATTATTCACTGTTTCTTGAATTCACGGATGTATTATCACCGTGAATATAGCGAATATTAACACCGCGAGTTATTTTCCCCCTTTACAGTATGCGAATGAAATTCTATCATAATTATCAATATTCAGACTTAACTACAAAAGTTATAGTGTCAAAATCGTAAACACATGGTAAAAAAAAAATCTGCATTGACACTCGCCATCGATCTGCAACGTCACATCTTTATGACGTTATTTCTCTGTTTTAGTGAAAATGTCAAAAGGACCCTTTTCTCATGCGCGCAATCATATAATAACTTGCTTTTACCAACTATCTGAAATAATAAATCATGAAATCTCTAAACATTTTGTGTTTTTATTTGATTATTATTAAACAAACATTGCATCATCGACAGCATTTTTTTTTTCAAATTGATAACTTATGTTCCTTCATGATTATATTGATCATACTGTGCTTTAAATAATCTTGTTTTTCACAACACAACTTTGTTCGACCGAATTTTCTCCAACGTCAAACTTTAAACAAGTTGTTAGAAAATGAAACATTCTAGAAAAAAAAACTTCTTGATCTTCGTAAAAAACGTTTTATATATTTATTAACAACTAAAAAAATCATATCTCTTGTCTGTACAGTACCATATTATTCCTGGACAGAAATGCTATACATATTAATTTTGGTGCAGTTAAAATGTCAAAAGTTTCCCTTGCATCGTGTCACAGATTCGTGTGTAAATGATAGGGCACAGACTGCATGGTAGTAAAGTATCCATGACATAATCCACATTTGTATTTTGTAATTTTAATTCTCCTATCAATGCTTCTTCACAGCTCAGAATACTCAGTCTGAGTACGAGAGATTGTTATTATCATGTCATGTTCTCCGTTAATGGGGGCTGCCATACTTGCTATGAAAATACGTACGAAACTAAAATGCAATACAGGTATACTGTAAATGTATTATATTTAGCGTGTACGATATTTGGCGGAATTGATTTCTGAATAAGTTAGCGTAGATTTGATTTAGTGCATTTCTTCATTTTCTTATCTATGTGAATATGTGCAAAGAATGATTGCACTTAGTGTACAAAACATGGCCTCCGGTAAATTGCGCAAAAATAAGGTATAGAAAGTAGCCTAATGAAATTAATCAAACAATTCTTCAAGGTCTCTATCGCAACTTTGCAAAATTACAGAAATTAAAAGTGAGTAATATTAAAGAACGAGGCTGTGTTTTGTAAGAGGGGTCATTGCAAATCATGAATCTCCATTGTTATTCAAAGTTATTCCGATTTTTAGAGCTGAAATACATAGTGAGTGCATGCTTGCCCAAATTTCTCAAAAGGACAGAAGGTGTAGAACTGTTGGAAATTCAACATATTTAAGGGAGAATTTTGGGCAAGCCTGCGCTCGGGGTAAACTTTTTGAAAAAAGGTACAAAACGCCGACAGTTTTCTTCACTGTTTACGGGTATTTACATGTCATTGACCTCATTGTGACCTGTTTAATATTCCAATTTATCACGTGATTTGTAGACTCAGGTAACATTGTGAATACAAAAAATCAATAAACCACGTGGTTGTAGATCCGATTAACATTCCGTCGAAAGGCGTCCAACTTAGACCGTACATGTACATTTTCAATCAATCAACATTTGATAAAATTATTTCTTTTTTGTCAAGTGTTTTAATAGGGTGATGGAATATCAAATTGGAAAAATATGTAACGATATTTTCTTTTTAGTCTTTGGATTTAGGGGGCATGTTTGGAGGCTCAACCAGTTTCACAGATTTATCTCTCATCTTCGAAAGAGCATCATTCCTCAAAGTGTGTTTGCATGACTGTAAAGATATAAGGACACAGGGTAGAAATACGTAGATTGTTTAACAATGGCGTAGAATTCTTACTGGTACCCCCACCCACCTCAATTAGCACCCTTTACATTAATTCAAATCAACAGATAATAACCTGTATTTGTTAAAAGGCTTTTTAATAGCCAACGCTACATGTTTCATCAATCAAACACGTGGGCCATGAGTTTTGATTACCCGTGCGTAACTAATGTCACCACGCACAGTGTATTTGTTACCTGCAGTATCATGCATATTATAGTCTTTATCGACATTTTGATTTTAAAAAAATCATTGAAATAACTATCGAACTTACTAAAGATTTGGAAGGTATTATTTCGTCGACCTACATTAACACATTTATTAACGTCCAGTGTTTTTTCGCCGTGTTGTTTTGAAGATCTTCGGGTGTACATGCACTCATTGTTATAGCATACAGAAAAGTCATTTGACGTTTATAGCCAAGGACTTTTGATAACTGCACGTGATTTAAATAATCGTCATTCTCAATTATTTATTTTAAAAGGTCTAGCTATTTTGTATAAACCTACCCTGTTGTTCATGAAATAAAGACATAACGCTGATAAATGTCGTTTACATGTAGCTATGGTATGGATTAAACGGATATAGACAAGGGAGGTAACTTCTATAACATAAGAATTCCGCGAATTCAAGAAACCGCGATCGTGTCCGATGAGAGAAAACCGTGAAAATTACAACCCGTGAAATTAATCCCCTATACAGTATCTTGTGCTTTGTTGAAATAAATGAATAAATAATTTTCTCCAGATTGCCGCGATACGGAATGTCAGGATTAAGAGAAAGTTATAAAGTGTGTATTTTTAAAAAAGTTCAGTAAATTTTTTACACCTAATCCTCGCGCCGATTTTCGTAACAAATAACCGTGATTTTCATAGTTCAGAACATCGCTTGGTAAATTTTTCTGTTGCGTATAATACATCCGAACTGTGTTTTTTTTCCCAGTTTCAGACTCAAAAAGGGGGGTGCGTATTTTACATCAATGCGTATTATACTCGGCCAAATACGGTATGTACATTAATATTTTGCATAGCATGATCATAATTGAAGTGCAGAAAAAAGTCGAACATATAGACTTGTATTTCTTTTATTTATGAATTTTTTAATTTTGATTCTAGCCAAAGTGTCGCCTGTGTGGCGCAGTGGCTAGAGCGTTAGATCGTCTGCTCTAGAGTCACGAGGTAAGGAGTCAATCCTTACGCCGCGGGTTCAAATTAATCCCACTGCGGGGCATAGAGGCTGGTCCTTCATATGAGACCGTATAAACCGAGGTCCTGTGTCGCACGAAAAAGATCTTTCCCTGTTCAATAGCCCTAAGTGCCTTCTAAAGTTTAGAATTTGTAGCCCTCTAGGGCAAGTGGTGGCATCTCAATATGAGTGAAAAATTCTTGAGAGGCACGTAAAACAACAATCAAGCAATCATTTTTAATATTCTTTCCATTGAAATCTATGAAACTTTCTTATTAACATGTACATAAATTCTAGTTTCAGAATTGGATGATGGAGCAATTATTGCATCGATATGTTGTAAAATATTCCAAAGGCATATTAGGTTTTTAAAATTAAACATAAAAGTGTTTAAGAAAACAATACAAATTGATATGTAACTGGTAATTTAAGAGATACACAAATTCAATGTACAGATTGGTTTGTTTGCTTTTTAGCTCACCTCGACGAAGTCGAGATGAGCTTATGCTATACCCCTGGCGTTGGCATACTTGTGACTATTATCTTATATCATTAGCTCTACAGGTCAGAGACAGAACAGCTTATCCATTAGTAAGGTATCCATTGGTTTTTTATCTGGACCGTACTGTTGCCATGGTTTCTTTATTGAGGTCTTTCCATTTCTATGGAAAGAATTGTTGATTTGTTCTGTGATACATATATTCCCTTTAAAAGACATTATTTTTGTCATTTTCAGGTCACCTAATTCACTCATGTGACCTACTGCTATCTGTTTTAGTCTGTTGTCCATCACCTGTCAAAAGTCAACAACTTTTGAACATTTTCTACCTCTCTTAAACTAATTTCAATAATTTTTTGCTCACCTGTGCTGAAGGTTCAAGTGAGCTTTTCTAATCAAAATATGTTTGTATAGTTGTTGTCATCATCGTAAATTTTTCACATTTTCATCTTCTTGTCAAGAACTACTGGGCTGATTTCAACCAAACTTCATTCAGAGTATCCTTAGGTGAAGGGGCTTCAATTTTGTTCAAATCAGGAATGTGGTCAAGTACTTTAAAAAGTAATTAATTAAATTACGATTACATTGACTTTTTCTTCAATTAAATTACAGGCTTTTTAAGACATGTAATTAATTAAATTACAATTATTTTACAAAAGTAATTGATTAAATTACAAATTACATTTTCAATTTTTTGAATTTTTTATAATCATATGAATATACAAAACAGTGATCATTAACTTGTACTGAATGTATATAAGCACAGCCTCTGCACAAACAATACAAGAAATAATATGCTATTAGGCATTGTGTATCTTTGTGGTTTAAATCATAACTTTTATTTACATAACAGTAAAGAACTATTCAAGATCAGTTTGATGCAATTGCTTCCACACAAAACCTACATGTACACAAATTGCATGGGTTATGATATTTGATTAACAGGGTTTTTTTAACTCTTTGCCCCTTGCACTGTCTGTGACGTAATAGTAGAATTACATTTGCTACTTTTTGATGACGTCATCCTTTTCCCCGCAGCGCACTTGCGATTACTTGCTGAAAAGACGTGTTTTTGAAGATGAATATTTACATGGTATAAGTAGCAACTGTTGTCGTATATATCGCCCTAATTTTAATGCAACCATCGATCGGTAAAATGAGTTAAAGTAATTTGATGATGGTTTAATCCTGTTAATTTTGATTAAACAATTCTTTTATGTGGACTTTTACAAACTTAATATATTATCATAGCTTACAAGTAATTTATTGTAAATTTTAAATCTAAATCTAAAACTTTATTCAAAATAATTGTTTAAGTTTCCAGACAGGGTGTCATTTTTTATGCTTGGGTTAAAATGACAGACAGCAACACTCCTTATAGTATTACGGGACGGTATGTTGTATAGTTTGGTCGACGATGGACATTAGTTTTTTTTAAGCCTTTGCCATCAACAATTTGCATTGGCATGTAATCAAATACAACCATATCAACAATCGCAGGTGTAATATCATCTGTCTCTTTTCCCTTGAATTCTTGGAGAATTGACATAATTATCTTTTTTATCTAAACATAATTGACCTTAAACTATGTTCAGTGAAAACAAAAACAAATCATTATAGCAAACCAAAAATAAGGGTAGAAGACCGCCGAAGGTGAGAAAAGCCAGGTAACAGGTGCTTGGTCTCGATAATTACTGTATAAACACTGCCACAGGCGATAAAGGTCATTTAGAGGCGTAGGAAACCCCAATTACTGTATGTACAAGTGCAATGAAGATTATATGTTTTAAAACCGATGTTTTAATGCATAATAAATATAGGCTTGAAAATATTTCAAAAATATACATCCGAGTAACCGAGTACCGATTTTAGTATTTGATACTCAAATGTTGAAATCCCTAATCTAAACTTTCCTTATTTGACAATCTACTATTTGGAGTTCAATTCTTGGCAATGTATTGTACTTCAGGTATCAAATTGTTCAAATCATTCGATTGTCTCTACTGTAAACAATGCCATGTGCCCCAGTAATCTCATGAGACTTGAGCTTTCTCGACTCCTCCACAAAAGAGCAGTAGTAATTAAGTAATAGATAACTGCGAGGTACTCGTGATATTACCTATTCTGCCCTAGATATTTCTAAATTCTTGAGTCAAGTATATATATATGAAAGTTATTGTTAAAAGTCACTTAGTTATGAAATTTCAAAAAAAGTTGACCATCTAGGTTGGTCTCAGTCTTAATTATAAAGTTTATTTCTTCGATGCCCAATACTTCTAAAATTGCTATATTGTGGTATAAATACATATCCGTACAGATGAATTATCAGCGCAGATAATGTTTGGGGGTAAAAAATAGCAATTATATTTAGATTGCTAGTATGTTTCTTTTGATGTTTTGTCATTAGTTTTTAGTATAAAATCCATAGACGTCTAAAAACATATATTCTCTATTAAGCGTCATATATTGCTTACAAAATGGGAAAACAGTAACGTTGTAGCGTTTTTTTCCTAATCATTGTCATAAAATTTCATTTTTAGACCGGTAGGCATAAAAGATATTGTTTAATTTTATATTAAAATCACAATATTTGGAGAAAGGTGTCCTGTCGGACTAACGACTGCATGAAATTATAAAAAGTTGCCCAAAGCCATGCGCACTCAGATTAGACTCGGCCTTGTTAAGAGCAAATTGTTGGTTTTCCCAAATACATGTGTCAGATTCAATACAGCCCACAGGTCACAGAAATCAAACATTTGAAAAATCAGGTTCCCTGGTCTGTTAGTCATCACATACTAAGTTGAGGATTTTCAAAGAATCAATGCATTTTCACTATTGATAAATAGAGTTCCCCCTCAAGAGAAGCACATGGTTTCCGATTATCCTAATTTACGGAATATGGGTCATTACTTTTTTTTCTCAAAAAAATTTACTTCATTTTCAAAGCAAATCTCTGCCACTTTCGTAACTTTTTTGATTATTTTACGCAGAAAAATTAATGCCCCGGTTAAACAATAAAGAATAAAATTTATTCCATTGCTTTCTTACTAAATAAATTTCATTAAATATCCATTGATGACAGAAGAAAAACAAGAGGCTCACCTGAGCACTGTGGCTAGGTAAAAGTAGAAATTGGTTTATTATTGAAAAGTTTAAATCCAAAAGTAGTCCCATGAAAAATCGTGGTTTTGCTTTTCTTGAGAAGAAGATTCTTCAAGAATTTTCCTATGTCCATGTAAAACTTTGGTCGGCCATTGTGGCCCTGCCCTACCCGCGGGGGTCTTGATTTGAACAAACTTGAATCTACACTACCTGACGATGCTTCTTCAATATAAATATGATCAATTATTGCTTTACTATTCTTGAGAAGATTTTTAAAGAATTTTTTCTATATATTTCTATATAAAACTATATCTACACTACCTGAGGATGTTTCCCATAAGTTTCATCTTTCCTGGCACAGTGGTTCTTTAGAAAAAGATTTTCAAAACATACCATTAAATTTTCATTAATTCCCAATTATCCCCCCTTGAATGAGGGCGTGGCCCTTCATTTGAACAAACTTGAATCCCCTTCACCCAAGGATACTTTGTGGCAAGTTAAGTTGAAATGGCCCAGCGGTTCTTGAGAAGTCGAAAATGTGAAAAGTTTACAGACAGACAGACAGCTAGACGGACAACGGACAAAATGTGATCAGAAAAGCTCACTTGAGCCTTCGGCTCAGGTTAGCTAAAACAAGAGGCTCATGGGCCACATCGCTCACCTGAAAAGCTTTGACAATTCTGTTTTTCACCAGATTTCCACCTTGTAATATATGTTGTGACCCCGCCCTACCCCCGGGGGTCATGATTTGAACAAATTAAAATCTACACTACCCCAGGATGCTTCCACATAAGTTTCAGCTTTTCTGGCCCAGTGGTTCTTGAGTAGAAGATTTTAAAAGATTTTTCTTATATATTTCTATTTAAAACTTTGATTCCCTATTGTGGCCTCGCCTTGTCCCTGGGGGTCATGATTTGAAAAATTTAAAATCTACACTACCCCAGGATGCTTCCACATAAAATTCAGCTTTTCTGGCCCAGTGGTTCTTGAGAAGAAGATTTTCAAAGATTTTTCATATATATTTGTATGTAAAACTTTGATTCCCTATTGTGGCCCCGCCCTGTCCCCGGGGGTCATGATCTGAACAATTTAAAATCTACACTACCCCAGGATGCTTCCACATTAAGTTCAGCTTTTCTGGCCCAGTTGTTCTTGAGAAGAAGATTTTCAAAGATTTTTCCT
>PRKT01000139.1:319715-547164 GCA_003671525.1 Saccostrea glomerata
TTTAGCTAGGGCTTATAGTTACTTGGGAATGAAAATGTAGGTCAGATCCAGCATCCGAAGCAAGTCTGGTAGTGTCCATCCCTACATACATCATCCATGCAAGTTAAGTTTAGCTAGGGCTTATAGATACTTGGGAATGAAAATATAGGTCAGATCCAGCATCCGAAGCTAGTCTGGTAATGTCCATCCCTAGATGAATCATCCATGCAAGTTTGGTCCAAATGGACATTTTCGGTTGGGTGAACTTCTACTGCACTAACGATAATGGACAAAGAGTATGGAAACCATAAATAGCAATTATATAATGAAAAAATAATACAAACTCATTAGTTTTAAATGACATTTTTTTTACAGCACCTTACGATTTAAAGTAGTTCTGAATTGGATGAGTAACTAGGCCTTTCCTTCATCAGTGTTCTACAATATTTTAATTCAGATCATTGTGCCTTGAGTAATATTATAAACTCTGATTAAATAGCAAAAGTATAAACTATGTTTTTCAATTTATTAACTGAATTTTTCACACAATATAATCTCTTTATTTAATCAGTCTTCTCCGGAACTTACACCTAGCGCCTTCATCAGCTTTGGTGCCTTTTTCGTTATAAAGGTGTTATATGCCGCATGATTTCCCCTAGCAAAGTCAAAAAGAGGCCTTTAATCAGTCATTCTACAATAAATGGACCAAATCAGGATATAAAACTTGAAAATATAATTTTATCAAAAACAAAATGAACATCATAATTCTCTAAAGGACATATCAGTGAACTTGAAAAAAAAAGTAGTGTCCACAAATCTGACATCGTTAATTTTTTTTACATCGATTTTAAAATCAGACTGATTTTAAGGTAAGGTTAAGATGGTAAATGCTTGATCAAGCCTAATTATTTTTTAAATAACGTTGAATCTGACCATTACTGTGTCTGATTTTCAGTATGGAAAGCTAAAATACGATTTATAAAGTTTTGCGTGAATATGAAATTGAATTAAAATTTTGGTAAAAATATAGTTACAGAAGTTAACGTTACGGAAGTTAATTCCCCAGCAATAAAAGATAAAATCTCGGCGATAGTTAAAATCAAAGCTTGTTTTAGGATATTAAACAAAAGTATGAAGCATTCTCTCCTCTAATAATAAAAAAAAGTGTATACCTTAAATGCAAAAACTTTCCTGAAATGCCGTTACGGAAGTTTACTTAAATTTTAAAGAGAGATCACAGGTTTTCTGTAATTATTTTGTTATTTCAAAAATGTTACTGTCTAAAATATCTGTCTCGCTACTAGAATCAAAGATGGAAGGTTCCGTTGTCACTTTCAGATAAGATTCAGTTCTTTTTGAAATCTGCATTCTGTTCGAGTAATTTGGGGAAAAAATGGTTACGGAAATTATTCGATTTTTATAGACATGCAATGATTTTGCATGTAAGAAGATCCATGCATTTCTGTGCGAGAAGTGCTTTGATTTCAATTTATATAGGATGAAAAACTTTTTTTATAACATTTATCGCAATCCTACATGTGTTATGCTAAATCCAATAAACACGATAAAATCATAATTATGTATAAAATCGTCTCAATGCGTGTTTTACATATAAGCGGAAACTCTCTATATGTCTCTTTCTTATATAAAAATTTTAATTTCAGTGTAACTCATGTTTTTTGTGCGGAAAGTGTAATGTCCTAAAACATTACGACGAATATTCCTGTCTCGTTTCTAAAGAAACGGGCGTGTCGTAATGTTATATGTTGATGTTATCAAAACATGACTCAGAACGTTTCATCCAAATGGAATATTTTACCACTTCAATGCGCTTCATTGTAACTGGATTTGATTCTGCCTCGTACATACAGAGAGGATTGGTCGATATTGTTTTAAGTTGAAATGGAAACAAAAATGAAAGTAAAATAACGTTATTTATACTCCCCTTATACTAGTAGTTGTTTTTGTAGAGTTACCATTTTTCCTACACCTCAACGTGTTCAAACTTAAAGTATAAAAAGTAATACAAGTAATTCACAGAAAAATTTGCATAATCCCCATATATAATTTCATGTTCATTATAATGTATATATCTTCTCTTCACTGTTTTGTCAGTTACGAGAATAAAGTTCAAGTTCCCAAAATTTTTGGCCGGATTAGACAACAACTGAAATGGAGAAAAATCAGAAAATTGAACCGTTAATGAAAGCAATCGAGTGAAAAACATCTCATTAGCTATGCGTAATGGCTTCTCAATGACTGCACGGTTGTATAAGTACATGCCCTGAGGCAATCACCTGCAAACCCAGCTGTCTATTTCTTGATTATAGCTAAAAATAATTTTAAAAAAGACAAACATATTTTTGTTAATTGTAATAGTCCGAAATATCTGACGCTTTTCAAGCCTTTTACAGATATTGATATTTTACGTGCCAGTGAATCTTTACTGGCACCAAATTTATCATATTCGCGAAATAAAATCTTGGAAAACGTGATAGGTGCTTGTGGACAGGACCCTTCACCCCCAGCCCCCAAGATGCACATACCCCGGGTCCAAAGATATTTAATTCATCTTTTTTCATAACCAATCTTCTAGTATATCTATGAAAAGCACTTTATAAATCACAAAAGATAAGGTGCTATGTGACGTGGAAACGAAAGCTTACAGGCAGAAATACAATGTTACGTTGAATATTGATCCGTGGTTCATTTTTCAACGTTGAATATTGAACTGGGGTGTTTTTTTTTTCTCCGTTGAAAATTGAGACCAAAAGTCGTTGAATCTCAAGCCCCCGCCTCCCTGGTTCCCGACCCTATGGATTAAATTATAGTTTATTCTCCAGCAGGGGGTTCATTCGAGAAATCTGTAAAAAACGAAAACAACATATGAATTCCTCTCATGAATAATTGTTGCAAATAAATTTTTTTTACTATAGATAGCCTCGGCATTAAGGTAGCAGCATACAATAAGTTGAAAATTATTCCACAAAACAAGGTCAACCGGAAGTTGAGTGGTATTTGTATGTTCACTAAGACACTAGATAATTTCTAGACGATATGATAGTCAATGACTGTTTGTTATTTGATTAATAAATTTCAGGGGCAACCTAACAGACCACTTTAAGTGATCAAGAATTTCATATCTGGGCAAAAATAGTGCGCATTGCATAGCTGTAAATTGTTTTTCGGACAATAAGGTCATTCAAGGATCATTTCATGATACCAAGACATTTGTCAATCACACTGTTTTCGAAATAATGGCAAATTATATACACTATAAACAATCCGGTAAACGTTCATTTCACAAATAAGAATTAACAAGTGCTGCGTTAGCAATTTTGTCTAGTGTATATCATCTGCATATGAAGTTAATGTCTTCCAGTCTTTGAAAGTCTTTTTTTATACCTAGGAGGGTGTATTGTGATCGAGTTGTCCGCCATGTATGTCTAGCTTTCCGTCCTTCCGTCTGTCTAGCTGTATTTCTGTCTGTCAATAACGCTTTCGTTTCCGCGCGATATCTCGAGCCTTTGAGTATTTCAATAAAATTTTACTTAACAACCACCCATGGTCTCAAGAAGATCCATGTTGAATTTGAGGCCAAAAGGTCAAATATCAAACCATAAGCTTAAAAAATTCTGTCTGAATTAACACTTTTGTCTCCGCACAATTATCTCGAGATGCCTTTGAGCTTTTGAAATGAAATTTTATGCCAGACTCCCATATTGAATATTGAAGATACACCCCTTGCCACACACACACTATTAATTTCGATTTCAAAGGGTCAAATGTCAAGGTTGTGATTCATATTTTCCATATAATTGTGTGTATGATACTGTAATTTCCGGCCGATGTGTCAAGAAGCTTTTGGGGTTTTGCAATGGGGTTTTGTACCATAACTCCCTTCCTATGTCCCCCAACCCGCCAATCTAGATCCACACTGCTCTTCTTTTTGCCATAAGAAAACAGAGATAGCTTGTTTGGCTTATGATCGATCTAATCTAATATTTGTGAAATCTCTCTGAGTCTTCAAAACCGTGCCAATACAATTAATTGGTCAAGGATCAAAATGCCTATTTTATATTCAGTTTATAAAACTCAGCTTTTGTTTATGGTTGTAACAATAACATGCCATGTGGTTAGTTTGATATTTTCTCCTCATGACTAATTTTATAAATACGATATTTTAAGAAGTCTCATGTCTCAAGTGTTGTCATTTGAAAGTTTCTAGTGTAACTGTAATATATTCATTAAAAAAAACAAGTTTATTTACACATGCCAAATACACACTTGAACACGACAAGATCGAATTTATTGCAGAATGCTGTCTAAGATCAAGGATGGCTGTACAATGAAACATTCTTCTCAAACAATTACTAGTATATTTTCATGACAGTGTACATTGTTGTTTACGAGTAATTCAATCTGTTATTCTCTCTACCATATCTCATTTAGGTTTTGTTCGATATTCTTCTATAGGTTTAACTTCCTTGTGTTATTGAATTATGAATTTATTATGCAACATTTAAAATGTTCTCTTTTTTGGCCGGTGCATGCAGTCTGCAATATCACACATTTTATGAATATTACCTCGCATCTTGACCCTCTGGTTTATACTGCTGTTCAAGATCTGTATTTTCCGAGACTCTTGGAGATCTATTACCTGACTGCTCTGGTGTGTGTGTGTCTGTACCATCACCAGTGGATTTCTTCTTATCTTCTTGTGGCTGTTTTAAGGCACACCCATCTCTGTTCTCGTTGACGGACTCACACACAGCTTCATTTGATTCTGTTTGTGCTTTTTCCTTTGATTTGCCATTTCCGTTTCTCTTCTTTCCTTTGTTTTGACTATTGTTACCTTTTCTCCTGTTTTTGGGTGGCATTTTATTCGTCAGAACAATTTTTTACAAAGGAAATTAAAAATTAAATATTTTCCTCTTCTTAAGATAATCCTGGAAATATTATGAATCAGATTTTGAATAAATTAATAATGCTCTTGGGCTTTTTGCGAATTGTTTAAGAATTCATTCACCTATCTTCAATACTAAGATTTCCCTCTTTATCAATCAATTATATATCAAAATATTACCCAAGAGTAATTTTTATTTATCTTAATTCATAAAATTTCAAAGAAAGGTCTCCAAACAACTGGGATCAACGTTTCTAAATTTTAATCCTTAAATATTTTCTTGTCCCAAAAAAGCTTCATGCATGAATTGAGCTGGAAATCACAAAAACCGTGACATCGTTTTTGTTGCACAGAGTAAGTTTGTCATACTTATTTAAAAAAAAAAGTTCAGGTCTAAATATGACTTTATCAAGCATAATACAGATAAATGTTTATGTCGTCATAAGACAAGCAAAAATGTAATCTATGTGAATACACTGGAATAATGTACATATGATTTACATTGTCACACCTGTGTTAAAATAATGATTACTTTCTTTAAACATTAAGTTTATTTATTGAAACACTTTCATCGTATTGTTTTTATTTCTCATCGTTAAAAACATCCATCGAAAATTAAATATTTGTACAATGCAGTCAGATACTGTAAAATCACATATTTTCGTTGGGTCAAATATTCGAGGTTTGAGGAAATAATATTGGTTTGTGAGGATTTGATTTCGTGGTTGGAGTACTATTAGATCTCTGCTTTTCACCTTATTATTCCTAAATACTTTGATTTGATTTCATTTAATAAATCAGGAACTGATACATGGCTACAAAATTGATCTTCCCGCTTTTTAGATTTATAAGGTAATATTCATAAAATGTGTGATATTGCAGACTGCATGCACCGGCCAAAAAAGAGAACATTTTAAATGTTGCATAATAAATTCATAATTCAATAACACAAGGAAGTTAAACCTATAGAAGAATATCGAACAAAACCTAAATGAGATATGGTAGAGAGAATAACAGATTGAATTACTCGTAAACAACAATGTACACTGCTTTGCATCAACCAGAGCCGTCAAGGAACCGAGCTTCTAGTGACTCGGATGACACGGATTCTGCATTTGGGGATAAAGCAGAGAATAAAGTAATTAAGAAAATGGATACAGAAGAGACCGATTCAAGAAAGGAAACACGTGAGCAAATGCAGTTTGGAAATGGACCTTCTGCAGAGTCAGAAATATCAGGAGTTTTCGGACATTCAAACAACACTAATATTGTCCAGGGAGATAAAATAGAGAGTCAAGACATTAAGAATATCAATACAACTAAGAGTCTCCCAAGTAGTGAAACACAAGAAACAGAGCAGCATGGAAACGGCGGCACCTCTGAAGATGTCGCCAAAACAGGCATTTTAAAAGACTCTGATAACAATGATTCCGTAAACGGGGATAAAACAGGCAATCAAGAAACTAACAATATCAATATAAATGAGAGTCCCCCAAGTAGTGAACCACAAGAAGGAAATAAGCATGGAAATTTAGACGGTGAAGATCCCTCTAATAACAATTCAAAAAAGAGTCATCTAAACAAGGATGAAGATGTCCACAAATCAGTCATTTTAGAAGACCCTGATAACAATGATTCCGTAGATAAAACAGGCAGTCAAGATACTAACAATATCAGTACAAATGAGAGTCCCCTAAGAATAGAAATACAAGAAGGAAACCAGCATGGAAATTTAGACGGTGAAGATCCCTCTAATATCAATTCAAAAAAGAGTCATTTAAGTAAGGATGAAGAAGAGCACTCTAGCAATCATATCTCTTCTGATACAAAGACATCTGTTTCTATAGAGAACGCTAAAAAGGGGAATAGTGAAACGGGGCATTTGAGTATCATTGTATTTGATACACATTTGCATCAACCAGAGCCGTCAAGGAACCGAGCTTCTAGTGACTCGGATGACACGGATTCTGCATTTGGGGATAAAGCAGAGAATAAAGTAATTAAGAAAATGGATACAGAAGAGACCGATTCAAGAAAGGAAACACGTGAGCAAATGCAGTTTGGAAATGGACCTTCTGCAGAGTCAGAAATATCAGGAGTTTTCGGACATTCAAATAACACTAATATTGTCCAGGGAGATAAAAAAGAGAGTCAAGATACTAACAATATCAATACAACTAAGAGTCTCCCAAGTAGTGAAACAGAAGAGGAAAAGCAGCATGGAAACGGTGTCTATGTAGACAAAACAGGCTCTTTAGAAGACTCAGATAACAATGATTCCGGGAATAAAACAGACAGTCAAGAAACTGTCACTATCAATACAAATAAGAGTCTCCCAAATAGTAAAACACAAGAAAAACGGCGTGAAAATGAAGCTTCTGTAGATATCGACAAAACAGTCATTTTAGAAGACTCACATAACAATGATTCCGTAGACGGGGATAAAACAGACAGTCAAGATTCTAACAATATCAGTGCAAATAAGAGTCTCCCAAGTAGTGAAAAACAAAAAGGAAATCAGCATGGAAATGGACCTTCTGCAGATGTCGACGAATCAGGCTTTTTTAAAGACTCAGATACTAATGATTCTGAGCACGGGATTAAATTAAAGCGTCAAGAAGTAAAGGAAATAATATCAAATGAGAAAAATTCCATGAAGGCTATACAAGAGTCAGAGAGACCTAGGAATGGATCTGTAGGAGATTCAGTCAAAACGGAGTTTCAAACAAAAATTAATTGTTCAGAGGATCAAGAGGGTAAGAATATGAATTTAGATGAGAATCAACAAAGTGAGGAAACACAAGAACTGAAACAGGACTCTGAAGATACAAAGAAAACTGTATCTTTAGAGAACGGAAAAACAGGAAATCATGGCACGCAGGCTTTGATATCTCATAAATCTGAGAAGGTGGAGGAAGGTGGGGAAGACAATAGTGACGACCAAAATTCTGAAACTTGTGATAAAATGGAAGTCTCTCTTGAAGAAACAAAACTTAGTAATGACGAGGAATGCATCGCAAGTGAAGAGGAAACAGACAAAAAATCTATGTTAAGCCGATCAGACCAAGGGAATATAACCACAGAGAGCAAGCCACACACTGCAGCAAATTACATGTCTTGTATTGGGAGGAATGAGAGAGAAAATGTTATTACAAATGGAGGTATGTTTAATACAGTGTCTCAAATGCGTGTTCGAGATTTTCGTGCCTAGTATATATGTTTGATTTTGATATACCCAAATTCAACTGTTAAGCCTTAATTGTGGTTTTCTTATGTTCCTACTTAACAGATAGTATCAGCCAAGAAAGAATGAAGGGAGAAGAAAGACTTAAAGACGCTCAGCAAATGACAGAGGAACTACTGAAACATCATAGTACAGAACAAGAACTTCACGGTGTGTTTTTGCCCTGAACTATTTATTTGCAAAATAAACACCAGGAGGTTATAACGGTGGCATTTAAGAAAAATAAAAGATAATTTCACTGAAATTTAACTATGATGAGTTTTGAATACTTCTTTATGTGTTTTTTCACTTCTGATTCTTTGTAAATATTTTCTTTCTTAACTAGATCTATTCAGTAATTAAACATTTCTTTAGAATAAAACAAAGAGCAACTCACATGGTCAGCTCTTTTCCATCTTTTTATAAACGAGACTGTTTAAATGTTTGATAATCATAACTAATTCCAAAAGTTAAAATTTGAAAATATATTACTTAAAGCAAAACTTGCGGAGGCCAATGAAGAAATAGGGAATTTGAGAAGACAGGTTAAAGAACAAAGTGGTGAGAAATTTTGTTTTATTATTATCTCACAAATTGATTTATATAAGTAAACAGAGAAAACCCCTTGCAACTGATATATTTAAGGGACCATATTCTAGTCAGTAGAGTATACCAGGGATACTTTTCAAATTGAGATATATATGTTTGATTACGATATACCCTACTTGAACTGTTATGCCTTAATTGTGGTTTTCTTATGTCCCTACTTAATAGATAGTCTCAGCCAAGAAAGAATTACTGGAGAAGAAAGACTTAAAGACGCTCAGCAAATGACAGAGGAATTACTGAAACATCAAAGTACAGAACAAGAACTTCATGGTGTGTTTTAATCCTGAAATATTAATTTGCTGAATAAACACCAACAGATTAAAGCAGTTGCATTATGGAAATATAAAACTACATAATTTTCCTGAAACGTATTTATAGATAAGAAATTTTAAATACGTTTTCATGTGTTGTTCCACTTCTGATTCTTTGTGAATATTTTCTTTCTTGATCTTGATCTATTCAGTTCTAGTAATTCAACAGTAATTCATAATTTCTTCGGAATAAAATAAGGAGCAAGTCTAAATGGTCAGCTTTTTTGCATCGTATTAGAACCAGGACTGTTTAAATTGTTGATAATCATAACTAATTCCAAAAGTAAAAATTGAAAATACATCATTTATAGCAAAACTTGCGGAGGCCAATGAAGAGATAGAGAATTTGAGAAGACAGGTTAAAGAACAAAGTGATGAGAAATTTTGTTTCGTCATCATCTTAAAAAAATTTGATTCATATAAGTAAACAGAGAAAACCCCATGTAACTGATATCCTTAAGGAATCACAGTCTTGTTATTACAGTAAGCCTGGGCATCAACGATAGTTGGAAACGATGGATAATTTACAAATGGAGATATTTATGTTTGATTTCGATATACCCGAATTCAACTGTTAAGCCTTAATTGTGGTTTTCTTATGTTCATATTCTTAACAGAAAGTCTCAGCCAAGAAAGAATTAATGGAGAAGAAAGACTGAAAGACACTCAGCAGATGAAAGAGGAATTCCTGAAATATCAAACTACAGAAGAAGAACTTCATGGTGTGTTTTTGCCTTGAAATAATATTATTAATATTTTGTTCAATAAATACCAACAGGTTATTACGGAGGCTTTATGGAAATATAAAACTACATAGTTTTACTGAAAGTTATTTAAAATTAACAAACTTTAAGTACTTTTTAAAAAGTGCTGTCCACTTCTGATTCTTTGTGAATATTTTCTTTCTTAACTTGATCTATTCATTCAACATTTCTTCAGAATAAAACAAGGAGCAGCTCTAATTGGTTAGCTCTTTTGCATCTTATTAGAACCGGGACTGTTTTTAAAATGTTTGATAATCATAACCAATTCCAAAAGTAAAATTTGAAAATATATTATACATAGCGAAACTTGCGGAGGCCAATGAAGAAATAGGAAATTTGAAACAACAGGTTGAACAACAAAGTGGTAAGAAATTTTGATTCATCATCATCTTACAAATTGACTCATAAGAAAACAGGGTGAACCCATGTAACTGATATAATAAAGAAATCACTATCTAGTCAGTAAAGTATACCAGGGCATCAACGATATATAGAAACGTGGGATAATTTGCATAACGGTCGAAGTCTGTTAAGCATAAATGACTAGTATCCCACGTGTCCAATTGTTGCAGATGTCCCTGACATACTCTACTAAATAGACAATGATTCGTTATATTTCTATTTCATTGTGAAATTCAAATAAAATAGTTTTAGTTTTTTTCTCTAAAATTGTAGATTAATTGATTTAACTATTATTAGCTTCACCTTTTTTTTAAAATTTATTAATTTGAAATCAATCCGCGACGAATAATTTTCGCGACTGATGAAACATTCCTTACAAATACTTAAAGATAAGTCGCTGAACTCTCAGAAATTTCTCGCACGCGAATAAAAGTTAGTTTACAGTATATTCTAAATACACAAACAGGTATGCGTTACCATGTGCCAAATCAGGAAACAGATCGTCTTACTCATGATAATACACTGTCTGGTTGGACACAGGAAACAAATAATCTACAAGACAGAGAAGATCTTGGTGAGATTCTATATTCAATTCAACGATTCTTGATAACATTCACATGAAAAATGAAAAAGTAATAACATTCACATGAAAAATTACTTACCATCATTGAAATTTGAATACTGTATTGAAATGAAAAGGGAGAAAACTTGCAACACTAATTATTTTATGTTTTGTTAGAATCTACTTCATACGAAAGAAAAATAAGGGATTTGAAAAATGAGCTACATTCACAACAAGGTATTCATTTATTGATTGAAAATGAATGATTGTATGATTGAATTCAGAGAAATCCATTGTTTCCTTCTTCGCACTCAAATCAACAAATTTTATGAGAAAGATCTCTTTCGATTACAGAAATAATGAATGATTATGAAGCACAAATTGAACAACTTACGAAAGAAAACAACGATAAATCTGGTATTGTTTCATTTATTATGGAAATATTTAAATTATGATACATTGTACACAACATGCACATTTCTCGATCATTAGCATTTCTGGTATGAAACCAGAAGGCATTAAGATTTAGTAGAATGTCCATCTGTCTATGTATAAATACAGTACATAACTTCCATCTTTTTCAGTTTCAATAAAATTTGGCACATTTCTATTTGATTTCAATGAAAGGTATTGCTTTGCTAATTTTATCTTCAATCTGCATTTGGATACATATAAATGTAATAAATACACATCCTTTGAAACATCCTGAATGATGTATAACAGATTTCAGTAGATATTTTACATCTAAGGAAAATTTGACATTTATTTGTCCACTTTCTTACAGATGAAAATTGCAGTTTAGTGCATAGAATTCTAGAGTTGGAAACAGCTGAAAAACAATTAAATGGTTAGTAGACTGTAAGACATTTGTTATTTACTCAGCTTCCATTTAATTAAATACGTAAGTAGATGCGTGTTACTTGATTTTGCTTGATTAACTACATGTACATAGTGAGATTTTGTTTATTATATGTGTCTTTTATTGCATAAGATCAAAATAACATATAAACAAATAAATTATATTTATAATTATACATACTAAGTAGTCCTTTCTTTTTTAGAAATAAAGACCAAGGCATCTGAAGGTTTGTAAATATACAAAAGTATCCCCTTTTGATATACAAATGGGGTCTATTTTACAAAAGAACCCACGACTAAGACTATGAAGTTTAGTGGGTGGTAAAATTTGCAAACTTAAATATTTTGTTTTTAAAATGCTAATGTAAAATTACGATATTTTATTTTATTAAAAGATTTTTAAACTCAGTATAATTTAAATATAATTAATTGGAAAGTTTTCAGTAGAATTAAGTTTTGGGCCCATCCCTTTGTTCCTTTGCAAAACAGGCCCCTGATCAGCATAAGTTCATGGATTTTTTAATAAAGCTATATAGAAGTGACATTTACCCTCATTTCGACATCAACTTATTACGTCTTTTTCTGTCAAATTGTAATGTTTGACAAAATGGTCTGTTTCTTAATTTGCTTAGTTAAATCGCAGCAATCGTTAACGTAACGTTACATTTTACACAACTATTTACTATTTAATGTATTGCCACTACATTTTTCCATAATTTACTATATGCTTGATGGCTGTATTTATGCACATTTAATTTTACACAAACTCGCAAAAATAAAACTGAGATAGAATGTAGATCTCTGTTTTTATTCTCTGGTTCTTATTCCTTTTTTACAGAGGAGAGTTTAAGGGAGGATGAAATAGAGAAACTGCAAAAAGAATTAGATTCTATGAATGGTATGCATCTCCCCAGCAGACATGCTGTTTGTTAGTCCCACAATTATTAAAACAATCTATACATTAATTGTGTTTTATATACTTAGTATTTCACGAATAAAGTTGATATACCATAACCATCAATGAATTTATTTCATCCTAATTTCGACGTATTTTTTTAATTATCAATACGAACAGAATCTCTTAACCAAGAGAGAAACATTGGAGAAGACAGATTAAAAGAAATTGAGAAGTTAAAGGAGGATATACTTAATTATAAGACAAGGGAAGAAAATTATCAGCGTAAGTTATTGCTTTTAATAATTATTTTCATTTATGTATGGTATTTTGCTCCATTCATAAATTATCATTTTTATATCTAATGTAATGCATTTTAAAGACAAAATCACCGTTGGTTCTAAAAGGCAAAAATCACGTTTGGTTCTTGTTTGCATGTTTCTCTCTGTTGATTTTACACCTTTAAGATGTTTTTGAATAATATCGAGTTTTAAAATCTTACTTATTGAATTCAATTCAAATGGGGATGCAATGAAACTAAGATTATTAATCTTTCTTCAATGGTTCTTAAAAAATTATTTGATTGATTACCAAAAGTAAAAGTGAAAGTTTTTTTAATATGAAAAGGACTTTTTTTTTATTTCTAGAAAACCTAGAGGAAGCCAATAGAGAAATAGACAATTTGAAAAGACAGACCGAAAAACAATGTGGTGAGAAATTTCATATTGATAATACATTTTTAAATACTTGTATATATATTAGGGACGTTCTTGTTCAACGTCTTAGAGTAATCCATTTTATATAGGGCGCTATATAAATGTTTTATCATTATGACATATATTATTATTATTTATCATGGCATGGCGCCCTTTTAAACTTTCATGGTAGAATGAAGGTTTTTTTTAGTTTTTGTAAAATTCTGAGTACTTTACTTTCATTTTCTCAGATTTTATCCTCTATCATTGTTAAAAATTTACCATAATCATCTTTACCATAGTTATTTCCTATAATCAACATTCTTATGTTTTTCTAATTCTTTCGATATAAAGTTGTGAAGTACGGCATTATAAACGTTTTATAATGTTAATACATGTATAACAACAGATCCAAAAGAGACGATATTACTTGTATTTCAAACAAACGATTTTTTATTGAAAATTCCTTGAAAGATAATGAAGTGCCAAAAAGTTCATAGTGATTTCTCAAGAACTGGGATTGTATTCCATTTCAGAATTAAAACATAGGTTCATATTAACTATGTTAAAAAAAGATACATTTTAGCGGAAGCAATAGGTATTTATGTATTTATCACAAATTCGTTTCCTTACAATAATGAATATGAAGATTTTATTCTATCTACAGCAGACAACGGTGGTATTCTTCACAAATATTTAGAAGAAGAGAAGACTTCAAAACATTACAAAGGTATACTTAACTCTACTTTAAAATTCTTTTAACAATACTAATTGATATCCCTCTTTCCGTTATTAGTGATTCATATTGATTCTACCGACAGATTCCTTGGAGATGTTGGGACAAGAAAAAGGGGAATTAGAGAGTCAGCTCCGTTTCATGAAAGGTATGTAAACATAAAAGACCAGTGTACAGGTATTTCCAAGGAAAAGTTGGTCATTTTGTTTGTTCGATTCTTTTGTTTTGTTTTTCATTCTTTTTTTATGGAGGGGATTATTAATTACAATTGGGTTTTTTTTTATTGGTAAAAACATTCAAAGTAATATGAGTTTTTTTTTTCTACAAGCATGTATTTTTCGTAATGAAGTGAGAAAAGGAGAATATTTTCACTGTTTTAAAGAGAATTTGTTTGAAAATGTTAAGGAGCACTTGTTTGTTAAGTTTGCTAGTTTGCTAGTATAGGACATCAACGACAGCTGAAAACATTACTTGTGATGGCCATTTACCGTAAATTATTGCGTTTTCAACTGACGTAAATGTCATTTCCATCAAACAGTCATAATTAAACCTTATATGTGAATTAAAAACGTGAATACATATATAATACAAGTGGTTTGATATAGATAATAATTTTGAAGTCTAGAAGATATTCCTTAATAATTATATGTCATCGCCAACTGACGTTGATAAAATTGTAGACACGGGAAATTAACATGCATATATAAGCCTTTGAGCAATTTTGCATTCTGTAGTAATTATCGACATACATAAACTTTTAAAGAATTATCCTATAAAAACAGAAATGGAAATGGTACCCGGTAATATAGAATTTTTTACTTATGTCGTAGAAAAACTTGCTCAAACAGAACGCGAGGTGATAATTACCAAAGAAGAGCATAAAGCAGAGAAATCAAAACTAGAGGAAGCATCAGTCTCGGAAAATACAGATCTTGAACAGCAGTATAAACCAGAGGGTCAAGATGCGGAGAATATGAATGTAAATGAAAATGTTCCAAGTAGGGATACACATGAAATTGAGCAGTTTAGGAAAAAATCTTCTGCAGAAGGTTATAAACCAGATCTTGGACAGCAGGATAAACCAGAGGATCAAGATGCGGAGAATGTGAATGTAAATGAAAATGATTCAAGAAGGGATACACAGGCGATTGGAAAGCTTAGCAAAGAATCTTCTGCAGAAGGTAACAAACCAGATCTTGAACAGCAGGATAAACCAGAGGATCAAGATGCGGAGAATATGAATGTAAATAAAAATGATTCAAGTAGGGATACACAGGCGATTGAGCAGCTTAGCACAGAATCATCTGCAGAAGGTAACAAACCAGATCTTGGACAGCAGGATAAACCAGAGGATCAAGATGCGGAGAATATGAATGTGAATGAAATTGATTCAAGTAGGGATACCCAGGCGATTGAGAAGCTTAGCACAGAATCATCTGCAGAAGGTAGCAAACCAGATCTTGTACAGCAGGATAAACCAGAGGATCAAGATGCGGAGAATATGAATGTAAATGGAAATGTTCCAAGTAGGGATACACATGAAATTAAGCAGCTTAGCAAAGAATCTTCTCCAGATGGTAACAAACCAGATCTTGGACAGCAGGATAAACCAGAGGATCAAGATGCGGAGAATATGGATGTAAATGAAAATGATTCAAGAAGGGATACACAGTCGATTGAGCAGCTTAGCACAGAATCATCTGCAGAAGGTAACAAACCAGATCTTGGACAGCAGGATGAACCAGAGGATCAAAATGAGGAGAATATGAATTTAAATGAAAATGATTCAAGTAGGGATACACAGGCGATTGAGAAGCTTAGCACAGAATCATCTGCAGAAGGTAACAAACCAGATCTTGTACAGCAGGATAAACCAGAGGATCAAGATGCGGAGAATATGAATGTAAATGAAAATGATTCAAGTAGGGATACACAGGCGATTGAGCAGCTAAGCACAGAATCGTTTGCAGAAGGTAGCAAACCAGATCTTGTACAGCAGGATAAACCAGAGGATCAAGATGCGGAGAATATGAATGTAAATGGAAATGATTCAAGTAGGGATACTCATGCGATTGAGCAGCTAAGCACAGAATCATCTGCAGAAGGTAGCAAACCAGATCTTGGACAGCAGGATAAACCAGAGGATCAAGATGCGGAGAATATGAATGTAAATGAAAATGATTCAAGTAGGGATACACAGGCGATTGAGCAGCTTAGCACAGAATCATCTGCAGAAGGTAACAAACCAGATCTTGTACAGCAGGATAAACCAGAGGATCAAGATGCGGAGAATATAAATGTGAATGAAATTGATTCAAGTAGGGATACACATGCGATTGAGCAGCTTAGCAAAGAATCGTCTGCAGAGGGTAACAATCCAGATCTTGTACAGCAGGATAAACCAGATAAGGATGAACAAGAGCATTCTAGCAATCAGACCTCATCTGAAACAAAGATATCTGTTTCCATAGAAAATAAAGGGAATAGTGTAACGGGGAATATGAACTTCAATGAATTTGATACAGCTTTGCATAAACTAGAGCCGTCTAGAAATCGAGCTTCTAGTCACTCGGATGGCACGGATTCTGCACCTGGGGATAAAACAGAGAATCCAATAATTAAGAAAATGGATACAAAAGAGACCGATTCAAGAAAGGAAACACATGAGCAAATGCAGCCTAGAAATGGACCTTCTGCAGAATCAAACATAACAGGAGTTTTTAGACACTCAAATAACACTGATATTTTCCAGGGAGATAGAACAGAGAGTCAAGATATTAACAATATCAATACAAAAGAGAGTCTCCCAAGTAGTGAAACACAAGAAACAGAACAGCATATAAACGGCGCCTCTGCAGATGTCGACAAAACAGACATATTAGAAGACTCGGATAACACTAATTCTGAACATGGGAATAAAACAGGCAGTCAAGAGACTAACAAAATCAGTACAAAAGAGAGTCTCCCAAGTAGTGAAACACAAGAGACAAAGCAGCATGGAAACGGTGCCTCTGCAGATAACGACAAAACAGGCGTTTTAGAAGACTCGGATAACCTTAATTCTGAGTCTGGGAATAAAACAGGCAGTCAAGAGACTAACAAAATCAGTACAAAAGAGAGTCTCCCAAGTAGTGAAACACAAGAGGAAAAGCAGTATAAAAATGGAGATTTTGCAGATTACGACAAAACAGGCATTTTAGAAGACTCGGATAATTTCAATTCTGAACATGGTGATTCTGAGCATGGAGATAGAACAGAGAGTCAAGATACAAACAATATAAATAAAAATAAGAGTCCCCCAAGTAGTGAAACACAAGAAAAACAGCATGGAAATGAGGCTTCTGCAGATAAAGACATAACAGACATTTTAAAAGACTCGGATAACAATGATTATGTACACGGGGATGAAACGGACAATCAAGAAACTAACAATATCAGTACAAAGGAGAGTCTCCCAAGTAGTGAAACACAAAAAACAGAACAGAATAGAAATGAGACTTTTGTAGATGTCGACAAAACAGGCTTTGTAGAAGACTCAGCTGACACTGATTTTGAGCATAGGGATAAAATAGAGCGTCAAGGTGTTATGGAAATAAAATCAAATGAGAATACTTCACAGGAGTCAGAGAGACCTAGGAATGGAGCCTTAGGATATTCAGAGGATCAAGATGGGAAGAAAGTAAATGAGAGTCGCCAAAAGGAGGACATACAAGAGCTAGAACAGGACTCCGAAGATATAAAGAAAACCTTATCTATAGAGAACACAAAAACAGGAAAAAATGAGACGCGGGATTTGATATCCACTGAATCTCATGAATCTGAGAGGGTGGAGGGAGGTGAGGGAGAATTACGCTATGAAATAGAAGTCTCTCTTGAAGAAAAAAAACTTAGTAATGATGAAACACGCATCGCAAGAAGTGAAGAGGAAATAAACAATAAATCTATAATCGACCAAACAGACCAAGGGAATATAACCGCAGAGAGGAAGCCACATATTGCAGCAAATCAAATGTCTTGTATTGGGATGAATGACAGAGAAATTATTACAAATAGAGGTATGTTTTTTACAGTGTCTAAAATGTGTCTTTGAGATTTTAGTGTCTAGGATATATGTTTGATTTCGATATACCCCACTATAACCGTTATGCCTTAATTGTGGTTTTCTTATGTTACTACTTAACAGAAAGTCTCAGCCAAGAAAGAATCAATGGAGAAGAAGGACCTAAAGATGCTCAGCAAATGACAGAAGAATTACTGAAGTATCAAAGTTCAGAAGAAGAACTTCATGGTGTGTTTTTGCTTTGAAATATTAATTGGCTAAATAAACACCAGCAGATTATTACGATGGGATTTGGGAGAAATAAAACATCATTACTTTTTTTCTGAAATTTCCATTCATTCATTCAAATTTTCTTCAGAATAAAAAAAACAAGGAGCAACTTGGTCAGCTCTCTTTCACCTTCTTAGAACCTGGACTGTTTAGAGTGTTGATAATCAAAACTAATTCCAGAAGTAAAATTTAAAAATATATTATTTCTAGCAAGAGTGGCGGAAGCTAACAAAGAGATAGAAACTTTGAGACGACAAGTTGAAGAACAAAGTGGTGAGAAACTCTGTTTCATCATCATCTTAAAAATTGACTCATTTAAGTAAACAAAGAAAACCACATGTAACTAATATATTTAAGGAATCACTGTCTAGTTAGTAGAGTACATGTATACCAGGGCATCAACGATAGTTGGGAACGTGAGATAATTTGCAAATGATTTCTATATATCCACTATAACCGTTATGCCTTAATTGTGATCTTCTTATGCTCCTACTTAACAGAAAGTCTCAGCCAAGAAAGAATCAATGGAGAAGAAAGACTTGAACACGTCCAGCAAATGAAAGAGGAATTACTAAAGTATCAAAGTACAGAACAAGAACTTCTTGGTGTGTTTTTGCCTTGAAATATTAATTTGCTAATTAAACACCAGCAGATTATTACGGAGGCATTTGGTAAAAAAAAAAAACACAATTTTCCTGAAATTTATTGATAATTAACAGTTTTAAATACTTTTTAAAATCGTTTCCACTTCTGATTCTTTTTGATTATTTTCATTCTTAACTAGATCTATTCAGTTATTCAACATTTATTCAGAATTAAACAAGGAGCAATTCTAAATGATCAGCTCTTTTTGCAACTTACAAGATCCGAGACTGTTTAAATGGATGATAATCAAGACTAATTCCAAAAGTAAAATTTGAAATTATTTTTTTATAGTGAAACTTGCGGAGGCCAGCGAAGAGATAGAGAATTTGAGAAGACAGGTTGAAGAACAAAATGGTGAGAAATTTTGTTTCATCATCATCTTAAAAATTGACTCATATAAATAAACAGAGAAATCCCATGTAATCAATATATTTAAGAAATCACTGTCTAGTTAGTAAAGTAGTCCAGGGCATCAATGATAGATGGAAACGTGGGATAATTTGCAGTCCGTTGATTATTATTATATTTCGGATACTTATATATTTTAGATATACATACAGATATGCGTTACCATGTGCCAACGGGCATAAAAACAACTCTAAATTCTCTTATTCAATATTTTGACCCACAGATATGGTTCCACCATATACAAGATCTATGGTTTTAAATAAACACATAACCAAGTTTTGTATGCTGTTGAGGATTAAGAAAAAAAGAATAAATTATAAGTTTAAAAAGTGTAATCAGTAAATCTCCTATATTGTTTGCAAAAATTTATTAAATTTAAGTAAACAAATTCCTACCATTGGCATAGGTTTTTTCAGCTTCCTTCATCGTTAAATCGCCGTTCATCTTCATTATCCTTGTATCACGTGTATTTATTTCTCCTGTTGATACAATTATATATTGAGTATAAATAAACAGCGATCCTCTCCGTTGATCTATGTAAATTTATGAAGTTTGTAAATAAATATAACATATAACATATTTACCATTTAACTGACGAATGTGGTCTTCTAGCTGTGTCTTCTCATTCTTGATGCCCTCCAGTTCTCCTGAAAATGAGAATTGATAGCAAACATGTTTATTGTTTTTCTTGAAAACAAAGAATTAACATAATAGTATATAATGATACTAAGTAATCATATTCATCTTAAATCTATTTTCAAAACTTATATTCCTTCCCTGGTGTCTTAACATTGAACTAAAACTGAAACTGATTACTCTATAGTATAATTATAAGTCAAAATTCATCTGTTAATGCAATTTCATGTTTAGAATACTTCAGTGTAATAAACATAATAAATATATATGTAATCACCTAATTTTTCAGACAACCTTGTGTTTGTAAACTAGTATTCTGATTTATTCTAGCGCAACTATTTCATTTCCACACACCAAAGAGTCAGCCTATTCACAAAAGTCTTTTTTTAAAACTTTGCTGCAACATATGATAACTGATAAATGCCCAACATCCTGGACTCCCGTTTAACATATTATTATTTAATTCATCTATAAACTACATGTAATCGTTATTTGATATATTTTAATCAAAAACTATAGCTGCAGTGATACAATTATACTTATGAACATTCATTATACTAGTATTTTATAACTTACGCTTAATTCGGTTGAGTTCAGATTCCAATTTTTTATTTTCTACTTTCTTTCCTTCCAACTCATCTGCAAAAGTTATAACATTATATAAAATACATGCAAATTATTATGCTTATCTATGACTACTGGTAGGAGAAATCCAAATTACACACTTGTTGTATGCGCAAGGATGGTCTCTAAACGCCGAATATCATCCTTCAGTTTATTTATTTGTTGATGTTGTTTTTCTATTTCCTGGGATGATTGAGCTGAAAAAAGTTAAAATGTTTAAATGGGAAAAAAACATTTCTTTTTTCAAAAAGAAGAAAATAAAGCAATGTTTACTACCAAAGAAGAGCATAAAGCAGAGAAATCAAAACTAGAGGAAGCATTCCAAAGGTCGAAAGGTAAAGCTTACTAAAAGTGTTTTGGTACATTGTATATCTGAGAATGAGGAAGATGAAAAAACATGCTCTTAATCAGTGACACATGAGTAGTCATCTGATATCTTATAACTTGATTTTATTATCAAATATTAAACATTCAAGGTGCATAGACACAGATATGAAGTTAATATCTTCTCAAAATTTCTGCATAATATCACAACTGATATATTGCAATAGCATTTCTTACGAAAATACACTAAACATTTCTTCTAAAAAGTAATTGAATCTTAAAATTTTTGGGCGGGTTTGATGGACACATCCTTCCACTTTCACAAATTTAAGAAATGTGGCAATCTTCTTGTGTATCAATAAAAAATATTAAAACTATAATCCAGAAAATTCAGAGTAGAAATGTTCGAAAGCGAAACATACATACAGTATATTGTCAGTCCATGCAGTTGTGTCAAGCAGACTTTAACAATTGAACACACCCGGTGAATCTTAAACCTTAACAATAACAGAGCTCGTGCATTGTTTACAAAAACCGTGTACATTTCACGGATGTGTTCAATTTGTTAAACTCTGTACACAATGACGATACTTGTAAAGGAGTTTTGCTTTCGAACATTTCTACTCTAAATACAATTATTTTTCTGGATTTGAGTTTCAATATTTCTTATTAATACACAACAAGATTGCCACCTTTCATAAATATTAAAAATAAGATTAAAATTTGTAAAAGTGCAAGCTAGGATGTGTTAACCAATCAAACCCATCCAAATATTTGAAGGTTCAATTACTTTTTAGATGAAATAAGATTTTCAATATATTTTCGTGTGAAATGCTTATATTAACATATAAGTCGTGATATTATACAGAAAACATTTACTTCAAATTTGTGTCTATGCACCCTAAAAAAACGATTTAAGAATACATGTATGTAAATTTTATGTAGAACCTTAGCAACACTAAAGTGTAGATTAAAAGAGTTGGTTTGTTTGTCCTAACATAAACATTGCTTTAATAACTTTTATATTTTCTTCTTTTTGAAAAAATAAATGGTTTTTTTTTCCATTTAAACATTTTAACTTTTTTCAGCTCAATCATCCCAGGAAATAGAAAAACAACATCAACAAATAAATAAACTGAAGGATGATATTCGGCGTTTAGAGACCATCTTTGCGCATACAACAAGTGTGTAATTTGGCTTTCTCCTACCATCAGTCATCGATAAGCATAATGATAAGTTTGCATGTATTTTATATAATATGTTATAAATTTTGCAGATGTGTTGGAAGGAAAAAAAGTAGAAAATAATAAAATGGAATCTGAACTCAACCGAATTAAGCGTAAGTTATATCATATAATGAATGTTCATTGGTATAATTGTATCACTGCAGCTATAGTTTTTGATTTAGATATATCGAATGACGATTTCATGTAGTTTATTGATGAATTAAATAATGATATGTTAAACGGGAGTCCAGGATGTTGGGCATTCATCAATTATCAAATTTGCAGCAAAGTTAAAAAAAAAAAAGACTTTTGTGAATAGGCAGACTCTTTGGTGTGTGGAAATGAATGTAGTTGCGCTAGAATAAATCAGAATACTAGTATACAAACACAAGGTTGTCTGAAAAGTTAGATGATTACATATATATTTATTATGCTTATTCCACTGATGTATTTTAAACATTGAATTGCATTTAACGGATGAATTTTGACTTACATACCATAGAGTAATCAGTTTCAGATTTAGTTCAATGTTAAGACAACAGGGAAGGAATTTAAGTCTTGAAAATGGATTTGAAGATGAATTTAATTAATTAGTATCATTATATACTATTATGTAAATTCTTTGTTTTCACGAAAAAAAAAATAAACATGTTTCTATCAATTCTCATTGTCAGGAGAATTGGAGGGCATCAAGAATGAGAAAACACAGCTAGAAGACCTCATTAGTCGGTTAAGTGGTAAATATGTTATATGTACTTACAAACTGTTATATTTATTTACAAATTTTATTCACATAAATTAAAGGAGAAGATCGCTGTTTATTTGTACTCAATATGTCAATGTTTCAACAGGAGAAATAAATACACGTGATACAAGGATAATGAAGATGAATGGCGATTTAACGATGAAGGAAGCCGAAAAAAACTATGCCAATGGTAGGAATTTTGTTTACTTTAAATTCAGTAAATTTTTGAAAACAATATTTACTGGTTACCCTTTTTTTAACTTATAGTTTATTCTTTTTTTCCTAATCTTAAACAGCAAACAAAACTTGGATATGTGTTTATTTAAAACCATGGATCTTGTATATGGTGGAACTATATCTGTGGGTCAAAATATTTAATGAAAGTATTTAGAGTTTTCTTTTTCAAGAACACCCAATCCATGTTAAGTCATTTCTTCAGGCATAGTTAGTTAAGAGCATTGACTTCAGAAATAATATCGGCAGTAGTAGGTATAGAGTCTTATTTGATTGGGAAAAATCTTTATTACTGATATTGATACATGTATGTAACCATTCTAGTTAGATTGTTAAAACCATGACCCAAAGGCATGGGCAATACCCCAATGAAAAAGGTAAAGCTATCGAATATGACAAAAAACTTCAAATGATACAAATCTGTAAACGAGGAATAAAACACCCATCCCTGGAAAATCCATTGAGATAAGACGTTTAAGACAAGTAATAGCTACCGTGAACCCATTGTATCAGGTAGACGGAATATTCCTTAATTGACAAAATAGTGTAAACACTGTAAGATCAAATCTTTTCTACGACATTCTACTGAATAGCAACAGACCAGAGTGCATAAGATGAGTGCTGTGGTCTACGGGCCTACTGTTTTGTAGTCTCTGGTGAGAATGGAAATGTTTTATCTTTTAAAAGTATATAACACAACTAATAATTGAAGTCTTTGTAAATTTCAACCATGATTCAGAAATGATGCCAAACCAATGACATCCATGAGCATATATAAACATGAATTGCACTGACAATATAAGATATTCGAATTTAAATTTCATGTTTATATATGTAATTTTTAGATAATTATTAGATGTTAGAGTTTATTTTGTTTGTTTGTCTTATCTTTAGAATGCATGCAGAAGGCTGTTCAAAGACAACAGGAAATGGCGTATCAACTGTCCACTTTACAGAGAGTTGAAATGGAAAAAAATCAAACAGAACAAGACAAGAAATTACTATTAGGTGATTACCTTTTTAATATACTAGTAATATGGTTAACATGCTATAAAATTAGAACGAAACTAATGATGAGCAAGCTTTTCCTTTTTTTTATTGGGGAAAAATCGTAATTTTAAAAAATAAAAACGTAGTGATACAAGAGTTAAAGGGGTATCACTGAATGGAAATACGAATGTTGACTCTAAAGAAATGTCACAATTGCCATAAATTCTTTAGTAAACGAAAGTGTTCATAATATTTTACTAATGTATAGCTCAGTATCTATGACTTTTGTCCGAAAACTTCATTCAGAATACCCAGTATACAAACTCTGTAGAATACTAGTATTAAAACTCGATGAGACGTAGTCCAATGCTGGTTCTCGCCTATTACCAAATTATGCCGCTTCTCTTCAATAAATACTCATTTTGCATATGACAGTATGCATGATTTGTGGATGAACTGAAAATGATTGCCGTCGAAATATGTTTTGTCATAACTACGTGTCCTAACACTATATATACTTATTAATAATATATTACATTGAAAATCAATATTGGACGTTTGCGAGAAGCACTGACTTTTACAGTTGAATGGATACATTCACCAGGTTAACCAAGTTAAAGTTAATGATTCATTAGCAGTCGTTGACATTCTTTCTGACACTGAATTTGATGAGAAGATTAAAACCAGGGTCATAGAAAGTATATTGCAAAATGTTGATGCTTAAATCATCTAGCTTTGGTATTCTGCTTTAAAAAAATAGTTGAAGTACCATTCAAATTTGAATCATGAAGTTAATATTTCCGGACTTAATGCGTTTATTTTCAGTTAACAATGATTTTATGGACGAAGTTTGAATTATTAAATGACCAAATAGCAAAGCAAATCTGTATGAAATTTATGTCATCATTAAAAGATTAAACTTCATTTCAGATGAGAACACCCGTCTGCGTGTAAGTCTAAAAGAAGTAGACGATTTTCGCAACTATTTGAAGAATTACTATAAACTTTTACAAGACACGCAGTTAGAGTTACAGAAGGAAACTGGTAAGATCTTTACAAACTCTTTCTTTCTTTCTTTCTTTCTTTATTCTTTAAGCCAAAGGCTCATCAGATTTACATGTACAACATATAAACACAATAAAGAGAACAGAATAAATATTGTATATACAAAAATACGCAAAAGGATATAGATATCAATAGTAGTTACAAGTTCGACTTTCGTAGAGAAGTAGCTTTATATAAAAATTTCCCCAAATTAGACAATTCTTTAACATTTTCGCTACTCATTAAACATACAACTTTAAAAACACTTGGTTTGACATAATAATATTTCTTAATGTACATACTTCTCAAATTTTCATAAAATGGACATTTTAATATGAAATGAAATTCATCTTCAATATCATTACAGGCGCAAAGTGTGCAAATTCTTTGAGATCTAAGTGTATCATTATATCTCATTATATATTATTACAAACAAAGACACATATGTAACTAATTGATTATATTTTACCTCTCGATCAAAGTGTTATGTAGTGGAAGAATAGTTTTTAGTCGAATATTTTTTTCTGTCATTTGCAAAATATTGCAATGTAATGTATCGAACATGTGTTGGTAAATCAAAGCTCTCTTTGTTTGAAATTTTATTTTTAATGAATAGCAAATATCATGAAAAGTGTATTAAGAACGAAGTGATAAAATGAAATATACGATATGTATACATGTACATACGAGGGGTGATCAAAAAATTGCGAACTATCTCTATATCTACAAAATCACAATATTCAGATTAGATACACAAGTTCTTTAAATAGCATATGCTGAATAGTTTTTTGCTTTTTGTTTGTGACGTCACAATGTGAAAATGACGTCAATAGGAAGTTGACTTGTTACAAAAAATGGTTGACCCAGTCGTAACCGTTCAAAGAACGGTTTTAAAGTTTAAAGTCTATCTTGGAAATTCGTTTGCATTAACATATAATAATTTGTACACAGTTAATAAAGACAAGACTTCCTAGAAAGTCAATCAAAGATTGTATTGATCGTTATACTGTAGGAAGGGAGATCGTTAAAAACGATATTTGTTCTGTTGCCCAGTGAAATCAAGATTAAAAAGAATTGTGTTTTAATTGAGCAATATACTATGAAAGATTGCAAATTTCAGTATGACAAAAACTTGAATATCTTAAAAATGATATAATTATTAAATGTCTAAGATATCGTTCACTTTTGAGTTTAAACATATTAGATATGAAAAACGGCACCCATTCTTTAGCCACCTCGAATCAACGACTCTCCCTAACAAAGGATTTGGGTTTTGATGGTTGCCATGCTAATTATGGGAAAGAATTTTCATATCCGCCAATTCTGTTGCCGAGATTTGGCCATTTCTGACAAATGGACTGTTTTTGTTATTAAAAAAAATAACTTGCATAGAAGGAACTATAAGACTAAGAGAAATTTTTCAGCTTTTGTGACAGAAGGCTAAGGAGCAGGTCACGTGACCTTGTATATCACGTAATTCGAGCCTGGACAGAACGATGGCAGATGTGCATTAAAATCGGAGAGGACTTATTTAAAATATAATCAACACTGAAACCAAATACTGTTTCTTTTATGGAAGTTATTCACTTAGTTCTCAAACTTTTTGATCACCCTTCGTATAACAAATATAGCCCATTATTTTATCTAAAAGGATTTTTTTTCTACCGTAATTTGTTAAATTAAGCACTCTTATTATATTTTATCTTCCAGAAAAAAACAGACATTTCAATGAATTATTGTCTTCTAATGGCCACCGTATGGAAAACATGATGGCAGATTTACGAAATTACCGTTCTATGGCGGAGAGCTACAGAAAATCACTGGAAGAGAAAAAAGGTCTAAAAAAAATAATGTAGAATGAAAATTTCCAAGTACTCCAGCAGGTACATATTAATGACATTTACTCTGTTAATAAAATAACATTTCTATTCTATAAGGTTGGTTTTGATAATTTTAACAAATTTTGCAGGTCCTCCGAACGTGAGTTTTCAAGGTCCAGGATTTTTTGCACATGGTATGTTTACTTTCATATAATCACCGTTACATGACATTATGCATTTGTAATATTCTGCAGGTAATGTTGAGGTGTTTCAGAATTCCATCCACATGTATGTTTCTTACAGCATTTATTTTGGTTTTGACTCCTTTGAATGTAATTATCAACAAGTTTGTTAGCAGACATATGCCCAGTTTCGACATTACTCTCACAATCGCTTGGCAATACCGTTGATAAACAGCCGTTGTTCTTCCCTTATCATCAGTATTGAAAATTTATAAAGAACTTTAACTAAAACAGAAATGGAATTACAATTAAATTTTATATTCACTACTTTGAAATTGTGATAAATGCTTGAAAAAGGGTGAAGTGATGCTGCATTACAACAAATATGTTAATATAGATTAGTATATAATCAAAATTATAATTTTGTAATTTTATAAAAAATATTTTGAGTAAAATTGATTTAGATTTTTTTCTTCAAATTTTTAATGGTGCAAGAATGATCATATTTACTGCAATACCAATACCTCTGAAACACCTTAGCCAAAAGATTTCTTTATATAGATAAGGCTCGGAAAACTTTGGCATTTCAGTATGAAACCTTTCTACGTCATACTTAGAGATAATAAGACAAACCTTGTTGTTTTACAATAAACCATCTACCCAATACCCGAACAAGGTTATTGTCCAAAGTATAAAAAAAATCAATGTTCTGGAACCATAACTTTAATTTAAAAAAATCTTACGGTCAACCAGAAGGGGATTTCAAAGTGAATATTTCATTTTGAATAATAATAAATGCTTTATAAACATAAATTACCCCTACTGGTAAGAGACTACTTTTTAAAGCTTTTATATTTTTTTTTTTTTACAGGAACTGGTATCTCTGGATCCCGGAGAAACTAGACGCAAATGTGAAATACTGTATCTCTTGGTTGTCTTCCTGTATAATCTGGCTATACACAATTTGATTATCGCTTGAGTGTGCACAATGAACATAAAAGTTCATATAGATAAAAAGAAAAAAAAATAATAAACATGATGTGACCTACGTAATAATTAGTAATTATGTTAAATGTAATTAGGCATTTAATTGAAAAGTGAATCATAAGACCACGGAACATTGACTGGCAAGATTGGAGAATTTCAGATGTCATTTCCATTTCTTAAAGTCTAACGTTCAAACTAGAATTTCCATCCATTTTTCTCAGACGCTCTCACCGAATTTTCAGATCGCTCATTTCTTTTTTTTTTCCAAGTTAATGTTCCACATGATTTTTAATTTTGTACAAAAAGTGAAATTGGGATTTAGTTGATGTAACTTTTTATCCTTTTAGCCATCATAATTATTTTAGGGTGATTAAAAGTATATTTATTGATTTAGCAATGTCCAAAAAATTGTAAATTACAAAGTCCTCAGGAAATGCAAAATTCATAACAATTTTTCATATTCAATATATTTTATTCAATTAGAATAATTCATAAAAAGAAGATCAAACAGAATTTTGATTTCAATATTTTCGTTTTTTTTATATGTGTGCTCAGTTTTGTAATTTTATAGTTGCAAAGATTTTTTTTTATTTTTTCTCTATATATTTTATACTTTAATCCTGTGCATTGTATTGAATTATACAAAGAGAAGAGGTGCTTTTTGGTTATTGTTTTACATGAATTAAATGTACGCTTTGCTGGTTTAGGACCATTTTTAATCTATAATAATATGTCATCTTTGATTTTTAATATCCATACTATCTCTAAAAAAATTTATTGTATTTTATATATGCTTTTGCTGAATTTATATGCTTATTTTTCTCAAAAATAAATTTTAACAACACATTTTTGAATGTTTTTATTGATACAATAGTATTGTATTTTATATTTCATTTACCCACCTTGTCATACTAGTATTGAATACTAATATGAAAAGGTGGGTAAATGAAAAAAAAGAAAACAGATGTGAATACATCGAACAATGATCGATCTATGAAAAATAACAAACAATACAAATTCATGAAGAGGAGCCTAGAACCGGTCACAACCATAGGTTTTTTAAACGGTATCTTTAATGATCACCAGATAGCGCCCGTCTTAGAGTCGCAGATTAAGAAGCTCAGATCCTTACGTCGCAAGTTCGAATCCCACTTTTGGAGAGGGACGTTAAACAACAAACAAACAAACATGGTGGCTGTTTCTTAAAATGATGAAATGAAGGTCCCAGAGAGCTTTTTTTCAATATAAGAGTAAGATGGATATGGAGATAACGAACAGTTTTCAATATCAAAGCCCATAAACCAATACAAAATAGAAGCAGAGCAAACACGGACCTCCGAAACATCAAAGGTGGGATCAGGTGCCATGGAGAAGTGAGCATCCCCTGCTGACCAGTCACACCCGCCGTGTGCTCCTTGTCATGATCGGGAAATAACGGAAAATGCCGTCGTCAATACGGTGCATAAATAATGGACTAACAATTAGTATGATAAACGATAGTCAGTATGTCTCGATGATAAATTGTATTTGCTCACAAGGTCATTGAATCGACATAGAATTTACGAAATGATGACTTTAAACGAGACTGTTGATATTATTGTTTCATCAACTTGCTTGTTAATAATTTACCTCGTTTTAAAAATTGTTAATACGTAGAGCATGCTCTTGCGTATCGAATCAATTGAGATATATAGACTCCGTATGCAGGTGATGAAGGTATATTGCTGCATAAGTAAGGGAAGTTGACGATAGAAAACTTAAAGTCATCGCTATTATCATATAGCTTGGTTGTTATATTACCATTAACGTCTTTTTCAAGTAAAATATCCTAGTATGAAACAGATGTGTCAGACTCTGTGGTATCTTTTATCTCAAGCTCATCAGGATATATCGTATCGACGTACGAATGGAAATTACCATTTTTAATTGACAGTACGTCGTCGATATATCTAAATGTGGAGTTTAAGGCCACAGCAAGTGTTTTTTTTTTCTTTTCACGCATTAGATTTTGCAAAAACCCTGCTTCAAAGAATATAAAAATAGGTCTGCTAATTACGGAGCGCAATTAGTACCCATGGGAATTTCAATAGATTGTTGGAATACCTGGTCTCTGAATACCACATAGATATTGTCAATCAGAAACTCAAGCGTCTTTTTGATGTCAACTTCAGATTACTTGTGTGTGCAATCAGAATTTGTTTCAACAAAATAATTTTGCAAATGACCAATGACCAGGTAAGTAAATTTACGAGTTCCATTTTTATTGAAAAAGCAGCTGTCAATGATCAAAAAGGTTGAGTATAAAGTTGAAAAGTCGTAAGTTTTTAAACTGTTGATTTTTGGTAAATTCTTGTGAAATTAAATTTTCCAAAAGTCCTTTGGAGTTTTTTAGTATCCACATCTGATTCACACCACTTCTTGAATATATTGTTACGCAGTACTCTTGAAGTTTTTCCTTCACTACTGTCAATATCATAATGAGGAGTAACGAAAGAGACTTGGTTAAACATTTACTGGAACCCGCAATGTATCTTTGTTTGTAAGGATTTTTTATGAAGTTTCGGAATCCAATATATAAATATACATTGTATATGGTTGTTAAAATTCATTTTGTGGAATATTAAAAATATAGTAAAATATCTAAGATATCTTATATCTATAATTTTGAAGAGTTTCTTCCTTAGAAAGGGAAGTATGAGTATAAGTAGAATTACCATTTGTAGAATTAAATCCAAGTTTTCTAAAATACTATTTATATAATGAGCCTTACAAACGACGACAATGTTGTTACCTGCTTTGTCGGCAGGAACAGTATTGTACTGATCATGTAATCTATCTAATTCTTTTTTCACTTCTGGATTATTGAACACAGAAGGATAGATGGTTTTCATATTACCCCTCAATCTTTTAATACACGACTTTCACATGGATCTTATACATCTTATCCTTTCTGACAGGGTGTCAACATCTTCGTTTTCATATCTGGTCCATCGTCTGGCGTAATTTTCAACAGAATCTATAATATTTATGAAATTCCGACGCCAGGTGAAGGATCGGGGTTTCGTATATTTAGGACTTTTTAAAATAAGTCATCTAAGGTCCTCATTATCAACTATAAAGTCACCTGTAATAATGTGTCCAGCAGGACTATAGTTATAGGGCGAAGAAGAACATGAACACGATGGAGGATAATGTTTCAGATATTCGGTATCCAGGCCATGTAAAGTTTTTTTTAGAAGTAACTGAATAAATTCTGCTTCAAAAGAATATGAAAAAAGGTCGGTACTAGCTATTCGCATGGCCAAATTAGTTCTTATCAGAACAGTTTACTGTAAGACCTGGTCTCCGAAGACTACAAAAATTTTGCCAATGAGGAACACCCACGTCCTTTTGATAAACTAGTAAGCGAAGATAACTTTTGTGTGAAATCAGTGCGTTTTAACAAAATTATAATAAAGATTACCAAATAAAAAAATACGAAAATTTTGAGTTGCAGTTAAATAGAATAAGCAGTTGTTGATAAATTCAAAAATTATGCTTTTTTGTACTTTATCTGGAGAAATTGCTGTTTAAACTGAAAATGTCATATGCTATGACAAGAAAAATTGATGATAACATTGATTCTAAATGTTTTTAACCTTCTTCAATGAAGTTTTAATTTTGAGAATCCAAATCTAATTTACAGCACTTCTATAATATGCTGTGGCACGGATTTTAAGAAGATTGATTTTAACCCAGTATATTTAAGATAGGTCGAGGTCACTTTCGATTGCTTGAATGTTAATTTTATTAAAGGCTGTTGTGTGGTTTTAAAGATTATCATTCTTAGAGAGTGAATATTGGGTATGGTAAGTCTTCATTGTAAGTCCGGTTGTAGCAGCATAAGTAAATAGGGTTGATCTCTCTCCATCCCTCTCTCACTATACATATACTTAGTTTCAAACATCAAGCATTCTTCAATTGACATTTAATTATGTAATTGGTTAATAGGTTTTTTGATATTTTTTTTCATCATCTCTTATATAAAATATATATCTTAATTTGATTGCTTCATGCTATTTGGTCATTATTACTTTTCTACGTTTCGATCACCGTCGCACTGCTAACTCATTATATCTCAATATCATATCATGACAAACAAATTAAGGTATTTGACACCAGTATGCAACAAAACAAGAGTGCAAAGGGTCAGTACGCCCACAGAGTCCATTTGCTCATAAAGAAATATCAAATTATATTCCAATTCATTGCACCGTAACAATGACCATTGGGAGATCTGGAATTAATCGAATTTACATCATGCATCAATATTTATAGTATTTATTTCCTAGTTCAATTAGAATTACATATTCCAATGTATTTCTGTATGTTTTAACCTGAGATTTTTCAAATCAGATTTAAAATAAATAGGTATGTTTGTTTGTTGTTGAACAATTCTTCTCAAGAATTTTTCATTCATATGGTGACTCCACCACTTGCCAGTTGAGGACTGCGAATTTAGAGCTATACTAGGCACTCAAGGCCATTGACCAGTAGGGGAACTTTTTCTTGCCTACTGCGACTCGGGACCTCGATTATACGGTCTCCCTAGGTCCCACATTGGGGTTCCAAGCTTCGACGTAAAGATGAATCCGTGAAATAAATGGTTAAAACGAACAGCACTAAATAAGCCACAAAGTCTATCCAAATTATACAAATTAGGAGCAGAGCAAATACGGACCCCTGAATAATCAGAGATGGGATCAGGTGCCATGGAGAAATGAGCATCCCAGACCTGTCGACCGGTCACACCTGTCGCGTGCCTCTAATCAAGATCTGGAAATAACGGAAAATACGTCGACAATGCAGTGTAAATACTGGCCTAACAATAAGTATAAAAAAACGTCAATTAGCATTTGACTTCATGATGAAATGTATTTGCTGACAAGATAATTGTATCGTCCATTGAACTTTTAACTCAATTAGCATTTGACTTTATGATGAAATGTATTTGCTGACAAGATAATTGTATCGTCAATTGAACTTATAAATGATGTTCTTGTTTCATTAACTTGTTTGTATATAACTTACCTCGTTTAAGAAATTGTTCAGACGTAGAGCATGCTCTTGAATATCTAATCAATTGAGAAATATAACTACGTATGCAAGTGAAAGGGGTATATTGCTGCATCAGTAAGGGAAGCTGACAATTGAAATGTTTAAGTTATCACCTTTATCATGAAGCTTTGTTATTAAGTTTTGACAATGTCCTTTTTATATTCAAATATGAAGCAGAGGTGTCAGACAATGTAGCATCTTTTATATCAAGCTCTCTGGAATATATTGTGTCAACACATTAATAGAATTACTATTGTGAATTGATAATACGTCGTCGATATATCTAAATTTTGACATGCACGCATGATGAGTGTTTCCTTCTCATGTGTAAATTTTGAATAAATTCTGCTTTATACACTTAAGGCCTGTTTTTACAGGGCGCAATCAGTACCCATAGGAATTCCATCACAAACAGGTTATTGGAAGACTTGGCCCACCAATACCACGTGGATATTATTTGACAATTAATTTTTGTAAACTTTAACTGAAATTATATTGATCTTACGGTTAAACCCTATTATAACAACTGTGGGCCAGTCGTTATAATGTTTGACCATAGCGAGTTGTTCAATTAATTTACCGGGAATTTCTTAAGAATTCAAGTAAGGTAAATAACCACAACGCCAAGCATTGAATTAATTAAATGTTAAAACCAATTTGTTCTGGTTGAACTTAAAACAAACCAAAGGTCTAATTTCTTCTTCTTCTTTTTCTTCTTCCTGTACAGAGCAAGGCCTTGGGATGTCATCGCTCTTTAATTAAGTTGTTCAAATGAGCAGTGTCTTGGTATAAATATGTAAGCTGCTATTGTAATCAACGACTTTATAAAGCAAAAGAAACAAAATATATTGAATGATCATTTATTTAGAGATTTTGTAAAAATCAAAATAAATTGCGTTATTTAATACATGTAACAGGATTGGAACCAACTAGTTTATCTTAATCATATTATAAAGTGTTTAATAACTATTATTATTTTAAGTTTAACTTGCCTCTGCTATGCATTCAATGCTTCTAGTAATGCAGACAAAACGTGATTTATCAAAGTCTATTTCTTAGAAATAATAAACTTGCATGTATTATCCAATAAAATTTACTTAAGTTGGTCTAGCCTTATGTTTTGGATAACCAAATAGATATTTGTAAACCATTGTAATTAACAATAGTAAAGATTGTTGTTTCTCATCACAGATTTCCAGTGCTCAAATGTAATGGGATTTTTTTAAAATAGAAACACTATAAAAACAATAAAGTAATTTAAAGTTTCCTCTTGTAAATTCTGAGATCATTTAACACTTTTTACAATACTACAGTGGCTATTTAACGTTTCACCGATCTAACTAAAAGGTTTTACTATGAAATTCAAATTGACAAACTTGGCCATTGACTTTAATAGCTATTTTTTTTTAATATTCCTAATGATCATTTTAGATTCAAACTTTAATTTCAAATTTAACATCCAAGATATCAATGCTAAACGTATTATAATCCAACCCAAAAAATTATTCAACGCATCATAACAATTCAAAGCACCACAATATTTTGAAAAATCAAAGTACAACCACAAGGTAAAAAAGTCTCAGAAAATCAATACATTAAAGTACATAGCATATACTAGCATACTATTGTTCATTGTACTAATTTTTTTAAAGATTAATTTCTAGTATTCATTCAAGCGTTTTATTTGCTTCAAAATTTAAAAACAAATTTATTCAGACATTTTATTTGAAACATTTTAAACCATTATATATATATATATATATAAATTTATAAAACAAAAAATAAAAGAAAAACATAAATTTTTTGCTTAAAGCAATAATTCAAAGCACAATATAATAAACACCTTTCTTTCTCAGGTTGACAAATATGTAAGTTTATTTGACACACATATCGGTTCCATGTGGAATGTTTTTGCTTGGGTCCCATCATTTCCAACAATAACATTTCTTGATTTTGTATACGCCCTTTGTCAAGTATGACAACGAACAAGCACCAAATTCGGTAATCATTTTCTTTTGCTACAGAAACGTATCCTTTGTTCGCTCATCCTTTTTATATCAAGAAATGTCAGAAACGGATGTTTCTTTCATCTTCAGATTGAAACGTTTTGTTTCCATACAGGCTTGTGGAAACCATGTAGTACTTTTCCTGCAGGTGCTCTCTGAGTGAATCACTTGTTGTTGAATAAAACCTCTACAGAAAGAAGTATGTCTTTGATGTTTCGATCAAGTAATTTGTCGTCCAATACTTTTTCGAAATCTTCACATGCCGGTGATTCTATGCTTTCTTCTCTTTCAAAGGTTGGTTGTCTCATAACAGCTATACTAGCGGATTTCTTAGACAGACCAGAATTAAAAGCTATAACATTATTGTCCGGAAGTTGGCCTACACTGGCGCTGAATATAGGATTCTTTCCCGACATTTTAAAATTTTTTCTCCGCCTTGTTAAAGTTTCTTTTGGATCCAGATGTTTTAGATGCTCTTTTGGTGGCACTAACACCGTGTGCTCTGAAATATCTTCCGAATCCAATCCCATTCCATCTTTCTGATCATCATCGCTAAAGGTTGTCTGTCGGCTCGACAAAGGGACAACCAGTCGATGTTTTCCATCGCCTTCTTCGTCATCACTTGAGGTTGCCTGTCTGCTCAAAGAGGGGATGGCAAGTCTGTATTTTCCATCGTTAGATGCAGTTTCATCTTCATCACTAAATGTCGTCTGACGACTACTAAAAGGGACGCTTAACCGTGATTTAATGTCAACAAAATCCTCTGATTTTCCTGAGCGACTCATTTGAGAAGTTTCTGCACTAGTATGTGAATCACAAGACGCAGAGTGTTGACTCCAAGCTGTTCGTTTTTCTCTGGCTTGTGCACACGCTTTTTTAATTTCTTCAACATGGGTGGCTTTATCGGGTCCATAGTGTTCTTCATTTGAAGCCATTTCAAGAAGCCATGCCATTAACTTATCATAAGAGTCGATTTCTTGTTCATCAGCATCTTCTAATCTTTGTAATATTTTTGCTGAAAAAATTATTTGAAAATTAGCAAAAAATTAAAAATATTTGTTTTTCAAAATTACATCACTATTGAGATTGATATAGTTGAACAAGAACAAAGCAATGGGCATAAAGACACAAATAACACACAATTCGTCGGAAAACATAGTGTCTTGAGGTTAATGAAACATATTTAAATCTCTTATCTGCATAATGCAGATACATTGGAAAGGAGTCTAACATTGGTCGAGGGTAGATGCTGGACGTTAAATGGAAAAGGTCTGTTTGATTTATGCTCAATACACCCTTAGCAAGAAAATACACTACGCATCTACTTATACAATTACAATATAATTAAATATTCATTGATAAGCTTGTATCAATGGTATGTAATATCGAAAGATATTTGGGACATTATTATAAGTACAGTCAAATCAATTATTTCTCAGGGTATACTAAAATTGCATTGAACCCGATGTCAAAAAGAGAATCGAGGCGATCGCGATTATTTATCATGAATCGAATGGGCATGGAAATCAAATGTAAAGCATTTGGTAACACAATGAGTTTGTGAATATATCATTGTTAGTTGTTAAGCCATATAAAATGGTACAATTTGGTTATAAAATTAAGTGCTTTTAAAAATACATATTAGTGGATGTTTTACATACAGTCTTTCATTTTTAAAACGTATTTATACCTTTCAGGTCTGTATGTACATATGGGTTGAAAACTAAGCTTTTTTCAATATTTAAAGATGCTGATAGTTAAATGTGCACATTGATTCTCTTATCCTTGATGTAAATGGAAACATATCATCCGAAGTATAATAAGCAGAAATATATAATTCACATATATGAAAATAACGTTTCCAACAAGAAAAATGTCAATAAACATCCGAAGTACAGGATGTACGTGTATAACATAGTACAACAGAACAAAGTTGCTTAATTGAATTGAATTATGGAGTTCATGTCTTCCAGTTGTTTCCATAAGCAAGAGCATGTTCTATGTACGCACAATATCTAAAACAAGGCAAGCTATTTCATAACAAGTTGACGACACAAGGATAGCAGCAGTCACGTTTGGCGTCAAAATTTTGAAATCTGTTGTTGATAAAAGACCTTGTCAGCAATCTATCAAGAAGTCACACATTGACTTGCATTTTATAAAAATTGTAAGGCCATAACTAACGGATTTTTTTCTGTTTGCTAGAGCGTGAAAAAAAAGCGGGCGTGGTCGGTAGACAGGTGATGTTTGCTCCTCACCTTAAGGACTTTAAGCTTGATTACTGTTCGAGTTCATAATTTTGTTATTTTCATATTTCATCTACACCCAATAAACCAGAAAAATACCAACGACACTTCCCAAACCAACTCATGATTTATTTATTTTTTTGCAAATTCAATTCAACTGTACCAAAGTTGTTTCATAAAAATAAAAAAGTAATTTTATGTATCAAAAATAATTGAAGCATTTCATAACAAAAAAAATATGTACTTCAAGACAATTTGTACAATATTGTGCGGCTATAGCTCCTTCACAGGTACTTGTGGACAGGACACCCCCCCCTTTAAGAGAGACCTTTCTCTCTTTTAATGTATAGTGGGGTATTTTTTGTGGAGCGATTATTTTGGGGTCTTGACGATTTATTCCTATTGCATAATTGCATGTTGAATAAGTATAATCAATATAAATTGTGAAAAAAATGTCAAATAAGCCCCGGGGTTGAATACCGGGGCGGGGTTTGGGGGTGGGGTGGGTGTGGGTGTGGGTCCTGTCCACAAGTACCTGTGAGCTCCTTCGCATCTAATTGGCATTCCACAGTACACATACCGTACTCTGATAACGTATGGTCAATTCCTTGACAACGTCATGTAATTACTATGTTTTAGAAACTACAATGGCATATTTTGTGCACTTTAAGCTTATATTTCAATACATGCAAAGCAGATGACTTGTTGCATCTAGGATATTCCCCAGAGTCGCAAATTATATAAGATTTGCGAGGTAGAGATGTTTTGGCAACTAGCTATTATGCGTGTGTGCATGTTCTTGACCTTGCATTACAATTTTTGCAAGGTTAATGAGCTGGGTAATATTATGTGTAAAAAAACGTGTTTATGTGGTTTATTATTATCATTATTATTAGTTTTGATAGTAGTTACAGATCAAGTTTGCATTTTGTTCGAATTCGGTGATTTTTGACGGAATTTCGTCGTTGTCGATTTTTAATGAGAACCAGGTTACACTTGTCGGTAGGGTTATAGTATTGCTAATGAAATATTTCCAGAATGTCTGTCCTTATAGATTTATGTGTCGTATGTATTCCATATTTATATATTTGTCTATCCTGTAAATTGAATTCTGCTTATCTTCTGTTTGGAACTTCAGACAGGTTAAACACTATTCATAAATATCCGTGCAAATCATAGACTAATAGATGAATTTAATGTTAAAATAAAGACTAGGTCAGTTTTTATTACCTGTACAGATTCGATTTCATTTTATTTGATTGTATTTTTATGTTATCAATATAGTTCTAAAATGTCTATCGTTCTTAATATAAAAAAAAATTTTTTTGCAAAGGAAATGACAAAGAACTTTTAAAGAATTAGGGAGCAAACCAAGTACTGGATAAATATGTATACATCTATTTGTCTTTTTATTACTTTCAAGATTATATGACTGGAAGAACAAACATTATTTTCTATTGATATATTATTGTAAACCAGTCACGAAATTCATGTAGAAGAAATCGTGAGTAAACATATGATTTATTGATGCTTTTTGGTTTATATTTAGAAAAAAATCAAAACTAATTGAAACATAAGAATTGCGACAAAATGTCATACATCATAGAATTATTCCCAGCAGAGTAATTTACTAGCGACCATTACTACGACTTTGATGTTTGCAATAGATTTTATCGGGAAACATTATAGGGTGACGTTGGAGTTCGATATAGAATAAATACCTAAGTTTCGCTTAATCTGAGAGAATATTGTTGAGTTTTATATTCCTATAAAATGGGGGGAAACATTTTCTATACTAGTTGATCATTCTTATACATATGAATATGCATTCGATGACAGTTTGGAGACGATGAATGAAAGTTTCAAATTAATTAGTAAATGATAACACTAAAAACTTTTTTATTTCAAAAGCTAAATAACCAAACTACATTTACTCCAACGACAAAAGAAAATCAAACTTTCTATTCACCCTTATCTTTTTTTTCTTTTGATCTTATTTCATGTAGCTTAGTTGACCAGTTACCAAAACCATAAACTGAAACTAGACTAAAAGTCAATTTTTTAACACTCAATATCCTAAGTTTCATTTTTCCATACATGTTTAACAACTTCCGTGTTCATAAAATATCGTAATGCAAACACACAATGAACTTCGTTATACACATATGAAATTTTAACAAAAGTATTCTCTCATTCTATGTTCTTCAGACTTTTTTTTGCTAATTTTACAGTGTAAAATGCTTTCACAATGTTAACAGGATTCATATCTTGGGAAATAATATCCATTGTGTTTAATGATAAATTAATATTAAGGAAGAATGTTTATCAAGCCTTTCGTAAATCGTTAGGCCATCTTTCTCACTGAATTTACTACAAAACTATCCCTGTATGTATATTTGTAAATATTATATGTTAATATATTTTTATTCAGACTTTGTACAAAGCCATTGAATATGTTGATGTAAAAATAAGCGTTTAACTAAATGAACCAGTTTCAGTTTCAATTATCTCGACTGTTAACATGAGTAAACCGCATCTTGTTATGACTATGTCGCGTCTTGCATCTATGATGTCAGATATGGGCTTACGTATAGGATACTACACAAATAAAAATCAGAGTCTCTTAAAAGTTTGTAGCTTGCATGTCAACATAATTATATTGCATGTAGACATAATTCTTGCATGTTGACATAATTTTAATGCATGTGGACATAATTTATCTCGCATGTAGGGGGCAGAAATATGCAACCGTAGGATTGCTCTTTTTAACAGATCAATGCAAAGGCTCACAAGGGTTGTAACCGAATAACAGAGGACGATTTCTCCTCTTTGGCACCTTATCCCTACTCTAATATTTTCAGGGGTTCATGTTTTGTCCTAGTCGTTTTCTTTACTGAATGCATGAGTTTGATAAATGTTCCATCTTTTTAGACAATTTATTCATTTTTCTTTAAAATGGTCCATTTCAAATATTAGGAAAAAAATTACATGATTAATGTACATTGTATACATTTGTATATTTAGTCAAAAACATTATGTACTTCTTTGGTATCACTTTCTGTACCGTGGTAGATAAAATTTTAATTTATGTTACTGAATTCTTCTTAATCACATTTAAATCAAAATAATTTCTACACAAAAAAGATAATAATTTGTAAAGGTAAATTTTGTTTTGAGCTGTAAGTTAATTAGTAAAATACGGTCAAGTTTTTTATATATCATAATAGAGTATTTTTATTGTTTTTTAGTTGTATAAGGAATTTATATTTAGAATTTTTTGATACTGGTAGTATTTTCACAAGTGCAAAGTTTGAAAGTTTGATGATTTGATACCCTATTATGGCCCCATTCTAAACTCTTAGGGCCATGATTTACACGTAAACATAATTAAATTTGCATTATTTTGAGGTGTTTGTTTATTGATACACCAATTGTGTTGTCATCGATCTTCTCTATAGTGATACTATATGATCGTAATCAAGTAAAGTAGCCATACTTATTTTTAAAACGATTTAAATAAGAAGATTTCAAATAAACTACGTTTGATACTATTATGTGGCCCCATCCTACGCTCAAAGGGTTATGAATGAAACGTAGTGGAATCTGCATTACTTGGGGGAAGTTTGCATATTGATACGCTTATTGTGGTCCTGTTCAAGAAAAAATTATTCATTTCTCGTACATACTCCATGTTAATTCATGATACTCTATTGAGACCCAAACAAACAAAAAACAATCAAATAATTTTTTCTGGTCTAGTGGTTCTTGCAACAATTTTTAAGGTCCCCAATCCATTTTCACTATTTTTAATTATCTCCCCTATAAAGAGGGTGTAGCTCTGTATTTATGCAAACTTCAATCTCCCCTATCCGAGGAAGTATTCTGGCAAGTTGGGTTGAAATTGAGCAGTGGTTCATAAGGAAAGGGTTGACTATTGAAAAAAATAAAAATATAAGGACAGGTAGACGCCGAAAAATTGTTATCAGAAAAGGTCTTTCCAGCTTTTAGCCCAAGTGCATAAACCTAACTTCCTCTTGAAGGTCAATAACTTTCTTCTCTATTGGGTTAGTGACAAATAATTAGAGGGTAAATAACTCCCATTTTTTCTATCCATACTCGAAAAAAAAAAGCTAATTGTTCTTTAGCACTGATAACTCCTACATAGTTGATAATCAGTTGTATTCGTCCAATAAACAGAAAATCAAAACAGTCTACAAACGTCGGGTTCCTTTATTCGCCAGCGGAGATTAGTGTATAAAGATCCTGTTGTTTACCTTTAATCATTCCTGAGCTCTGCAGTCTTATGTCTGAACAGTGCAAAATGAATGTGAAACAGAGAAAAAAAATCAATGTCTAGTGGTTCCATTTCAGATTCACCGACTGCTTTGGTCTCTTTGCAAAGCAGTACAACCGAATCTTTTTTTATGAATACAATTTATGTCACAATTTTATCCCATGTACCTATTAAATTAAATGAATCGCAAACTCTATAAAACTGTCATAGGAGATACCAATGACCACTTATCATTACACATGTACTATATATGATGGACTGAATTTAGAATGTAGGTCAAAAAAGAAAAATCTAGAAAGTCAATTTTAAAGAGCAATCAAGCACATAAATAAATTTGTTTCTCGGAGCTATTGGAAAATATGTACCTCATTAATGATGCTACACAATACGGAGATAGTAAATCTCTATACGATCGTGTTTTTTTCGATCAATGTTTATAAAAGCTTGTTCCAGATAGCCATAAAAAAAATTGGCAAGATTTTTCTTCAATCTAAATAATTTAGAGTCATACTGGCATTAACTGCGCCATCCAAAAAATCATAAATAAAATTGATGTATAAAATTTTGTAACAATCAATAATTTAGTCACCCACGTTGAATTTCTTCGAGAATGTTTGTTAATTTAACTATTTATGAGTGTCAATCTTTAACCAGCTACGTTCAAGGCTGTTTCTCAATCAAAATTAGTTTATTTAATTAGTTTGACTCATCTGACAGTATCACTATTCTCACTGGATAAATATAGTCTTCACTTTTATAATTTCAAAGGTTTAAAAAAAAGAGCTAATCGAATGCATTTAGGCAATGCCTGTGTTAAAGAAGTGTTCTTAAGGTGGTCATCATTCCTGAAGGTTTGTACATCTGATTCCCTGATAAGTTTACGATATAAACATGATTGCTTATTCAGAAGGAAAGCCAAGCCAAACTTCAAAGGTAACGTGCAAGGTAACAATAGACCGAGGGTTCTAAAGGATATACATAACCCCAGAGAGTTCCTCAAAGATGCAAAATACATGGATTTCTAATACATATTTAATAAAGTTTTATCGTGCAAACTAATTAAAACTCTGTGATACAATGAGGACTTTTTACTTAAAGACTTAATTTTCACAATTGACAGCAAATCTCAGCTGTTTCATTGGCAAAGAACTAACCTTTGCATAGTAGTTTATATTTGGGGTAAAAAATACCCTCCTTTAATTACAAAATAACGTAAACATTATAAACAAGTACTAATTATTTACTATGTACATTCTTTCATTCCACAGTAATCCTTCCCTTTGAGCATATGAAGATAATTCATTGTTAGCAAACATATATAAATGATAATGTGAAAATTATATTTATAAGCATCAAAACTGATAAATCAAATGGATTTGTATAAAAACAATGCATACCTTCTTCACCTTCCATTTCAAATTTTCCTGACGGCTTCCCTAATTTCTTACTTCCTTGGTTTCCCATTATACAGACTCACGTGTGGTTCGTATAACAATAATTAACAGCAAGGTACAAGAGGGTTTTCATTCATAAACCTCCTGACATCAATAAGAGAATGCTGCAGTCGTGATCCGATCTATATATACGTCTGACTTCGCTACGGGAGATACAACCGATGCATTATACGCCGTGTTAACAGAGGCGTTTTACAATCGAATTCCCGTCGGTGATGTGACGTCATTAATTTGATAAAGAGAGCTTTTCTTGATGCGATTGCGGATTGTTACAAATTTATTTTTTTCATCAGTAGTTAGTTCATTTATCTGTTTAGGTTGTTCATTTTACAATTTTTTTGACAGTTAAATCATTTTTGAAGGTTAAATCATATGCCAACTAGTGCTAATTGTAACGGGGACCGTTACAGATGTTCCCCAAACGCTCCCCATCTCTCTTTTGGTGCCATATTCCCTGTAAGCTTCATTAAATAAGACAAACTCTATGCATTTGAGACTTTAACAACGTTTACCCAGAAGTGTACCAAGTTCTTTCAAATTTTAGCATTGCACGCGGGCGCATGTGAATACATGTGCGTAATGACCATATCACAATTGTCTACACAATCTATATATTTCTAAATGCTAAATATTAAAGTATTAAATCCAAAAGTATTAAGAAATACGCTCATTCAAGTGTATTTTGGATTTTACTCATTTCCCGTGCACGCACGTGCATGACCATACCTTCCTATATAGTCCATTACATCTATCTATGTTCTAAATCCCAACCCGTTTGGTGGAAAATCAAGGGAGTTATAGCTGTTTAAAGTTTCAGCCAATCAGATTGCAGCGCACGTACACGCACGTTTGCATGGAGACCATACCTTCTTGTAGAAATCCATTATATCTATCTATGTCCCAAATCTTATCCTGTTCGGTTAAATACCAAAAGAGTTATAGCTATTTAAAGTTTAAGCCAATCAGATTGCAGCACACGTGCATGCGCATGCTTTCAAGATAATTCTTATATATCATGATGTAGATCTTTAAAAAGTATGAATATGCTCAAAATTTCAAAGGATTTTGTCAAAAAACAAAAAAGATATTGAGACTTTAGTTTCAGCCAATCAGAGCAAAGCGCACATGCATGCGCGTGAGATCTTGCTATTTTGACCATGTCATCTTGTCTTTGCTACTAATATATCCTTATAATATGAGTTTCAAAGCATTTCATCTAAAATTGAGAAAGTTAGTCTACATCAATTATATTGATCATTTCTCGTGTTGCACGTGAGCGCTCTTGCAAGCACGTGCGCGCAAAATGACCTTCGTTCCGCAAATCTACATAACATGTCTACTGACCCTAAAAACATTTCACCTTAGTCAGATGTGTAGTTAACAAGATCATTCGCGGACAAAAAAGTGCCCAGGAAGAAGAAAAATAATAATAATAAGAAACAGAGTAAAAACAATATGTTCCCCAACTTCGTTTGGGGAACATAATTATGATCAGCAAACAATATGCGTGGATATGAACGCAGAACGTTTTTATTACTTCAATAATTTCTTATGGTTATTTTTATATTCGGAATGTATCATGACTGTATTAAAATACAGACATAAGATTATATTATTTAAAAATGAGATTATGAAGCGTTATTTTGAAATCATTTAGAATCATTTAAACTGCATGGCTAAGCATAGACAGGAAGAAAAAGATTGCCTGCTTACAAGTATCAGAAAGGAGTGTTTTTTTTCATGTACAATATCCACAGAGAATTGGATAACCTACAGAACGAGATACACAACATGCTATCTCCAACCCACTAAAACTTGATTTGTAATTTCTGTTTTAACCTGTCTTTACCAGCAGTGTATTAACATATGTATTTCAGCTTTGAATTGTTTACCATGAAGGACAACCTTCCAATACAATACAACCAATGCATTGATTTTGTCATATGATTAGTTACAACAATTGATATTTGCTCAATTTGAAGGCATTCTTGAAAGATAAATTGCCTAAATTTCAAAGCCTTCATAATGGGAAATTTAATTTTAAGGAGTAAATTTAATAGCTAACCACAATAAACTGGTAAAACCTGGGTTCGACAATTATACAGCGAAGATTATACATGTATATATATTTATCGAACAGTGCTTCTGTGCATTTTATTATCAAGCTACAAATTTTCAGCAAGAGGTATACTTAAAAAATTAATAGACAGATTGCTTGTATCTGCGTTAATTCATCATACCAATATAAGAATCCTAGACGAGTTCAGTCACCAAGGACTCTCCCATTACAAAAACACATTGCGGATAAAAAAGGCCAACGTCCCCCAGGATATACGGTCTTATTAACACAGGTAAAACAGCACAACTACGGAGTACAAAACGAGGCAATTTTTTCATCAGTGACGTATTCCTGATCGTGCTTTCTCTGAATGATATGATCGATTTTCGAAAACCGGCAACATTATGGATAAAGAGAGCATAAAACGACTAGTGCTGCATTGAACAAGATTTAGTGAAATGAGAATCTCACAAGGGAAAAAAATACCAGTTCCATGCGGGCTCCACTCCAAAATTTTCTTTAATTTTGAGTAACTTTATGGATTATTTTATTTCGTTTGATTATTTCTTTTTGACAATTTCTTTAAATCTAATTTTGAAGGCAATCTTTTTTGTCTTCAAATTTGCAACTCCATGCAAGGAAAAGGATATTCTAATATGTTTATAAATGCAAGATATCTTGAAATCTAATTGTAATATGATTTAAGTACCATTTTTATATTATTCAATTGTTTAATTTTCTGAAAGTATTTTGTCAATTTTCAACCATACAATCATTTTTTTTTTTTAAATCTTATTGACTATTTGAACAGTAGCAATTATGCCCATTGTTTAATGGATTTGGTTGAAAACTTTCATGCAAATATATGTTGCTTAGTAGTTGCAATTTCGAGGATTCGTCCAATATAAGATTATTTTTGGTTTAAATCTTATATAAAAAGTGGTATTTTGAAAACAAATATAATCCAACATTTACTGACCATCACGTATTCCCTAAGTTAGCATTCAATATTAATGTAGTATAAACCAAAATAGCTTATGCATGCAATACTAAGTACATAAAAAGATATTCTGGTGGTATTACAATATAATATCAAATAAGTTCCCAGTGGTTTTACTTTTAATGATCCTCTTTTCTCCTTACTTGCTCTTAAAAATGCTGTAAAAGAGACATTAAAACAAGATTAAAGAAAAGCTTATTGGAATATATGAAGTTATTTTTGTTTTCAAATTGCAGTATAAAAATTCACATGAAAGGACATACATGTAACTGTTATTTCGATTTCGTCAAGATTACAAAATCGGTAAGTTGAATTAAAGATCTTGACGTTATAAATATGGTATCAACTCGTAACCTTAATCCTTTACTGAAATATCTGTAAAATGTTTATTTTGAAATCAACGTCATCCCCATGATCATACCTGTAATTTATGAGGTTTTCAGGTGCAATGGCATCTAGGAGATCTACTAGTGTCGACATCTGAGACTCTTGGATTTCAAAACCACAACTCTGCATTTTGAACAATTGAAAAAGTGATTGTGTATAGATCACAACAAATACATTACATAAAGCATGAAATTATTATGATACTTTTCCAAAACTCGGGTGACACACCCTTATTTGTCACTGATACAATTAATTATCATAAAGAAATGTCATAACATTCTATCTTCTTTCGAAAATCTTAAACCTACATGTAATTTGGCCAACTCTTTATTTTTCATATGGAGTAAAAGAAAATAGGTACAGTATATGGTCTGGTCCAATTTACCAGAAAACAAAACTCTTTCCTATGTTGCATACCAAAACATTTCTCCTTTTGGCATACCAGTCTAACATTATTCAATGAAAATATCCGTGAGCAGTCAGTCCGGTGTGTAAAATTAACAGTTGTAAACTGCCAATGGAAATGTATAGTCAAGTAGAGTATGATTGAATCAATGTCTACCTAAAGTAATTCAAGCTTTTCATTCCATTTCCCTAAATGCTTGCAATATGCACCATTTATGAATTAAGCAGAGGTAAAAGAAAGTAATTTTTCTACCGATCTAACTCTTTTGGTTACTTTTTTGCTTACTAGTATGTTAAGTGTGCCTTTTATGTCTCTTCACTGTGAGACTATTTTCATTATAATATAACTGTCATATATGATACCTGTAGGCCTTGAATAAACTCTTGAATTGTCACAGAGCCCATCTTCTTCCTATCTAAGCTTACAAACACATCTCCAAGTTTAATGTCCTTCTCCTGACTATACTGTTTGATAACTTGAAGAATATTTGAAGGGGTGATATCAGCAATCTGGACTCCGAACATTTGCTCCTTTGCTAAAATTAAATAAATATACAAATTAAAAAAAAGTATTTCCCCTGTTTTAAGTAAGGAAAAAAGAACGTTTTGTCATAATTGGCAAATTATTTACATTAATTTTTCCAAAAAAAAAAATCTAAAATGCATTTTTAGAAAATTGCTATCGATAACTTGAAGAATATTTGAAGTGGTGATATCAGCAATCTGGACTCCGAACATTTGCTCCTTTGCTAAAATGAAATAAATATACAAATTAAAAAAAATGTATTCCCCCTGTTTTAAGTAAGGAAAAAAGAACGTTTTATCATAATTGGCAAATCATTTACATTAATTTTTCCAAAAAAAAAAAATCTAAAATGCATTTTTAGAAAATTGCTATTGTGCATTCAATTATTTCATTCTTTTTTTTAGATTTTATGTTTAAATTGCAAATATGCGGACTAAATTTTAAAGCTATGATTTTTTTTTCTTCTAGATTTTATGTTTCAATTGTTATGCATGCAAAATTTTAAAGCAAATGAATTGTAAAAATATCAAAAAATCAATTATTCTTAACTTCTAAAACTAGTTCAAGGCATGTACAAGGTCAACATTGACTACTGAAATTAGGGGGTAAAAAAAGTGCTTCGAATGTCACCATCACTGTCCTGTCGACAGGTATAATCCATCATGTGATCCTTGTCATGATGGGATAAACAGATAAATACGTACACAATTCAAGGTAAAAAAAAAAACTTCTATCAAAGATACCAGTCAATATTACATTAAACTTTATATTGTATTTGCAAACAATGTCATTGCATCGATCACAGAATTTGCAGAAGTTATCTTTCAATACGAGATTGTTCATATCCTTGTAACCTCAACTTATTTGTCGTTATTTTGCCTCGTTTTAGAAAACAACTTAAGGTATACCTTTACTCAGATGACTAAAAATTCCACTGATAAGAACGAAAAACCACCTATTGCACATTGTACATTTTAATAGCATATTTAAGAAATCTGACTGATAAGTACTCTAAACCATTTATAGCCTCAGATTACCTTTGTTGCCGTTATTCTCGTGGTATTAACATTATATGGGGTCAACGATCAAATCATTGAGATATGTTACCTGAAATGGTTTTTGTTCATATTTCTGAATTTCTTTATTTGATAGCATTTAATTATTTGAAATAATTTATTAGCTTTAAGGCAAATAAAATTTGCAAAATGATGTCTGAAAAAATATACAACCTTTACATTTGATAAATATTGCAAAAAATAAAAGATTTTGACAAAAATGAAAAATTAAAAATTTAGTCTGAATTTCCTCTGCATTACCATACATTGACTTTTGTTCCTGTATATTTCATTCAAATAATAAAATATGAAATTTTAAAATTGATATTGTGTTAAAACTTAATAATTTTATCCATTTAAAACAATTTTTGATTTAATACATTATACTTTATGAAATTTCTTTTCTGATTTCCGAAACCTGAGTAAACGTCATCCTTAACACAGAGTTTTTGTCCCTAACTCGTCATTCTTAATCCTCAAGGCAAAAAAAAAATATCAATAAACAAAAAAAAAAAAAAGTTCAAGTTAAAATTAGAAAAACGAGGTTCCATCTTTTCAAGCCACTGATAGTTTTAGAATGAAATTAAAAACTTTTTTAATTGACTTCTGATATACGAAAATGCACTGTAAAGTGTCTGATGTATTTGAAATTGGCCATGAATTAACCACGTAAAACTTATACAATAGGTAGAGAGTTAATGATTGTTATGATAATTATGATTTCACGGATGTTGTTTAATACAGACTGATCGGTTCTACGACCTCGGCATATCAGGCATATGAACTTCTAGGGTTATAAGCGTATGCTCTCGAAATACAAATGGCGCCATACTATTCCTAATTTCTTGTGCGGTGTAGTCATTAGTCTACTGCATTCATTAGTATCAAGTGAGAATATAATCATTGACTATAGTGAGAAATAGAATACTACAGCTTCTCTTGCCAATTGATTGGCTGGTAAATTTCCCACACATACATTTAATAACCCAGAAACAAGGAACGGCTCACGGCGGTTTTTCTCTCACGGGGATAGAACATTGTGTAAATTAGGGAAGTATGTCGGTACACTTTTTTTCAATTGAAGCTCTTAGTAATCGCTTGCTTCCGAAACCAAATCTATTAACTGCGCTTCTGCATGACTGTATAGTGGGACTGTCGTAGTTCATGTATTTGCGGTTATCATTGATTGCGATTATACCTCGCAGTTACCTTTTTTAGGTTTGACTTTGATTACGTAATCACTTAGAACAACACCATGTGTAACGTGAAGCTCTTTGGTTTCTTCCAGAACTTGCTTCAATTCTCTAAACTCTTTGTCAACCTCTACACCCTAGAAATACAATCAAGCACTGTGTATAAATAAGGAGGAGATATGGTCTTTGAATAAATGAAAATGGAGATAAGCAAACAGTATAATTTAAACTTAAAAGACCATTTGATGAAACAATAAGTATTGGGAGCAGAGCAAATATTGACCTCTGTATGGAGCATAAAGCATCCCGTGTCGACAAGACACGCCCACCATGTGCTCCAGAACAAAAAATCCAGAAAGAATTCACTGTTAATAAGGCTTGATAGTTTATATGAAAAACATAAGTCAGCATTCAACTTAATGGTATGATATATAATGATATTTATTGTATTTGCTGACAAGATCATTATATTGACCATACAAATTGCAAAATGAAAACGTTAAAACGAGGCTGTTGACATCATTGTATCAGCATTTTTTGTCAATAACTTGCCTGGTTTTAAGCATCCTCTTTTGTGTCTATTCAACTGAGAAACATATACTGGAGGACATAAACCCATATACAGATGATATATGGGCATATTACTAAACATGTAAGATGAGTTGACTAGAGAAAAGTTGCAGTCATCCCGTTTATTGAAAAGTTTTTGTGTTAGATTATCATTAACTTTATTCTTGTAAAATACCCAAATATGGAACACAAGTATTAGACTCATTATTATCTTTTATCTCAAGTTCACTGTGACATATTGAGTCGACATATGAATGGAAGTAACAATGCATTGTTTATTATTGATATATCGTTGACATATCCAGATGTCGTTCTTCTTTTTTGTATTAGTTTTTTTTTTTATAAATTCTGCTTCAAATAGATATAAAATTGGTATGCTGATAACGGGGTGCGATTGGTACCCATGCGAATTCCGCTAGTTTCTTTGAAGATCTGATTTCCAACTATATTGATATTTTCTATCAGAAACTAGGGCTTCTTTTTATATGAGTACTTTTGTGTATAATCAGCAGAATGGTTTTTTAAATAACCTGTGACAAGGAAAGTAAATTTACGTGTTCTATTTTTATTTGAAAAAGCAGCTGTTTATGATGTGAAAAGGTTAGTATTCAATACAATACACTCTAAAATGATATACCAGTACCTCTTAAATACAAATAATTATAATGAGCCTTTTAAAGAAAAAGATGTAACCCACTTTTGTATACATGTAGTAGATATTGGATGGAGAATAAAAATAGTTACCCAATTTTTAACTTTTAGTAAATAGACTTACCGACAGATCTAACTGTGTAATTACACAGTGTTCACAGCTTACTCCTTTAAGGATGTCTTTTGCTCCTTCTACCCCAAAAGGATTATGTCCTATCTACATATATATATAGAGTTTATGATTAGGTATACATGTATATCAGTGTTGAGGTGGAAGAATGCTTTAATTATAATTTTTTAAATATATTTATACAAAAAAAATACGATTTTATCTAAACCTACAATTAAGCTAACGGATTTTTAAAGAAACACGTCTGTCACTTCCTGTGTTTTGCTCTGTGATTTTATTAATAAGAATCGATAAAAATGTTGAGAACACAGAATTTGAGTTAAGAAGAAATCCATGTGCAATGCAACATAACATTGATGTTCAGTCGTTCTTGTCGCTACAGTTACGTTCCGTCGGGACGAAGGAAATTGTGAACTGTTTACCCAATATGAATTCACTCTTAGAAACAAACTGTTTTCGGTAAAATAAATTCCTTAATAATAGGTGTTTGATGCTTGCAGAGATAATATAGTCTTCTATATAAAAAGAAGCTGTGTAAAACAAGGGTTTGTGTCCCGCTTTCGCTGAAAGTGGGGAATATTAATTTCGGTCGGTCTGTCTATAATATTTTCGGTTCCAAACGATAGGTGAAGAAACTTGAAGCAATGAAATTTTTTACAACTCCCTATAACCTACGTAAGAACCCTGTCGATTTTGAGGTCAAAAGGTCAAAGGCCATAAATTTATATAAATTCTGTCTGCTTTTACACTTTTGTTTCCGCGCGATATCTAGAGCTTTTGGAGTAATTTAATAACTCCTATTTATATAATGTCAAAAGGTCAAAGGTCAAGGTCGCAAATTCAGACACTTTCTGTGTGTGTGCCTGTCCTTCTTAAACTGTCCACCACCCCCTAGAACCGTGCATAATTCTCCCAGTTTTTTTTTCTTAAGCAGGGGACACGGTTTCTCTGAATTAGCTTGTTTCCTTTCCAATGAAGAATTGGCGTAAGAAACGAGACTTATTTATAATATGTAAAAGCTTTACAAATTGCGTCTTCAATAACTAAAAATTATTCATATTTTACTACGTATCTAAATATAACGTGTATGCTAGGTTTCTGGAATATAATAAATCAGATTACCCTTAGAGTTCGCAAGGCATCGTTCTGATCAAGCGCTTTGCCGATCGCAGTTGCGCCTGTTCTAGAAATTCGGTTATAACTTATATCCATCACATAAAGCGTGATGCTTCTCTTTAAGATCTCTGCTATAGCGAGCGCCCCCTCGTCTCCAAAACCGTTCATGGACAAATTAATCTCTTTCAGTCTGCAATTGCTCTACAAGAAACATAATTTAAACTCTTAATTTCTTAGTGTTTTGGTACCACATATAAACTTTGCTTGTTTAAAGCACGAAAATAGAAAATGCTTCAAGTTATTAAAGAAATAAAGAAAAGCGCTCAAAAAGGAGTTCTAATCTCTGCATCCTTTTTGGCAGTCAAATTTAGTAAGTCATTTACCCAGATCCCTTCACAAAGCTTAAGAGTGCTGCCTCGTCTAAAGAAATTCCAACTCAAGTCTAAGTCTTCTATAGTCTCGTTTTCAGCTGAAATAAAATTACTAGCATATTGAATTATTTTCCGTTTTTATTTTATAAGGCTAAATATATGTTGTTGTTTTATTTAAAGAAATATAAAAAGAATCAAATTTATAACCACGAGCTATTAAAATACTGTTGAAGAAGTAATTTGGTTTCATTGAGTAGTTTACCTATAGCTTGTCCGAGAACGAGCGCAGCATTGTCAGAGAATTCATTGTGACTCAAATTCACATTTTTAAGCCTGCTGTTCTCCTGAAAAGTATAAGTAATTTGAGGATTAAAATAAGAAAATGTATCTATATGCTGTACTGATAATGGGAGAATATTCAATCTATAAGATTAAAACACTTCTCAGATAGCAAATATTTCCCAAAATGACACAATAAAGGAAAGGACGAAAAGTGTGCACTCTCAAAGCAATTTTGGCAACACATTTTAGCAACGCTTTGGCGTTTTCAAGATTTCCTTGATAATTTTAAAAAAAATAATACAGTAATACTATGGATTTTTTCTATTATAAAGAAACCCCGTTCCCGTGCATTTGATCTATATAAAATTTTACTTCACACTGTTTGTAAAAAAAAAATTGGGCCTTTGACGAATGCACAGCTCTTCATAGTCCTGAGCAATCTTTGAGTACACGTACACTAAAAGCTTCTAAAAAGTATCCAGCATCGCGATCAGAAAACAAATTCCCTACAAAGAGAAAAAAATCTGAAATTAGCCACACTACACTCGTAATTACTACTTTGTACCTTACACTATAATAAATAGGAAATTTTTTAAAACACCTGAATGCGAGTACGAGTCCATCTAAAAAGTAGGAATTATTCAATCACAAGGACTTGAAGGCCTACTCCGTGATGTACTTTAAATCTATTGGATATAAGTAAGTGTATACCTACCAGAGAGGTTGATCATTTTTAAGGTTGTATTACTGGTCAGCATGTTACACAAGGCTTTCGCTCCCTTACTACCGAGTCGGTTCTCTGAGATATCCTAAGGGAAAATAAACAGGTTCTATATACTAAGTATAAAAATTTATTTATGATGCAAGTGAATTTTATTGATCTAAGAGACCCGTTCTATAAAAGAATTTACGACTATGATCAAAAACTTTTATTGAAAAATATTGCAAAATTAATATTAGGGTTAAAATTGCCAATATAAAAATATCTACATTTTTTAAGAAGTTTAAAACCATTTTAGATTTTTTAATGCAAATAAGACTGTTATAAGCAGAAGACTTTGGTCTTAGACGTAAGATCTTCTGTGAAACGGTCCCCTGATTGTCTGTATAATAAAACACTTCTTGTTGTACTTATGCTTTATGACACATAAATGTACACTTGACTATGGCTTCTTTTCTCCACAGAAATTTCTGCAAGTATTTCGGTAATAAATACATTGTTAACAAGAAACTGTGCCTTGCTAATTAATACCATAATGTTAGAGATGGTGTAGTAATAAAGGTTTGTTTAATTGCAGTTACCTTTCCTTCAACAATGAAGTGCTATTCAAGAGAGCATGCTTTTCAGATTTCATGAATGATTTTGTTTTCAGGTGAGGAAATCCATGATTTATTTTTCTATAATTTAAAATGTTGCTCAATTGATTTCCTCCTACCCCCCCCCCTCATTTTTGTATTTGAAGGTGAGAAGACAGATTATAAATGGCGAAGATACAAAAAGTGACTTAGGTGTGTTTATACAAACCAGATCTGTTATGTAGCAGTTTTCTTTCAGCATTCTGGCCATGCTCTCGCCTCCCTCCCCCTCCAGCCAGTTATCCTGTAGGTCTAGTGCTATCACTGATGTGTTGTTCTGTAAGAAAAGAATAACTCGTGTACCTGTCACATAATGCAAGCAGAGTTGTTACCTTCCTTTAAAAAAAAAATTATGTCATCTATCTGAGTTGAAGCATTTTACTTCTTATAAAATGTTGTTTTATATTATCAGTATATTTTTTCTTTATGTTATAGTCAACGACACTTAATTAATTTCATTCGTTGTTATGTTCTATTTTTTTTTTAATTCTACTAGTACAAAGCTTTTGGATAGAGTAACCTGGATTTTTTTTAAGATATGCGTACCATGAGAGGGAATGAGATCGCCTTAGCCCCCAGACTTCCTATACCATGGTGCCTTAGTGATAAAGTACTGTCTTGCATGTGTCGGAGGAAATAGGAGGAGGGGATAACGCCCAGAGATTTACACACCGCCAGATACTGGTTACGGCCCGTCACGTCAAACTCCTCTTTCTCCTCTAAAAATAGATTTAAAAACGACAAATAATAGGTCAAATTAAAAACTTCATTCTTATTATATTATTGTTTTATGAATGGGTAAACCCGAACTTCTTTTTCCCCTGATTAAAACTAATAAAAGTATCTTGCCATAAATACGTACGGTATATTAGGCCCATAGCCAACGCAAAATAACCATATCATTATAAATAGTATACATGTATATTATTATAGTTACGAAATATAATAACACCCCCCCCATTAAAAAAATAATATATGACTTTAAAAGATAAATATTTGAAAAGAGTTTATATTAACATATACCAATTACAAAACATTGCCAAATTAGTTTAAGGGTTGACATTTTGCGGGCCATCTGCAGAGTTATCTACCTTCTAACTCCAGATCCGTATCTTGATCCTCTTCTGTGGTTTGGTTTTTCTCTCGTGTGAATCCAGATTTTATTTTTCCCTTTGTTTGACTGAAAAGAACTGTAAACTTCATCATGATGTTACATGTGCATGTTACACTACAGGATGTCAAAACGCTCGGATATTTACTTCATTTTGTTGTTTACAAAGTTTATTTACTTTCATTATGTGTGATGAGCAAGAAACATTATTATTTTTTAAAAAATATTACAATGGAAATATTAATTTCACATGCATATTTCAAAATTATATCAGGTGAGCATGCCGAGGGGAAAAGGTTATATAGGAAACCATAGAAAATTTAATTAAACTTGTACAGAAATCTGTGCGTCATCGGAAAAAGTTTTCGGATTATAGGAATAATAATTTGAAGGGGAAAAAATTCAACTTTCCGAGAAATCGGTATTTCGTTGAAAATGGGGGGTTCCTGAGTGGATGTACGCGTTTGTGCGACGAGAGGTAAAGTTACAGATTATGGCAATTTTTAAAGAAATGTTGACATTGTGAATTTGAAATATACAAAGATACTGTTAACGTGTATGATTAAAGTTTTCAAGCAAAAAAAAAAACCATTTCTCATGAGGCCATAAAACGATAATGCGTCGCTAGAAACCCACGATTTTCGTTGGATTAGACATGATAGAATAATAAAAGGAATATAATATATCACGCTTTTTCCTGGAGGATCCATATAACTCAATACAAAAAATATCTGTTGAATTAAATATATGGCAGTGTTTTTATAACTAGGATGCAGGCAAAGTTGGTGCATATTAAATCACCCCCCCCCCCTTCTTAATTCATTGCCATCGGTCGTGGGATGGATCGGCTTCAGTGTGTGACTGATTAAGTACTTTCTGGGAAACATTCATTATAAAAGGAATTAGTAATAAAACATATATTGACTAGACTATCTTATCTCGTAACGTAAAAAAAGCATTTGTTTATAAAAAAAAAAATGTCGACTAAGGACAGCACTTTTCATTTTTTTTTTCAATTAGGCAAACATCATCATTAATTTATAATAATACAAAGGTTGCCCGAATTACTACTACTTTCTTATCAATAATTTTATAATTACCTGTCTGGAGTAGACGGAATATCCGTACTCTCTTCTTCAATAACTGACATTCCGATTTCCGTTGACGACATTATCGAGATGTGCTTAAAATGTTACGTCATCAGGACAATTTGACGTTTGACGTCAAATGACGTCACAGTAGTTTAAGTTTTATTCAAAAAGCACTCTGCTTCTATTTTGAACGGGCACCTGACGAATGGATGGCGTAACCCCCCCCCCCCAACTTCTGAGAATTTTTATAAGACACAAAAACTTACCAAAAATTCGATTTCCTAGTCTATTATTCCTATTTTTCGATATCTGATATCATTTCCCGCTATTGTTAAGTTTGCCAATCTCTAAAACTAAACAACAAAAAAAAGTAATTTTTCAAAAGACAAGTATAATGTAGCAAAAGTTGTTTTTTTTTGGGTGGACACATTATATTTTTTTATCTGTAAAATTGGACAACATCCATTCTGTTCAGTTTGGTTCCAAAGCAGTCGTAATATTCTATAATGAACGTACGTGACAATACATACATGTATTAAGATGCTTTTTACATCTGTCGCACTGAAAATATACACTATTTTGAAATAACAAAATACTAGTATAAAATTTTAAAATGAAAATAAAGATCGATTCCTTAGACTGATTGCCATTAATTTCTTGCAAGTAAAAAATGTCTTATAAATGTGTAGGTGCAATGTTTAGGGTTTTTAAAATTCATTTTTTTAAATATAGATAAGAATATATTCAAAATACGAATTAATTTAAACTGATCAGGATTTCAAAATCAGACAGACGGTAAATAGATATAGTCAATAGCCCCCTCTCCGATATTTTACAATCATATAGATCATTATTATAATTATAATGATTAAAAACCTGCTCGTTTTATTGATCTTGAATTGTCAAACTATTTACTGTGGCACAAGAGGAAATCCATTTACTTACTCCTTATTGATATTTGGGAAGAGAGCACTGTCCGCAGGTACTTGTACATTGGGTCTTTATAACAAAAGTGAATGCCAATTTTTGTAAAAGAGAGCAAAGAGTTAAAAACGAATCAATATTGTACTTCAATGGAAATTCTTTCGGCAAACAAGTTCTGTTTATTCGGTGTGGTCAACGTTTGTATTTTTATTGAATTCATATTTAATTTGTGTTCGGCTTAGGCCCTAAACTAATTAAGGAGCTTTTAAAAGTGTATAAAACATTCATTATCATTGATTTCCTTTCAATTGTGCAACGAGCAGATATTACCATTATTCTGGCCATATTTAAGCAACATACAGTTTTGGACTCATCGTTGTACACTACGAGAAGGGTTTTGTACTATCTGCGAACGTATATATATATACGTATAGAATTTTATGTTGTAAATGGCTTGCTTGTGAATGTTGCAAAGGTGATCATAATGTCCACAGAGCGAATGACTAACCGTCGGGACAGAATTCGCGAAAGAAACATAGCGACATGTGACTTAGCGATGCTCCTGGAGAGGAGAGGAAAACGTCAGATCGAAAAATCTCTACGACGATTGGAGTTTGATGCAACATCTGCGTATGGGAAACATGTTCGAAAAATCAAGTTGTTAGAGAAGGAACACAAAGAGAAGTTGTCAAATGAGACAGTCTCTAGAATGGAAAAATATTTTACAACAAAATTCCAACCATTAAGGGGAAAAGGAGAAAAGCATAAACAGTTAAAGTCGTCGCCACTTTGCAGCAAATCACTGGATAACAGTTCACAGTCGAAACTTGACATTTGTTCTGGCAAAAAATGTCTGCAATTTCCTTGTCGCAGAGAACGGACATACCACTTCATGTTTGTAACACCGCATTCCATGAAAGAAACGCGCGAATTTATCTGGCGACAAAACACGACATTGAGTGCGCGAAATTGTACAAATAACCAAGAAGAGGGAGATTCGCGTGCCTCTACACCAGTGTCTTACAAAGGAAGCATGCCTTTAGATGACTCTGATTCTTTGCGAATATTTTCTTTCTTAACTTGATATATTTACTAATTCAACACTAATTTATCATTTCTTCAGAATAAAACAAGGAAAAACTCTAAATAGTCAGCTCTTTTGCAACTTATTAGAACCTGGACTGTTAAGATTGGTGATAATCCTATCTAATTCCAAAAGTAAAAATTAAAAAAAATATTTTTAGCAAAACTTGGGGAGGCCAATGAAGAGATAGAAAATTTGAGAAGACAGGTTGAAGAACAAAGTGGTGAGAAATTTTGTTTCGTCATCATCTTACAATTTCACTCATATAAGTTAACAGAAAAAAACCATGTAACTGATATCTTGAAGGAATCACACACTAGTTAGTAGTGTATGCTAGAGCATCAACAATAATTAGAAACTTTGGATAGTTTTCAAATGAAGATATAGTATATGTTTGATTTCGACATACCCTGCTTCAACTGATATGCCTTAATTGTGGTTTTCTGATGTCCCTACTTAACAGATAGTCTCAGCCAAGAAAGAATCAATGGAGAAAACGCTCAGCCAATGACAGAGGAATTACTGAAGTATCAAAGTACAGAAGAAGAACTTCTTGGTGTGTTTTTGCCTTGAAATAGTAATTTGCTAAATAAACACCAACAGGTTATTACGGAGGTTTAGAAATATAAAACAATATAATTATACTGAAATTTATATATAATTAAAAATCTAAGTACTTTTTAAAAGTGTTTTCCACTTCTGATTCTTTGTGAATATTTCCTTTTTAGCTCACCTGAGCCGAAGGCTCAAGTGAGCTTTTCTGATCACAATTTGTCTGTAGTCCGTCTGTCCGTCCGTCTGTCTGTAAACTTTTCACATTTTTGACTTCTTCTCAAGAACCGCTGGGCCAATTTCAACCAAACTTGCCACAAAGCATCCTTGGGTGAAGGGGATTCAAGTTTGTTCAAATGAAGGGCCACGCCCTCATTCAAGGGGAGATAATTGGGAATTAATAAAAATTTGGTGGCATGTTTTAAAAATCTTCTTCTCAAGAACCACAGTGCCAGGAAAGATGAAACTTATTTGGAAGCATACTCAGGTAGTGTAGATTCAAATTTGTTCAAATCATGACCCCCGGGGGTAGGGTGGGGCCAAAATGGCTGACCAAACTTTTACATAGAAATACATATGAAAATATATTAAAAATCTTCTTTCAATTCAAGAACCACTGGGCCAGGAAGGATGAAACTTATATGGAAGCATCCTTAGGTAGTGTAGATTCAAGTTTGTTCAAATCATGATCCCCGGGGGTAGGGCGGGGCCACAATGGCCGACCAAAAAATTACATCGAAATATATCGGAAAATTCTTTTAAAATCTTCTTCTCAAGAATAACAAAGCCATAATTGATCATATTTATATGGAAGCATCCTGCGGTAGTGTATATTCAAGTTTGTTCAAATCATGACCCCTGGGGATAGGGCGGGGCCAAAATGGCCAACCAAAGATTTACATAGAAATATATTGGAAAATTCTTTAAAAATCTTCTTCTCAAGAATAGCAAAGCCATGATTGGACATGGGACTACTTTGGATTTAAACTTTTCAATAATAAAACAATTTCTACTCAGGTGAGCGATGTGGCCCATGGGCCTCTTGTTTAACTAGATCTATTCAGTTATTGAACCCTTCTTCAGAATAAAACAAAGAGCAATTTAACATGGTCAGCTCTTTTGCATCTTATTAGAGCCTTGACTATTTAGATTGTTTATAATCATACCCAATACCAAAATTAAAATTAGAGAAAATATGTATATCATTTAAAGCAAAACTCATGGAGGCCAATGAAGAGATAGAAAATTTGAGAAGACAGGTTGAAGAACAACGTGGTGAGACATTTTGTTTCGTCAACATGTTTAAAATTGACTCATATAAGTTAACAGAGAAAACCAAATGTAACTGATATCTTTAAGGAATCAATGTCTAGTTAGTAGAGTATGCCAGGGCATCGACGATAAATGGAAACGTGGGATAATTTACATAACGGTCGAAGTCCGTTAAGCATAAATTTTCCCTCGTTTCCAATTATTGCTGATGTCCCTGGAAATTACTAACTAGACAATGATTCCTTATATTTCCCATTTCATTGAGAAATAAAATAGTTAATTTAGTTTTAATTTTCGCGACTGAGGAAACATTCCCTACAAATACTTTAAGAAAACGAATGGTTCGAGGCAATTAATATTCGCCAGATAAGTCGCTGAACTTGCAGAAATTTCTCGCACGCGAATAAAAGTAAGTTTACAGTATATTCTAAATACACATACAGGTATGCGTTACCATGTGCAAAATCAGGAAACAGATCGTCTTCCTCATGATAATACAACGTCTGGTTGGACACAGGAAACGAATAATCTACAAGACAGAGAAGATCTAGGTGAGATTCTGTTTTCAATTCAACGATTCTTGATAACATCCACATGATAAAATACTTACAATCATTGGAATTTGAATATTTTATTGAAACGAATAGGAAAAATACTTGCAACACTAATTATTTCATGTTTTGTTAGAATCTACTTCATACGAAAGAAAAATAAGGGATTTGAAAAATGAGCTACGTTCACAACAAGGTATTTATTGGTTGATGATTTAATGAATGACATTGATCTATTTTAACTGACCTTAATTTAAGATTGATCTATTTTTACTGACCTTAATTTGGGATTTATCTATTTTTACTGATCTTTATCTAAGATTGGTCTTTTTTACTGACATTTTGGGATTTATTTATTTTTTACTAACATTTATTTGGGATTGATCTAATTTTACTGACCTTGATTTGGTATTTATATATTTTTACTGACATTTATTTGGGATTAATCTATTTTTACTGACCCTAATGTGGTATTTATCTATTTGACTGACATTTATTTGGGATTGATCTATTTTTTTTTACTGACCTTGATTTGGGAATGATCTATTTTCACTTGTACCATTAGCAGCCTCGGCTTGTTCCCTCAGTTCTCTGCTTTCATTTCTTGACTGCTCTAACTCCTCAGTCAAACCTTGGCATCTGTCTCGTAATTCAAAGCTCTCCTGGTGATATTTGTCACGTTCTTCTTTTAATTTTTCATTTTCATCTATATAAAATTGAAAAATATTATCTTCTATACAAGTTAAAGATCTAACATTTTACTCATAAATACCGATGTATATATGCATATTTCAACGGGTAATTTTTAGCATTTTTAAATAGTCTGTATCAAAACAATGGAAGCTGCGATTGCATATGTTTTGCATGGCATATTCTCATGCTACTCGATGAAATTTTACTTATCATTTGTAACGTTATACATTAAAAATCGTTACCGCATTATACATATTACATGTATACTTACAAGTAAGCTTATCTATATTCCGTTGGAGACCATGTACATCATCTTTAAAAATAAATAGTAAATTATTGTACATATTTTTAAACTACTTAACTGATATGGGTGTGGAATTTGACATGTGTTTGATAATTACTAATAAATTACATCAAAAAGAGGAAATTTAGGTCAAATTTTCATTCTACATTATTTTTTTTAGACCTTTTTTCTCTTCCAGTGATTTTCTGTAGCTCTCCGCCATAGAACGGTAATTTCGTAAATCTGCCATCATGTTTTCCATACGGTGGCCATTAGAAGACAATAATTCATTGAAATGTCTGTTTTTTTCTGGAAGATAAAATATAATAAGAGTGCTTAATTTAACAAATTACGGTAGAAAAAAAATCCTTTTAGATAAAATAATGGGCTATATTTGTTATACGCATCTCGAGAAAATTTCAAGATCAGAATGACATTTGAGATTTTTTTAATGCCCCACCCTATCTTTGCCTTTTCTCGATTATCTCTCACTGGAAGGGGACTAGCTTGACCCTTCATTTCAACAATTCAGAAATCTCTTACATCAGGGATGCCTTGTGCCAACTCTGATTAAAATTGGTTCAGTGGTTCTTGGGAAGAAGTTTCAACAGCTAGACAATAGACACAGGAACCGACATCGGACAATGGGTAATCAGAAAATCTCACTTGAGCTTTCAAATACGTGTAAGGAGAGCTAAAACGATTAATAGATGTTTACAGGAATGCGCAAGCTCAAAGCATTCACTGGCCTGTAAAATGATCAAAAGTGTTTCGGCGCTCTTATAACTTTTTCTGTTTATTTTCAAATAAATCCATACTTTCACTTCCCTGGGGAAAAAAAAATTGTGGACAAAAATCAGGCCAAAGGAAATGTGGCTACAGTTAGACTGAATACATTCAAACAATAAATGTAAACAACTGCAGACTTCAGCTTATTGTTGTATTTCATTCAGTTTATACCCCCTTCTGCATCATTTCCCATTTAACACTCACATGTTTTACTTTTGGCGCAAATGTGTTGGTTTCAAATTCTTACGATTCACTCTAAATTAACTTCATTTTTAAAATAAAATATTTCTATGGTTGCAATTATTTCTCAGTTCCAGAAATCAACAATTATTGGAAATGCTTGACAGTCAAGTCGCCATTTATTTTACAAATAACGATCGAGCAAGAACTTCGCTAAAGCATTTGCTACAAGGTTCTACATCTTTATTTTTACTTGGACTGAAACTCTCGTTGTTAATTCTCAACTTGATGTTAATTAATGCACTGTGTCCAGCTATGGTGTTAGGAAATAGGTCCAATGGGATCTGAGGCTTTTCGCAAACTATAGCCTGAGGGGTTATAAAGAAGAGTTGTCAACAGTTTTCCATAGTGTGTATAGAAGCCATTGATTTGTTTTTGAAACCTATCAATAAATCATTCCCTTAACATCACGGAAAATAATTTTAGGGGACGTTATTTGAGAAGCAATTCTTGGATAAGAATTTGGAAGAACCAGTCTAGTAACATGATGGATCACAAAAACTTACCAAAATTCGATTTCCTAGTCTATTATTCCTATATTTCGATATCTGATATCATTTCCCGCTATTGTTAAGTTTGCCAATCTCTGAAACTAAACAACAAAAAAAAGTAATTTTTTCAAAAGACAAGTATAATGTAGCAAAAGTTGTTTTTTTTGGGTGGACACATTATATTTTTTTATCTGTAAAATTAGACAACATCCATTCCGTTCAGTTTGGTTCCAAAGCAGTTGTAATATTCTATAATGAACGTACGTGACAATACATACATGTATTAAAATGCTTTTTACATCTGTCGCACTGAAAATATACACTATTTTGAAATAACAAAATACTAGTATAAAATTTTAAAATGAAAATAAAGATTGATTCCTTAGACTGATTGCCATTAATTTCTTGCAAGTAAAAAATGTCTTATAAATGTGTAGGTGCAATGTTTAGGGTTTTTAAAATTCATTTTTTTAAATATAGATAAGAATATATTCAAAATACGAATTAATTTAAACTGATCAGGATTTCAAAATCAGACAGACGGTAAATAGATATAGTCAATAGCCCCCTCTCCGATATTTTACAATCATATAGATCATTATTATAATTATAATGATTAAAAACCTGCTCGTTTTATTGATCTTGAATTGTCAAACTATTTACTGTGGCACAAGAGGAAATCCATTTACTTACTACTTATTGATATTTGGGAAGAGAGCACTGTCCGCAGGTACTTGTACATTGGGTCTTTATAACAAAAGTGAATGCCAATTTTTGTAAAAGAGAGCAAAGAGTTAAAAACGAATCAATATTGTACTTCAATGGAAATTCTTTCGGCAAACAAGTTCTGTTTATTCGGTGCGGTCAACGTTTGTATTTTTATTGAATTCATATTTAATTTGTGTTCGGCTTAGGCCCTAAACTAATTAAGGAGCTTTTAAAAGTGTATAAAACATTCATTATCATTGATTTCCTTTCAATTGTGCAACGAGCAGATATTACCATTATTCTGGCCATATTTAAGCAACATACAGTTTTGGACTCATCGTTGTACACTACGAGAAGGGTTTTGTACTATCTGCGAACGTATATATATATATACGTATAGAATTTTATGTTGTAAATGGCTTGCTTGTGAATGTTGCAAAGGTGATCATAATGTCCACAGAGCGAATGACTAACCGTCGGGACAGAATTCGCGAAAGAAACATAGCGACATGTGACTTAGCGATGCTCCTGGAGAGGAGAGGAAAACGTCAGATCGAAAAATCTCTACGACGATTGGAGTTTGATGCAACATCTGCGTATGGGAAACATGTTCGAAAAATCAAGTTGTTAGAGAAGGAACACAAAGAGAAGTTGTCAAATGAGACAGTCTCTAGAATGGAAAAATATTTTACAACAAAATTCCAACCATTAAGGGGAAAAGGAGAAAAGCATAAACAGTTAAAGTCGTCGCCACTTTGCAGCAAATCACTGGATAACAGTTCACAGTCGAAACTTGACATTTGTTCTGGCAAAAAATGTCTGCAATTTCCTTGTCGCAGAGAACGGACATACCACTTCATGTTTGTAACACCGCATTCCATGAAAGAAACGCGCGAATTTATCTGGCGACAAAACACGACATTGAGTGCGCGAAATTGTACAAATAACCAAGAAGAGGGAGATTCGCGTGCCTCTACACCAGTGTCTTACAAAGGAAGCATGCCTTTAGATGACTCGGAACTTTTAAATGATAATCCGGAAAGGTTTCCCTCTGAATCGAATTTCACTTCACCGTTAGATATTATGACCAAAAACTGCAATCTTACTAAAAAAGAGATGTTTTTGAAAGCAACAGTTCAAAGCAAAAAAAGCGCTGTTCCAAAGAAAGTTGATATAAATGTTAAATATGGGAAACCCTCGCCATGGCGGATATTGTTACGGCCCGTCCGTCCAAGACAAAGTGAACTTGTGAGAAATTCCGGTAGAAAGATTTTAGCATTTTGAGAAATATAATGTGATAAGATTTTCTTAGATGTCCATGTGATGTGTGTTGTATTTTTAAAAAGCATTCAGGTTTCAATGAAGTACCGTGAGATATTCAAAACGTAATTTACACTTTAAGCAAATGACTTAATTAGAAGAGAGCATTGGACATTCTTTGCAAGTACGAAATTGAGAATTGAGACCTTTTTCGCAATCTGTTTTCCCCTTAATCTTGCAATTCCTGTTCAATTTATAAAAAAAAATCCATTACTTTAAATCGGAGGACTTACAAATACAGCAATTTTCGAGTTTAAATGCGACAACTCTTTACTTTTATTTCTTTATACATGTATTTTTTCTTTATTAAATCATTTCATTTATTATTGTTTGCAGCCAACTGTAACGTTTCACGTTACGTACGTCACGATCTAGTTGACAGCTGCACTCAAGGTACTAGTAAATTGTACACGCCTCCTAACCGCAAGCTTTACTGGAACTTTCTTCTTATCCCTGATTGGTTGCTCGTGCACAGACTATTTCCGTGTGTTGATATTCCGTGTGTTGATAAGTTGAGTTGACCAATCACGTGAATTGTTTACGCTGGATGCATCTGACGAAAAACATCGTGACGAAACGTGAAACTTTACAGTTAGCTGCAAACAATAATATATTGATTTTTCTCCCATTGTTCATCAATGATTGATAATTGTTAAATTCTTCTGTATGTCGAAAAATGATCAACACAAAAAACACCAAGAAAATTTATCCGTGCAAATATTTTTATTTTTTAAAAATAAAAAGAGGAACAAAAAATATCATAATCAAAACATAAATATATTACTCTGAAAAATAAATATATATGTACATGTAGACAACAAGTCTCTTCTCCGATCACTGTTGATAAAAGTATGGATATGGTGTGGTAGAATATCCAGCATAGCTTGTAATTGGAGCATAAAATGCAGGAGAAGGGCGTTCCGAAACCATCATAGTGTTAGGGTAGTGATTTCTCTGGTTTGCTACATGAGCTTGAGTTGCGTAGTTGGGATAGCTGTAGCTGGATACCCCTGTAGAGAGAGGCTGGGAGCATGGAGGAACAGCGTAGTAGGAGGTCGAGGCAGCTGGGACAGTATTTGACATGGATGCAATGGGACACATCAGAGATGGTACAGGCTTTTGACCTGTGGTCGTGTGATGAGAGTAAAAACTGTCGTGGAATTTGGGCGTAGGGAGAGAAGTATAGGGCATCTCGCGTCTTACTGTGTTTGGTTTCGATACTTCTGACACACATGAGGGTTGACTTTTGTCCTCCTTCTCTTGATTTTTCTCATTCGGCGTTGCTAGAGTTTCTTGGAAGTCTCTTTCAAATGGTACTTTGCTGGGACCGATCAAGGAAGAAAAGGAGTCGTCCAGATATGTGGGAGTATTTTTTAATGCAGACACTTGTGAGGGTACCCATGGAAGCATGTCAAGGAGAGATCCCAAATCCTTGCAGAGGTCAGAGGACGGAGGTGGAGCAATTGGCAAAGAACAGTTGGGAAGATCTGTTTCCGTTGTTCTTTTCGGTGCGGCTTCCTCTTCAATCAGTCTGGCCGACTTCGCTGCAACTGCCAGTATATCACCGTCATCAATTTCGTTGAACTTCCTTTTTCCCGATTTAGGCATTATGGGTGTTGAGGAGAATTCGAAACTACTGGAGGCGTTCTGGTGACCTAAGATATCGTTAATGCTGTAACCTACAGGAGAGCGTTTGGAGACAATGGGTGGGCTGATGGAGCTTTCAGAAGATGTTGGAGAGCAACTGGAACCCAGGGAAGATCTGCGAGATTGGTCGGATGAATGGCTACGCAGTATTCTGTTAATGGAGCTGATACTTGGAACATTGAACTTCGTACATCTCCTCTCTTTAATCAGTCGGTCTCTTATTTCCCATGCAAACATGGTCGGATTTTCATCCTTGTATTTCATGATTATATCCACCACTTCTGGGACGGCTACCTTTGGCTTGGATCCGCCTGTCGACCCCGCTGTGTAAGATCCCGTGTTACGGAATTTCTTCAACAGTTTGCTCACACATCCATGTGAAACTTTGAGCTGCTTGGCGATGTCGCAAGCACGAACGTTGTTCAACGACATTTCTACAATCTGTCGGCGCACAGACTCGGGGAGTGCCTTGCCATTCACGTAGGATCCACCCATTTGATTAATTCCTGTTTGGCCTTCAAAATAAGAGTAAAACATTTAAAATATGTATCATAAACTGCATGAAGAAATGGCTGAATTCGATTTACTTGTAGCATTTACTTAAAAGATATCTGTAAAATTAATAGGTCTTAGTAACCCACTCACATTTTTTTGATTCTATGAAACCGACTATGTCTGTCTGTAGTAATATCAGGATTATTTCATACAGAGTCATATTTTCAATAGTTATAGTAAAGTGCATGTCGAGAAAGAAATTTCAATTTTATATTATACAAACGGATAATGCCTAAAGTGTTCTCCTTCACTTGTATACTAATAAATTCTGAACTTCAATAATACCTTGAAATGACTGGTTGGAAACATTAGTTTGCAACTTTAGGGTTGAAGAAAAGTCGTAAGTTGGTACATGAAATGCTTGCTGAATGGGATAGAAGGCGGATTGTGGCAAACCGTGAAGACCTGCCATTTCTGAAATCTTTTCTTTTTCTTTGCTACACTTGTAATTATTAGACATCAGATCAGTGAATGATGCTGAAATTCAAACATTCATAGTTTATATACTTAGTGGACTCTGTAAATGACCCCGATTCCGACCAATGAAAATGCTCGATTTTGGGATACTGCTAACACGCGCCGCTTACGTAGCCGCTGGATAGGAAAGTGTGACTAACGGCCCGGGCGATTTTCACACATGTCTGGTCCCTGGTGCGGTGTAATTAATTTGTCAACACCGTAAAACTTAATGATCCTGACCCGAAGAAAAAGACCACCTTAAAATTATAATTTTTGGACTTAATTTCAGAATTATAATTTGCACAAAATATTGAATTATTATTTATAACTTTCTGTATGGTTGACATATTTGATGAAGACGAAAAATACCAATGTATTAATTATTTAATATTTTTTTCAAATACACAGAATGTGTTGCTTTCTTAACAATTCGAATCACAGAATTCGGATGAACGACAAATGCATCAAATTCGCTTTTGTGAAAATAAAATTTGATATCCGTACAGAAAAATTATGAAAAAAATGTAAATAAATCTTAACATGGTTTAAGAATCATAAATTTTTAATATTTTTTTCTTCTCCAGAAAAGGGGCTAACACGACTTCACTTTTTTAAAAGGAAAAGTAAAATTATAACTTGGTACTTTTTTTTGTAATTTTGTACAATGATAAACTTGTTCGCCATCACGTTTAGCTATTTTAAGAATCAAGTTCATCAGTCTGTTTATACATGTATATGGTTTTAAGTGTAAAGTAAAGTTTTATCTTAATGTATTTTTGAAAGAAAATATTAATGGTTTAAGAGCTTTGTAACGGTGTTTGTCTTTAATATTCAGAATTAAAATCATTCTTTTATCTCATTTTCTGTCTTTTATAACGACTAAATAATGACACACTGAATGGAAATATCAAATGTAATTGTCCGTAAATAAACAAAAATTAGATATCAAAATGCATGTTATCGCAGGTACAATTTTTTATTACAAATTTGAAGTGACCAGAAAATTGCAGTATGATCATTTTCGTTCAACGGGCAATTACTGCACTGTACCTGGAAGTAAAATAATTATTTTGTCAACACCGTTAATCCGACCTATCCAGATTAACACGTATAATGATACATGGCTGTTATAATTTATCATATTTGCTGCAATTGAAAATATAATTGACTGTAAATATTTTCTGAAGCGTAATAACAACTACATTGTACGCAAGTTAAAATAAATAATAAAGACGTTTCATCCACAGACATTTTTTTTTTAATCATAAATAGTAAAACGTGTAATTTTATATACAAAAATATATGAAACAAAAAATATCATTTTTTTATGTTCCGAACCAGGTGATAACAATTATATGTTTTATTCACAAATGTACACATGTATCACAGAACTCAGTAAAACATTTTAGATGTTGTCAATCATGAATACACAATAAACAATGTTTTTAATAGAGAATTGCATCCTGTTACCAATGGGAAAAGTACCATAATGTAACAGTATACATAACTGATTATCACTTGCAACATGTTAATGAGTTAACTGCCCAAATTTCCAATGTTTGTAAATATTATGCATATAAAATTCATTACAACCATAGCAATATCACATGCCAATATCACATGATAATATGAGTCTTGAGACTAAGCATATTTCATCCCTCTAAGAAAGAGATGAGAAATTCTTTGTTCTTGTTTCCAGCTCCTAATAAAAATCAGAATTTTATTACTAATTTAATATTATATTTCAATATTTAGTTTTTAATTGGAGATTCAAAAATAAAGATAATTTACTTACAAACAGTGTACATAAAATGTTTATTGAGGGACTGAACAAAAGCGTAATTTCTTAAGTTAATGATATTTTAATTATAACCTACAATATCTTTTGTTAAATACACATTATGTTGCTTTTGTAACCTTAACCTTCCTAAGATTAGTCTATAGTACTTGATGCACATTATTATGAAGTAATTAAAGTGTGTCTTTATTCATCAATTCCCGTCAGATATACTTTGGATTCATTAACTTCAATGTAGTATAAATAAACAAAAATTGTACCAGCATACAGGGATATTTCTAGAAACAATAACACCTATCATTTTATTGAGATGGACTGCACATCAACTTAAAACTTGTCCAAACCAATTGATTTACTATCTATAAAATAAATGCATGCTCAAAACATATCTGAATGGGGGATTGCACTGCATACATTGAATATTAAAATGTTAAAACTATACTGCATATGGTAGTCAAGGGAGCTGTATCTGAGCATAGTTCCTGCAGGCTGACTATCCTTTGTTTCACACAGTGACTCTTTCCAGTTTCCTACAACATTAATTCATGGCCTCTGAGAGCCACACAAAACAGTTTCCTAGTTTTAGGTACTACTTCAGTCCTGTATCAGTGGAGTCCTCTCGGACGTGTTGATTTCATCCGAATCAGAATACTCTGCACTCTGAATGTTTCCGCTGCGGCTAGTGCTGGTGACGTACTCCATGTCATTGATCGGTGTCCTGAGACACGGGATACACTCCACATGGATCAGCTCGTTATACAGAGCTGTACCGATCAGCAGAAACAAGAAACCGTCCACTGTAAAAACAACATTTAATGTCCAAAATAGGTCACAACATTTACTGTCATGTTAAAAATAAGTAAGAACATTTAATTTCAGGTTTAAAATAGGTCAGAACAGTTAATTTCATGTCAAAAATTGTTCAAATCCAGTAAGAATGATTCAGTCCTAAACACACATGTAAATGTATATGATTGCACAGAAAAGTATAAATATATTGATTCATATTAAACAAAACAGAACAGAAACTGTATATAGGGAAACTTTCGCCTGTTTTATTTTGGCCCCTTTCACCCTAGCCTCTGTTGGGCGAATATAAAAAGGGTCAATATCAAAGAATGAAGTATAATTTCTAAAACAAAACTGTGACTGGGCGAAGTTAAAGCGGGGCAAAATTGTTTGCAAGGGTGAAAGGGCAAAAATAAAGCAGGGCGAAAATAACTCTGAATACAGTAACCATTTTGTAGTGTTGGCTGTGATAAATTTCTACATTGATCTCACCTTGTAAAAGCCCATACTGCTTGTCAAATGGCTCACCAAAGTCCTGAACCAAAAGAAAAAATATTACAGTGAAATTTTTTTTTTCAAATATCAAAATAAAACTATTTGATTAAAGAATTTTGACTGTAAAGTAACAAAAGAAGATGGGCTGAAGAGCTTTATACGTAATAAGTGTTTTCTTGATTAGAGTATTAAAAAAAGAAGTCTTAGGCCAAGCTTAAAAAATTCTTTGTTTGCAGTTGCCGACCTCTAATTTTTTGACTGGGACCCAGTGGGTAGGTAGGTCGGAAAAAAAAATTGTTTTCAGATTTTTGTTAGATAACATAAAATTAAGTTTTTCATATTCCTACTATACATGAATAAGCTCCACTCTTGGTATAAACTACTGATTGATAAAGATAAAAATTCACAATGAAACACTTTCAATATCCTGAAAAATTTGAGAGAAAAAATAATTTACAAAATGGCTTAAAAAAAGTTTAGGTCGGGTGCATTTTCAGTGGGTCGGTAGGCAACTGCAAACAATAAATATTTTATTTTAGGCCTTATCAAAGTTTACGTTCTATATTACCGGTAGAGGGACTCTAAGAATACTAGCATTTTACATTGAAAAGCATCATCTATGTGCACATTTACACATCCTAGTCAGAGCTTCTATACAAAAAAGGACAAGAAAACTCTATGCATACCTTATCAAATGCATAGTATATTATTAGATCCACTCCCCAAACCAGCATAGTTCTACAGGCATCAATCAGCGTTCTGTGTACAGCTTTGGAAAAAAAAACATGACATTTCCATGAAAGTTTTTTCATACAATTTCAAACAATGCAGAGTTCAAAAAAAAAAAAAATTACAGTTGTGATCTCTACAAGCAGGGCAAAATATCATGTACATTTAAAAAAAATTCTTTGAATTGGATTTTCCATTGGAAAAAAATCCAGTTACATATTGGTAACTGAGTGGGTGGCTGCCAAATTTGTATGCAATTTGTTTGGATAGCTCCTCCAGACCACCAATTTTCAAGATGATTTTGTATTTTTTAAGCTGATAATTGAATTGTAAATATAACAGAGAAGTGCATATAACTACATGTAGTTATTGAATTTTGCAATTTTTCACTTAAAAAGGGTACCCATTTGTTTCTTCCAGCAGTTTTCAAGATATGAAATTTTAATTTTACAGTTCAATTATACATATATCTGAGAATTGCATGATACTTGGTCAAAGTTGGATTTAATTTTTTTTTATGATTTATGGGGAACATACCAGCTATTGTAATTTCTATGCAAAACATGCTAGTAGAGAACATTGTATATTGATTTTGTTGGGATGTCACCTCCTACAGTTTTCAATATAGAAAACTTTTCTTCTATTGAAGACATTCACATTTACAAGACTTATTGACCTCCCAGGTATTAAATTACTATTTTATGAAAGATAAGCATTTCATAATTAGGGAAATAACTCTTGCAATGCAAAATTTTCTACCAGTTCTGTTCACACAAAGAAAACTGAGCCACATAGCTGTCTCATTGACAGCTTTCCCCTTGTTGTATTTTAAGGGTGAGATAGACACCAAACTCTGTAGGGTTCTAAACTTCAATATCATTACTTCTCCTAGCATACCTGTCAAAGATTTAGTCACTGCTAATCCAAAATAGTTGTAGAAGGCGATGGACGTGAGATAGAGGAGACAGAAGACCAGCAGTCTGGGCTCATTGTAGATCTGATACAGGGCATCTAAGCTGTTCTCATAGCTGTTGTTAACATCTGATCCCGGTATGTAATACATGACAGGCAGGACAATCTATTGGATATAGAAAATCAGATTGAACCAATCAACCACATAAAGAGCACACTGTCACGGCAGAGGAGAAAAGTGTGAACGACCAGACCAGGGTTTGAATCCTGCTCTGGTCTGTTGCATCTTCCTCCCTTCCTGTTACAATACAATGACAACTATATCTCATCCCTAAATGCTATGTTTACTGTTAGTGGGAATTAATTTGTCAACTGCAGTGTCTTTGCTACAGTATTACAGCTTACTCCACTTATATTGAACTCGCTTATTTTGAAATTCCGCTTATTTTGAAATAGAAATAAATCCCCAGTTTTTGCCTCTCATATTCTTTGCATTAAAATAACGGTTATATTGAAATTGGATATATTGAAATTTCGCTTATATTGAAGCCACTGATCGGTCCCCACAGGTGAAAATGAGTTGTTTTCATAACGGTTATATTGAAGTACTCCTTGGCGGCTGTCATTACGGTTGGTGGAAATAATTATGCCTGATTGACCAGGTGATATACAAAGGTGTGAATAATTAAGTTTTCACCTTATGTGTTTTTATACTGCATGTTCTTACGAAATAAAATTCTTCACTGTTAAATTCTTTGCGTCCATGTATATACGGACATATCGAGGCTAAACAGCTAAACGTAATATTATAATAACAACCCCCACAAATCTAGAATAAAAACATAACTTTTAAATTAAATGCGTGCTGTTAATGCCTATTGATATGCCTCAATTCGAAATAACTAAGGGATAACCCGAGTACACTTGCGATGAAATACAAGCAGCGTTCAGCAGTACTCAACCTTTTTAGTCCAGTGAATTTTCTCCAAAACGCAAATAAATGCGATCGGGGAATAATAATGAGGTTGAAGATTGTCTTTTTAATGTAACAGAAATAAAAAAAATATCTAAACTTTCAAGGACTCATATTCTATGTTATCTGTTTACTGTTATGGATAAACGAAAACAAAGTTAATTTGTTTGGGTTTGTTCTTCTTTATTTTAGATCGGGACTGAACTTGTAAAAATGACGATTTCGCTTATATTGAATTACGGATATATTGAAATAATTTGCATGGTCCCCTGAATTTCAATATATCCGGAGTAGGCTGTATTTTGTGTATTGTAGAGAATGTGTGTGGTGTTAAATTTTTTATGAAATAATTACAGAAATTGCTAAGCATTATCATCAATAAAGCATAAAAATTATTTTTTTCTGAAATGCATGACAGCTAGACTTAAAAAGGTTTTTTGGTACCATGAATTACATGTAGTTTTTGAGAAGAAATAACTTACTGCAGACATCATAATAACACCATATGTCCCTTCCATACCAACAACCTGCAGAAAATAACAGAATAATATCATGGGTTGGAACATGTACTGATTATGAAAATTTTAATTTTAAATTCATGACTGGCTCTTCTTTACATAATGATTTAAACATGCACTGCATGTCAAAGAAGTTCATTCATTTAGAAGAGATAAAGTCAAGATCACATTCAAAGAAATCTTAGTAGAAATTGGCTAAACATGAACAAGCCTATTTAATTAAGGAAAAAACAAGACTTGAGAACCTAGACTGATACAGGATCCGCACTGGTAAAAAAAATACATAAAGATTGATCACAATCTCCATAAATTCACAAAGCATAAATATATAATGCAACATTTAAGTACAGGTATTGAAAATCTTAATTCCTTTCATTATATTTGCAGCAATCTCGTTGGTACACCTGTACTTACATGAAGGGGATGAAGACTCCTTTTCTTCAGAAATAGTTCTTCTACGACCATCTGACTGGCGCTGACAATCTGACTCCCTAAGATAAGGATAATGCCTACAAGAGATATACAAGATACACAACAGTTACTGCAAGACACTCAGACAATTTTAATGTTAAGATGTCAACAAGAACTAGAACTGTCCAATCGGGACAAATACCCCCAGCTAGGTTTTTCAGAGAAGGTGCCAATTCACAAATACTTTATGGATCTAGAAGTGTTCACAATTTACTTACAAAAATCTGCAGTGAAATATAATTGCTCATTATGTTTCTTAATGAATGAAACAAAGGTGCAACCAAATGAAACATCAATACTAATACATTGTAATTCCATTGTAACATTTACTTTTTTTATTTCTGCATTTAAAAAATATATTGCAATTATGTAACATGTCACTCTGCAAACTGATTTTTTTAAAAAAAAGATCATATTATACAAAATCAAATTAATCTTGATAACTTTATATCAAATTCATCTTGAAAATAAAGAGCTGGTCATCCAGTAATTAAGTGCTTTGACAGACAATAAATTACAATTAAGAGAATAAGAGAAGAGAGATCTTTAATTCTTGTGCCAAATTCCCGGGAGATTATAGATAAAACATGGTTGATAAGAGATGCCTTAACAACTTCCTACACCAAACTCATTAATTTATCTTTAACTGGATGCATGTCCAGTCATTATTCCCAAGAGACAAATGAATTTACATTATCTTCTGTGTAACGTGAAAACTGTTTTTAACACTTGATGACGTTTCTTTTTTCAAATAGTTTTAATGAGTAGTTTTGAGCTGTAGTTTACATTTTTGTACAGATATTCTAGATTCTATGTCTCAAACCTCATACATGAGCCCAAAATGAACAAGTCAATTAAAATAAAAAAAAATAAATAAAACCTGTAAAATGCAGAAAAATAAACAAATAAAGTTGAAAATTCCAGGTGCACACATCTACAATTATACATCTACACTACCCCAAGAGGCTTCCACATAAGTTTTAGCTTTTCTGGCCCAGTGGTTCTTGAGATGAAGATTTTTAAAGATTTTTCCTTCATATTTCTATGTAAAACCTGGATTCTCTATTGTTAATCATTTTAACAATCTAAATTTCCCTTTACCCAAGGATGCTTTGTACAAAGTTTGGTCAAATTTAGTTCAGCGGTTCTTGAGAAGAAGTCGAAAATGTGAAAAGTTTACAGACAGACGATGGACAAAATGTGATCAGAAAAGCTCACTTGAGCCTTTGGCTCAGGTGAGCTAAAAAACTTTTAAGATATTAATATTCAGAAATATTTGAGAAATGTATGATGCAAAATCATACCAAATCTGATGCAAATGAACTGACATTAAATATTGAAGTTGGATTATAGACCAACCAAAAATTGTTTTTGAACCACTGGAAGAAGAAGTCTTGGACTTGAACACGCTGGAACAACCAACCAGTACAAGTCCTAGCATTGTGACCAGCATACCACTCCAATGAACTGCCCGCAACTTTCTCTTCAAGAAGATTTTCTATAAAACAAATTATTAATGGTTTAGTTTATTAATGGATATCAATTGAAAATAATACACTCCATGTTTAAGGCAATAGTAAATAGTTTCAGTTTTAACATTGTTTCACATTTTCATGAATATAAGCATTATTAATTTTCAATTAGTTCTCTCCCTCAAATGTAAAATTATTAGTAACATATATCTTACAGATAAAATCCCAGCAAATATAATGATCGAGCCTCGCAACATCTGCCACACGGAGGCATCGACATACACAAGACCAATCCCTGTAAACAGTAAATAGAGTCAGAGACAAACAACATTACTGCATAACAATATGGATAGAAAATACTTCAGTAAAACAATAACCATTTCTTGAAATCTCATAAACAAATAGACCTTAAAGAGAATGTAGCTCAACAAATTAAGATATAAAATTTCTGAAGAATCTTCAAGTAAAAAACAATTTTTCTTTTAACGTAGGTTCTATAAAATGTAAAAACTTTTTTTGCAAATAGATGCTTAATAATTAAATAATTTTATGACACGAATTCTGAACTATTTAGAGGAGACTATATTTTTGACATGTACTTTAGCAAATTTCTTAATGAACTTGTTGTCAATGAAGAGAATGATTACTTTAAACATATTCTATTGAATAATACAATCAGGATTGGGCAACAGGCAAGGCCTATGTACACCCTCTCCTTAGAAGAGAATGGTTATTGGCATTTATGCCTGCTCAATCTTTCATGTATAATGAATAAAATATATCTTGAATCAAAGAGGACAAAATATGTGTTTGGGGCAACAATATGATTCAGGAACTTTTTAAGTACATGAATAAAATTCACCTTGACGTTCCGGCTTATAAATACCATAACTGTATTGACCTATTATCTGCTACAATGGCCTTCCCCTTTTGAGTGAAGCACTGAAAAGGCACCCCCTTGATATAAGCATCAATATTTTTCAAATTAAAGTTTTTAATAATGACATCTGATAAATTCTTTTTCATACAATTTTCTAAATTTTTAATTCTAAATGGGTATAGCACTGACTTCTTCCTAAGAAACCCAAAAGAAAACATGTACATATAATGGTGCTCCCATATACTAAAATGTCTATTGTGCTCAAGTGATCCTTTACCTGCTAAAGATGTCCCAATCAGATCACAGATAGTTGGAAATGCTACCACAAACTGTATTAATCTGTAGAAAATTTGCTTCAATTAATAAAAATACATGTACAGCATAATTCCTGCATTCATGCAAATTAAATTCATGCGTCATATACCAAAGGCCTGGGGGCCTCAAGTCACATGAGTATAATACAACTCTATAAAAAGATCCATAGACATATACAATAAAACAAGAGATGTTTGTAAAACACTTATGCCATCCTCCCAAAATAATTGAAATGTTTCTAAGTTCAAGGGGCATAACTCTGTCCAAAAAGGTCCTTTCATACCCAAAACAAAACTTGATGTGAATATTTTTATGAAAAATCTGCATACCAAATTTCATTTAAGTGCAACCTCTGCAAAGAAGATGAATGGAAGCTGATGGTGGACCGACAGACAGCAGCAAAGCAATATGCCCTCCCTTCTTTGAAGGGGACCATAATAAATTTTCATTTAAATATAGACCCCCCAAGATTTCAAAGGTAGGATCAATCATTATGAGCCTATAGGAGTAAGAATCCACTTCTTCACCATTAGTAAACATATTGATAAGGTAAAAAGAATATTTTGTAAACGTATAGTATAGCGATATATTTGCTATGGAGGTCATTACAATAATCATAGAATTTACAAAATGCTGACTTTAAACAAGGTTATCAAAATCTGTGTAGCATCAACTTATCTGTCAAAAGCTTGCCTCATGCAGTTGAAAAAATCTTTCATACTCAGACCATGCTCTTCAGTATTGTTTGGGGATTTATACACCATATGCAGGTGACAACAGAATATATATTACTTAGTCATGAAAGGATAGTTCACAATAGAATTTTAGAATGCTTAATTAAACAATTTAGTTCTTCCATGTAGCTGATTCTTATTGACTTAAGTCAGTCAGACTTGGCACACTCTGTCAGACAAAGATTGTTCTGCTTGTAGATTTTTTTTGAGATCAAGCATGATTTTTTATCTTCATCTTTTTCACATACATCATAGTTCAGTTTGTAAAGGGGAAATTAATAAAATTTAAACCCATGTAATGTTAGAATGAGAAAATTTCCACCTCCTAATCCTTAAACATGTACCTTAATATACCCAGGATCTTTAAAGAATGACTTGTTCTGGACCCCTAATACACATCAAAATATGAACTGCAACATATGAATATTAAAAGATTATATACATAATACACTTGAAACACTCAGAAACAACATAAAAATACCTGTTCTGAAACTGTTTTGGCAGTTCATCCAAAGGAGTTACAGAAAACTGAAAGTAAATGCAATACAATTTTTATATAGATGAGGCATTCTTTAGACTTGCCTACCCAAATCTTAAATTAGGAGCTTGGGTTTTCTGACAAGTCATTTTAGGGGATCAAAATTGTAGGAATTATACACATAAATCAGAAAATAGGTAGGTCAAATTCTTTTTTTTTTCCTCAAAAGATTTTTTTTTCATTAAAAATGATATCATTTACAATCTTTTCAGCTCCCTCAATTTGTGTTCCATATATTTATTATAAATTAAGTTTATCTTGACTTCATTTTTATAGCTTAATTAATGAAATGAAAAAAATAATTCAAACCTCATTTTTCCGTTTGTCTCGCTCTCTTTTCCTAACAATCACAAATCCAATCAAACAAATTGTTTCACCTGAAAATATAATTTCTTTTATAATCTATTGAATTTTGATGTATATAACCATGATAACAACAAGCCTGATTCATAAATAAATTAAACTTGATACATGTACTTGTAAATGCTTGTAATGTTCATTTATTATATATCTAAAAAAAAATTAATATAAATGTGTCAATAGTTGTAATTAATTTCATACAAGGAATCATGCAAGGACAGGTGCCCTGAGTATCAAATACACTGTACATGTGTACATTTGTAACAATACTGGAAACTGTACGTTACAAGGAACTACACATGTACATTTTCTTCACTCTTGGCCCAAATACTAGAATTCAATTTTAATAATAAGTATGTTCCTTAATTAACACAATTGCTGACAATTACTTACCAATGAACATGATAAGGGTTTGAAACCATGGATGATTGAACTCATGTGGCTTTGAAGTGTTGTTTGCTGATTTATCTGGATATCCTTTCACACTTTTAAAGGAAAAATATATCGAAGAAATTAAATTGACATATTATATCTTACAAGTTACAAGTAAGGAGAATTAATGCACGGCAGAATGCATTTATTAATAATCATGAGAGGTGTTTATAGAGTTGTAGCATTATAAAATTAAAATCTAAAAATAAAACTACCAGGTAAGCTTGCCTCACGCTACACAGTTTCACCACCTAACATACCAGAGGACATATATATGTTAACAAAAATGTACATAGCAAATAATAACAAATGGATTTTTTTAAAACTTGTTTGTCTCATTTAATTTTTTTCCCTAGTGTTAATTGTATAGATACATATCAAGAAATCAGTGCCAACTTTGCATATACTGGACCCTGCTTCAAGACTATTTATTCCAGTTACAAATGTGACATATACTGATATATTTCAGTTGAGGAATGCAGTTCATGAATACACAGGCCTGACATGGGTACATGTACAGTACAAGAGTCAGTACATCATGGGAACTGTATGTTATTTCTCCATTCAAAATAAATCATTTAAGAGAGTCGTGTCTTCTTTTTTTAATACTTACGTGCAGTCGTTTTGTGCTTTTTTACTAAGTGTGTTAATACTCCCAGTTACCAGCATCCCTACCATCAAAACGATTTGCATGCAGGAGAACGCCATTTTCCCATCATGTGACTTTACATACCAAATTTGATCACATGATTGAATTTCCAGTGCATTTCTCTCAGAACTTGAGAAGTACCTTAGATTATATGCAAACGCTTATTTGTTTGTTTGCTTTTTGTTTTGTTATTTTACTTAAATATATTTTTTTAAGTCTTATACTCTTAGTCAAGAAAAATCCTAATAATTATTTTATTAGGCCATATTGCATTAGGTCGGGATCGATGTTACAAGAATGCATAACAAAATCTTCAATGACTGAGCGCCAAAAATAGGCTTTAAACGTTATTGGTTTAACGAAAGCGAAAGTATTCATTGATAGTTGAATTTTACTGAAAAGGCGTCCAGGTAAAAATAATTATTTTTGTATGTAATGTACTCTGGTACTTTTATTTAAATGTATTTCGTTACAAGGGTCATGTGGGAGTTGCAAGCGTCGGCCTAACATTAGGTCCTATAACAGTGATAATAGGACATATTTCATATTGACGTCTTAGACTTGTATTGAACATTTTCATCACACAAATCACAGAGCCATCATCCGCTCGTTTCTTTATTACATTCATATGTATATACTATAATAAATAGGGAACATAATGCGTAAGAACTACATTTATTATGTAGATGCTCTTGTGTCACAGGCACTTGTTTCAGGGCACATCCTCTACTTATTTTTACCACAAGGTACCTAACTCATGTTCAGGCATCCCTGCTTCAAGATTATATTATGTTAATATATCAATTATTAACCTTCTTAAAAGTGACATATGTTGTTTGCTTCGAAAGACTTTTTTCTTGGCAATAAGATCGTTTCAGACATCTCTGGTCAATCCTCTTTTTTGTAAACCACTCATTCATTCCTCGGAAATTACCAAATGAACAATAAGACCAGAGACTACTGAGTATTCCATTCTGAGGTCTTGACATTATCGCTCATTTATAACCCCTACCAGAAGCTTTGTATCCCATCTAAAGTCTTATACATGTCTATAGTTATTTTTCAATATATCTGTCAGCTTAGCTTGCTCTTTTAATGCTGACTGTTGTCATTATATTGATTTAAATTGATGTTAAGTTATTTATTCAGTGCTTGTTTCGGTTCACAGCAAAATGTCTTCAACATCACAAAAACACAAGAACTTTGTTCAGGAGCCGATGGCAGAGAAGCCGGTGACAGAATTGGCAGGAATTGGTCCTACGCTCGGAGGAAGACTTTCTGATAATGGGTTTGACTTGGTGTGTATTGTTACTGCTATAAAACATTTAATTTGTTAACTAGGCCAAAGCCTTTCTATTATGATATAGAAAAAAGGATGTCAATGGCTATAAGACTTCTTATCTTATGAATTAAAGTGCAAAATAAAGTAAAGCAATATATCATTGCTTGTACATCAAATATTATATTTAATATTTAAGAATTAACTAAAGAATATTCTTCCTAATTGTTGAAAATGTTAATACATGTATATCAATATCTGTATTTTTTCTCACTAGGCCTACGTAGTTCTGGGACAGTTTTTAGTCTTGAAGAAAGATGAAGAAATGTTTAAGGACTGGTTAAAAGAAGTGTGTTGTGCCAATGCTAAACAGCAGGAAGATTGTTACAGATGTCTTAAAGACTGGTGTGATAATTTCTTGTGAAAAATTAGCAGTGCAATCTTCATTGGAAATCTTTTGTCAGTGAAGGTAGAAATAGGTCGTTTTAAACATTAGAATACATTACAGACAATTATGAAATGAGCATTCTTAAAGTTGCATTACCGGTTATATCAAATAATATGTTCTTTATTTTATTTTTTTTTTTTGTTCATGATGTAAAAGTTTTCGTAGTTATTCAAGTTGCTGGAGATTAAAAGTTAACCGTTTGCTCTAAATATACTTTGTAATTAGGAAGATACGTGTAATATATTAGTGATTTTGTGCTTTTCCTATTAGAGTTTTGTATGCACTAGTGATGTAACATTGACACAGTTTGTGTTTCTTGTTTAAATCAGCAGAGTCTGAGATCCTGCAAGAAATTGTTGTTATCTAGACCAGTAAAAATCATGCCTGTCAGTTTTATTTTCTCTTTCTCACCCAATATTTTGTTTTCAGAGTAAATGCTACATTCAAACTGATGTTTTAACAGTAATTTTGGTTGTTCATATCTCTATATTTAATTTTCAACCTACCCCCCAATTATTACTAAGATAAAAGGAATCCTTCATTGAAGCATTTGCTGATTGTTGAATTTTCTTTAAATATTATCTTATCTCTATTGATGTTATCTTACAATTAGTTGATTGAAGTTCATTAGTTACTGTGTAAATTTGTGTTGTGGAATATTGTATATACATGTATCAATGTAACAAAAATGCCAATCATAAAGATGAGATTATTGATGGTTTGTGCATATTGACACGTTCCTCTTTTTAAATGCATACTGCATGCACAGATTGGGACATTTCCAGATATAGTTGTATTTCCCCCTTCCCAGAAATTTATAGTTATTCAAATAATCAATTAATTCAAGACATTACTCAAGTAATCAATTAACCTTAAATGACCATAGATGTGTGTAGGAAATAAATGCCCCTTGTAGGTTTGAAGAAAGAGTTTTTGCATGTAAGACTGGTTAAAAACAAGATGTGTTGTGAAACGTATATTAACATAGATGCCCCTCTATGGCAGCTTTTGACAAAAATTTTTGATACTCAAATGCAACGCAAACTTCAAGGTCAACAGAGATCAAATTTGTTGTTACCCAAAGAAAGGGCTTGTATCAATGAATATATGGAATATGAAAATCTAAGCACCAAATGTTTAAAAGTTATGACCAAAGTTAGTTTTGAAGAAGAGGGTCAAACTCTCAAGGTTTACGAGTCATAATTAATGGTACCAAGGGAAGGTCTTGTCATTTGAAATATAAAAGGGAAAGTTAAAGTTTATAAAAAATAGGCCAAACTCTAAGGTCAAGTTAAAAAGTCTATATCTATCTGACACAAGTTCATGACGAGGAATAAATCTGAGAAACATAAAACCCCCTGAATAAAATATTGAAGAGGCATGGCCAGAGTTAAAGTTTTTAAAAGGTGGGTCAAACTCTTCAGGTCCAAGTTAAAAATATTTATACCAAAGGAAAGATCTTGTCATATTGAGCATGCATGTGAAGTATAAAAACCCTATAGCACCAACTGCATGTGCAAAAGTTGCACCCCATGGTTAAAGTTCGGTAAATTTTTGCATAAAATTAAAGTCCAAGGTCAAGAGGTCAAATATATTGGCACCCAGTGAGGGATCTTGTCAAAAGGAATGCATATGTGAACTATAAAATCCATAGCACATATCAATCGATATTTATGTGCAAGGTTAAAGTTATCTCTCGATGTTCATATTGTCCTGTGTATATTCAACAATTAAGTTAAATCTAAATTAAAACAGAAAAAAATCACCTATTTTAGTTAGAATTTTATTCCAAACGAATAACTCACATCAGACACAACAAGTTTAATCAATTGCAGAGAACACAGAATGGCTTCAAAACATAAAAATATTTGCAATAATGTTGCTATATCAAAATCATATTTTTTGTTGTGAGAAAAATTGCATAGTAAATACGAGGCCTGAAAAGCAGTAAGAAACTTGAAACCAACCATTAACTGGTTGGCATGGGAATACAAGTCCTCTCCCATTAGCACCAAACTCGTCACAAATATAAGCAGAGAAATCACAGCTGTCACATATATGAGCAAAATTTTCCCTATCCGTAAGCATCCTTTTCGAACAAGAAAGTAGACCATTAAGGCATCAACTGCGAAACTGAGCCATGTCCTGAAGACAAACAGTTGTCCATAGTAAAGAAATGGGGGTGTGTTCAAATTTTCCGCTAGAATATTCATTGTGACGTCCATGATTTTCGGTTTTCCTAAAGATTTTTCCACCAAAAATTATAATCCAAAAGGGTTCTTGATCACATCCTATATATGAAATTCTCTAACAAGTCCAGAGTTTAATAAAGTCGACCTCATGTTCCATCCTGTCACTCTTTAATTTGAACTCTCCAAAAAGACGCATAAGGAAATAGAACAGGATTTATAATTACATCCTCCTTATGCTGTGTGTTTATTTAAATCTAGTCCATAGGTCGCCAGCATTTTAAAGATTGTGATGTGCATTTATGAGCATACGTGCCTCTTTTTTGTAATGTGTTTTAAAAAAGTTATCGCGTTTCTTTATTGGATGGTTCACAGGATTTTAAATAATCTAAACAAATTCAAGACAAATGCACACGTAAATCCTTTTGACATTTAATTGCCAGACTAACAAAACAGTCTGTAGACCGTGAATGCGTAAAAAATCCTTTGCGGTAATCTTGATCAGAGAGATTAGGTGTAAGGTTTAACAATTATATATCAATACAGAATTGCGTGCAATGTATTGATGATAGAAAATTCAAAATTTGAATTTATCCATATTTTAATCAAACACCATTCATGAATTGGATAAAAATATTTCACAGATAAAGATTCTTTAAATGACCAAAGTTTGAAATTGTAAAATATAAAACCTCAAATCTCAAAAAAGAAAATGTAATTCAATGCTGTTAATGCTTGGGTCGTGTTAATGTAATGAGAAGTCGCATAAAATGCCAAAATAACAGCACACTTTCACTTATCCATAAATGTAATTTAATTAATTTATGCGGGTTTGCAAAGTCCTTAACAAGGACCTTGGACTGATACCATATAGTAACAGATTTTAATAAATAGCAATACATGTATTAGCAACAGAAAGGGGCGTTCTTCAAGCAAGTTTAAGGATATCCGATCCTCAGCCAGGAAGGATAATTTTTAAAATTTTATTTAAGGACAGATGATACGTTCCTTAATTATAAACAAGTAACATCTTTTCAAAAAGCTTGCCTGACTAATGCAATCAATATCTATAGAATCTATCGGTCTCATTCGAAGAACCGATCTCCATGTTCCGCTGTGGATTCGAACTCGCGATGTAAAGATGAACATCTCACTCCGCGAGTCTAAAAATGGTTGCAGAGGATGGAGTCAATAAGGGAAATAAAGTAATGTAATTGTTTTATGCTGGAAAGTCGTGGCTATGTATGTAAAGGTTACATAAATTAGATTCAACTGCAAACAGCATAGGCTATGAGGAAGACAGCTAAAAATATGATAACTACAATGAAGCGCATTGAAGTGGTAAAATTTTCCGTTCGGATGGAACGTTTTGAGCTATCTTTAGAGTGTTTATTGTCATCTTATGACACGCCCATTTCTTTGGAAATGGATAATACGGTCAGGTTGTTTCTTCAAATACCTGTAGAACAGGTTTTCTAAAAATATGGGTGTGTCATTATGCTATAATTGACGTTCAAAACATGACTCAGAACTTTTCATCCAAACGGAAAATTTTACCACTTCAATGCGCTTCATTGTAGAAATGCAAACAAACTGAATAGTCATCTTAAACATGCAGAATATGTTTACTAGTTTCTTGGGTATGTCAGAGCATTCAACGATTGTTGGAAACGTGTGATAAATAAAGCCCTTTATGCATAATGACCCAACAAACTTAACGGTGATATATGAATGGCGATAGGCGCGGATTCTGGAAGTTTTTCCCAGAGATGGGAGGGGGAGGGGTTCCACATTAAAAGTATTTGTAAGAGCAAAAAATTAATAAACTCTCTCAATCCTGAAATAAGAGGAGGCACTTTCCGAAGTCTATATTCTGTTTTTGTAGAAGGAAACCCCTGTACGGGGGGGGGGGGGTATGATCAGATGTATATTTGGCCAGTTCGTCCTCTTAAGAAGTTTGTGCTCGTTTCGTTTTTGTAACTTTAAATGATGTAACTTCCTACTTACTTCACAATATCACCGAAATGTTTTTTCCAAAGCTCGATTAAGATTCCGACCAAAAAAAAACATACTTTATATAATTCATGCAATTTTCATTTCAATTCAATAGAATAGTCAGGAAAAGGGCGCCAAAACTTACATGTGACCTTTTGGCGCGAAATAATTGTGTCACCCCTTACCTAGACGACAAATGGACTAATCCAGTAGTATAGAAATGAAGAAAAAAGGTCAAACGGACATGTCCATATAGGAACTTGCATGAAATAAATAGCTGCATGCAAAAAAAAACTAACGGAAATCAATGCATCAATATATTGTATCAGTAATATGGTTATTTTTGTTTTAACTGTTGTTGTTTAAACGCAGGTAACAAAATCCGATGATAATCAGCATGCACAAAATTTTGCTGGCTTACTGTGGCCTCTTAAACCCCTGTCACACCGGGGCTGCGTCCTCACGGCGACTGCACGGCGTCCTCAAAAAATGCAAAACGCCGAGTTCATCGCAGTATAGTCTCCTATAGCGCCGTGACAGCGCAGCGAGATCTCCACTAACGGCGTAGGGTCGCGTAGGGTCTCCAAGAACGTCAGGGGACGGCTATCACTTTGGGCATGCACAAAGTACGCGCCGTGTGATCGCGGTCTGATAAGAACGCAGTAGAAACGTAGTATGATTGCCGTAGCAGCTCGGTGAGATCTCCAACAACGTAGTGGGAGCTCCGTATGAACGCCGTGAAGACGCACATGATCGCGGCACGAACGCAGTGATAGTAGACCGCGCTTCCACGGAGACCTCAAGGAGATGTCGCGGAGTCCTTGGAGATGTCACTGCGTTTCTATCGCGTTTTTACGGCGCTTCTAATGAGATTTATCGTCTTGTGATTTTTTCGACTGCGATAAAACGGCGACAGCATGGAGTTGTCACCAATGCAATCATTGCGCTTCCATGGCGTTTCTACAGCGTCCGTTGGCGATCCCAATGCGCTTTCACGGCGTTGTTAGAGCGTTTTCAGCCAGCTCACAAAACAAGAGTAATGGGATCATATTTGATCAGCAATACCGGTAATTTCAACGTATTTGTTGCACTAGGAGCATTTAATTAAAAAAGAATGGAAGAGAAAATTACACCAGAACTTGTTCTGTTGTTTCACTTAAATTTTGTAGAAAACTTTTCGGTGTGTTTATTTTTTTTTTTTACATTCATAATAAAATTAAAGAAAATCTAACAACACAACTGAACCATTGAAATGGAAAAAAAGGAGTTTTATCATAAAACTATTAATAATTTAGTACTAAATATTTAAATATAGAACTTTTTTAATTATTAAGAATATTTCTTTGCATGATTAGAAGTCTTTTCGTCGCGTAACTTGAATCTTTAAATAAAAATGTTTTGCATTCCTTCTGAATATATATCAATGAGTAAAGAACGCATTGTGAACGTATTGTGAACGCCAGTGCAGTGAGAACGCCGTGAACACGAGTGAAAACTCCTAACGCGTCGTGAAAACTCTGCGGAAGCGCAGTCAATCGACGAGATATCCCCGTGGGAACGCACTTAGAACGCCGTGAGATCGCCGTAGAATCGCGTCCGTCGCCGTAGGGACGCCGTGACATCTTCATACTGTGACAATTTTACAGAAATTTGTGCAATTTTCCTGCGTTTCCACGGCGACTTTAAAAATTTAACAACGCCGTAATGACTCCGTGTGAACGCAGCTTGGTGTGACAGGGCCGTTAGCTTCGCACCTAGGAAATATTGATCCTTAGTAGTGCCTGACGCCGTGACGTCAGGCAATAATTTTTCAATTTTGTCATTGAAGTATTACTTATTTAATATGTTTACTCACCAAAAAAAAAATGAGATGCGTTAATTACCAGGCATTTGTCCAAGATAGCAGAGGGTAATGTTTCCTTTATAATCTTTTGCAGAAAAAACTAATTTAAGAAAAAACAATTTTTCTTAGTGTTTCAATATTTTAAAAGACGATTACGCGGCCGATTTTTTTGTCGCTCTCTTCATATATTATAATTATTTCTTGTAGTCCATGCTTTTCTACGCTCGTAGAATGGTATCCGATACTTAATCATATATTTTTCTCCAATTATTGATACTTTATATATAGCTTTCAAAGGTCCGAAACAGTCCTCTATGGATTTGGAATATAGGTTTAAAAGATTTCTAGATTTACGTCCACTTCCACAAACGGACCCTTTTGAACCGTTGAAAGGTAAATACCATTGAGGAATAGGAGTTAAATATATTATTGATTATCGAATATCATTAATTTTATAAAGCTGGGGAAAACATAAAATATAGGAAATAATACCGGAAGTGTCTGTCTCTCTGCCTGTCTGAACATTGTCAACTTTAACCTAGCCCTTAACTATTGAGTGGGTGGGGCTATGGCTTTATATTCCACAGGTGAATTCCTTGTGATAAGACCTTTCTTTGGGTACCACCAAATTTGACCTTTTGACCTAGGAGTTTGCTTATTTTTACAAAAAAATTACTGCAATTTAACCTTGGCCATAACTTTTGAACAGTTGGAGCTAGGGGCTTTCATATATACTTCAAATGTTTATTCATTGTGACAAGACATTTCAGCTGGTATAAATATTTTGACCTTGACCTAAGAGTTTGACATATTCTTATAAAGAAGAAAATAAATCTCGTCAAAAAAAAAATCATTTGTAAAAATATTAGATGTTAAACGTGTGATTCGAACCCCAGCAATAAAAATCCGAAGTATCATACTGCTTTGAAATTAACGCGCTAACCACTATGTTACATGGCTCATGATGGTTTGGGGCATTTAAATCATGCTCGTGATATGACCCTTGACATGGCTCATGATGGTTTGGGGCATTTAAATCATGCTCGTGATATGACCCTTGACTTAATGGACTTGAAGTATTTCTCGGAAAGATGCGAATGTTTTGTCATAAAAGTGTACTTTTGAGGTATGGTGGGTCTTCGCTCCATTTTTTTTTGTAAACCGAAAAATGTTTATTTTATCGCAAACTTTTAGGATTATCTTTTCAAAAAATGGAGCGAAGACCCATTCATATTGAAAAATCTTGTTAAAGTATGATAAAATGATCGTTTTTGTTCTTTTTAGTGTGTGTATGCTTTTTCATAGGCAAATATTTTCAGTGTTTGTTTGATTTTTGTAAATAGTAAAAGATTTAACATTAAGTATACTTTAATATTAGATGAAATATGAAATAAAATTAAATTTTCCACTTCTTATCTGTCGTACTATAGGCACTTCCTCCGCCTTATTCCCCCATCTTCTTTAACCTTGATCATAACTTTTGAAGGCTTTCCTATATCACAGGTGCATTAATTGTAACAAGACCTTCCTTTGGGTACCAACACTTTTGACCTTTTGGACATGCATTTCAGAGAATTCAACCCTCTCCATTACCTGCTTTACGAGGGCATCAGTGTTTCACAAATACATCTTGTTATATACCTTGTTGGTGATTTTCTAATACATGCGACGTAAATTGCTAGAGATATATCATACTGACCGTCACAATGGCACATTAATTTTCTTTTTAAATGAAAAAAAATTAGGAGGGGGTTAAATAATTACATTAGGCATGTGATGTCTCACATCCGCACTCACACACCGTCTCATCCTCCCTTACACACAAATACCCTCACACACCCTCACACAAAAACACCCTCACCCCCAGTCTATTAATGGCAATTGAGTTAATACATGTATTTACTGAATTTGTCGAGTTATGTAATTAGGTAGAATATACCCCCCAAATCAACGCGTCTCTAAAGCAGCCTTGTTCCCTGTGTGTATTTGATAAGAACCCTGTTTACCTACTGACATACCTGGGTAAAGGGGAGGCTAAGTCAAATCACCTCTCTGTATCTGGAGTCTTTATTTGCCATCCCCGGCCCAGGCTAGAGACTGGATGCCTCAGTTATAGTCCTCCATCTGAACACCCGTCAGCTGATGAGCTGTCGTATTTGTCAATGCTAGAATTGACACACATTCTGTTGATTTTGAGTCAAGTGATGAATTTAAAACATGTGAGGCCTTATTAACACCTTCTGTTGGGGAATTATATGACCAGGATGCGTTTTCTTGCTGTAAATGGAGTCTCAACTAATTTTTAATTGTCTAAATTATTTTTTTTTAATTTAAGTTCGATGTTTTGGGCAATTTGGAAAGACATTTTGACTTCTATTACCAAAGTGAATATAATGTAATAGATTTATAAAAAAAGTTGTTTATGATTACAAAATTAGTACGAAACAAATGGTATGGTTTTATTCACTTATTTCCAAATTCATATGATGCAAGTATTTACGGGAACAATGACATGATGTCCATTCAATTTCTTGCAATTTTGATGTAATTCTGATTTATGTTTTATCTTAATCACACATGCAATCGAAATTGCTCTAAATGTAATTGACTATTGCAAGTTGGCGTTAAAGGAATACAAAATGTATTTTAAACCTAGGAAAGTGAATAAACTTGCAATGCAGTGACGACTATTATTATTAAGCAAATGCCAGAATTTCATAACAATTTCTCAAGGCAATGTGTTATCGTTGGCCAATGCAGGTTGCACGACTATCAAAAGGGCCAATGCAGGCAAAGTGAATCTCCTTCTTTCTCCCCCTCTCTATCTGTAGTCAATCGGGCATTACAAGGCTCTCTTAAGGTCCAATGCAGGCATTGGCTGACTCTCTCAAGGTTCAATGCAGGCAATGGGCGACTCTCTTAAAAGCCAATGCAGGCATTGACTGACTCTCTCAAACTCCAATGCAGGCATTGGCTGACTCTCTCAATCTCCAATGCAGGCATTGGGTGACCTCATAAGAGCCAATGCAGGCATTGGCTGACTCTCTCAAGCTCCAATGCAGGCATTGGGTGACCTCATAAGAGCCAATGCAGGCATTGGCAGACTCTCTCAAGCTCCAATACAGGCATTGGGTGACCTCATAAGAGCCAATGCAGGCATTGGGCGACTCTCTCAAGCTCCAATGCAGGCATTGGGTGACCTCATAAGAGCCAATGCAGGCATTGGTAGACTCTCTTAAGCTCCAATGCCTGCATTGACTGACTCTCTCAAGCGCCAATGCAGGCATTGGTAGACTCTCTTAAGCTCCAATGCCTGCATTGACTGACTCTCTCAAGCTCCAATGCAGGCATTGGGCGACTCTCTCAAGCTCCAATGCAGGCATTGGGTGACCTCATAAGAGCCAATGCAGGCATTGACTGACCCTCTCAAGCTCCAATGCAGGCATTGGGCGACTGTCTTGAGAGTCAATGCAGGCATTTGGCGACTCTCATAAGAGCCAATGCAGGCATTGGTCGACTCCAATAAAAGCCGATGCAGGCATTAGGCGACTCTCTTGAGAGCCAATGCAAGCATTCGGTGATTTTTGAAAGACTCTAAAGACTGATCCAATCCAGGCATTGTACATTCCGTCGTACATATAGGGGATGCAGGCATGGGAATACTTTTCGTACAACTAATGCAAATACAATATTCCTTGTAAAATATAATTATAATTATAAATATCGTCTTTGTCAAACCTGGTTTTTATTGCAGACTTTATAAATCAAGTAATGATGAATGATCAATTTTAACCTTTATTTTAATAATAAAGAAGGATTAGCAGAAAAGTAAAATTAAATAAAACGATGTATTTTCAAAGATAGGTTGATAAAAATTATTTATGAAGAATCTTATTGCATTGTCAAAATGTTGTCTTCTTGATTCCTAATCCTTTTTGTCTGTGCAGTTCCCAGTACTTCTCCTGAAAATAGATTCGGAGTTAGTTACACAACATTGTTTCATGTAAATCTCATTTTCGGCATTGTCTCACCAAATAATTGCAATTTGTCGTCTTGTCCCAGCGTAATAGTATTAGAATATGCTCTAAATATTAATTCCAATGATTCTTGAGAAGATTTTTAATTTTATGTATTCATGTAATCATCACTAAATGAACAAATAAGTCACAATATTGAATATTAAATACCTCGGCCACCATGTTAACAAACAGGCTCAGGTCTCATAGAATCATCCCAGACTGTAGAGTAATGTAGACGTAGATTCTATCTGTGTATCACTCAACATTTTAAAATCTGTTAAGAAAAAAATAAGACATGTATTTAAAAATCCCTAGATAAAACAAACATGAACTGTGTAATGTGTGCCACTGCATGCATTATTATTATTTTTTTTTGAAAAAAAAAAAAAAATCAGACCGAACCATTCCCTTTTGAAAGAGTGGGGCATATAAAAAATTATATGTTGAAGATTAAAAAAAACTTAACAGACCAAATAATTAAGGGGGTACAACCATAAAGCTTTCTATATATCGGAAAATTAGGGGAGAGCTACGGCCCCTGTACCTTTCTTACAAGGAAGAAACTATAAATTGATATCACAAGGTCCATGAGGTGGTTAATAAATACTATAAAGGAACTATGAGTCACACAGAATAATAAGTAAACACGCATCGTAATTTACAAATGTTTCTACGACTACAATTCTTTTTTCTACGCTAGAAATCGAAAACGTACGATTTACTTTAGAAAGAAGCTGTACATCAAAAGTGGAAAATCCCGCATCCCAGAAATAACCTTAAACAGTTAAAAGCATTTTCCTTGATTTATATTACTTCGGGAACAGGCAAGTCATTTTAAATAGTTTAAGCATTTGCCAAAATAAACACAATATAGATAAATACATACATTGTACTTACACAATCATCCAAACCTTCAATGTGTCTTAAAAAACTGCAGAGCCTCAGTCTCTGGAACTTTCCGTTAAACGCATACTAGATACAGGACGAAGCATTGCTTCAAGAAGACCGCATCGGGTGTTTTTCCACTGCATAATGAAAATTCCATATTTTTGTAATCGTCCACATCTCTGTTGTGTGAATGAGCATCTTCAAATTGGCCTAACTGTTGGGAGATGAACTACGTATCTATTTGACGTCACAATATTACAGAAAATAAAATCCGCGAAACGTTATTAGGCTTAGGAGTTTAGAAGACCGTTTGAAAAATACAACGAACGAAAGGACGGATTTTCAGTTACCTATAGTTGTGTGTTTTTTGCTGAAAGATTATACACATGCACACGTAAAGTTTTATCAATCGAGGCATCGAAATAGTAGACAAGTCTATAGGGCCTAGCAGATTACGTACGATGATCATGATGATTTGGTGTAACGTTTTTCATGGTAAGTAATTTGTACGTCTGTTCATTAACCAGTTATAGATATGAGTGTTTTTGGTCTACTTATAAACATAAAACATACATTTAGACGGCCGATTTTTTTTCTTATCTAATGCTCGGTCCTTGTGGCTACTTTCACTTTTGAATACAGAGGCGTTCAAAAGATGGTGCATCGCAAATTAAATTAATGACGAATTTAAAAAAATCTACAAACAGTGTAATTTAAATCTATTTTTCCTTCACAATTAAATATTGAGGATATTAATTATTTATTTCAGTTTTAAGACCCTCTCCCTGCCAGGATGGACATCTAAGTAAATTTGAAGCGAAATCCCGTCCCTACTGTATGAATGTGACAGAGCACGCAAACGCTAGAAAATTTTAGGATTTACAACAAACCAGTAATATACAGATGAAAGTGAATAGTGAAACAATCGAAAAAAGAAAACTCCGGTAAGATTATGTCTTTTGGGGTTTGTTTTTGTTTGAATGTCGGGGATAGAATATTCAATTAATTCTGAAGGGGGGGGGGGGGTCTTGAGGATGTTCAAAATTAGTTGTGCTAAAGAAATTGAACATAGATAATATGTCCACTGGCAAGAATTAGAAAGTAATATGCCTCTGGTTATCTTGAAAATAATATATCTAGTCTTGTGAAGTCTTGGGAATGCATAATTAATCGAACTTACTAAATATATTTCCTTTCCGTTCTTATAAGGTCTTATAATTTGAAGAAATAAGTTTAAACTATTTGTGAACTACTTAAATCATAAGCAGAATTTTAAAAAATTTTGAAAGAAATTGTAAAAATAATTTTTTGATTTTTAAAAAAAGAACTTCACTTTATTAAACCCTACATTATTTTCTCATGTTTCTTTTTCAGGTATACACGGTATACACGGGTTAAAAACTACAATAAAGACCAAAGGAAAAGAAAATGATAGAGGATCGAGAAAACTCTTTAATATGACTTTAAATGAATAACTCATATGCATGACTAAATGTGCCACTATAATTCGTACTATTGATATACTTTAGAAAAATATTCAGATCATTATACATGTATCATATGATATTTGTTTTGTGTACATCAGTTCTGGAATTTTCATTCATTTTGGAAATTCACCAAATTCCCCGCAGTGAAATGATGCAAAATTTTAATCAATTACGCCTTAGAACACTGAGTACTTTGTTGTCATTTAACAGCCAAAATCATTTTTATGCTGACATCTTTTCAATGTATAAAATGAATTCACTATTGTTAAAAAAAAAAGACCAACTTACACTCACTTTTTCTTATGTCCACTACGCTCTATGGTTTTAGAGTTACATATATCTGGCCTCATATTATATTATCAATTTCAAAAAATTAATCTGATATTGTTTATCATTAAACAGATTCATGACATGATAATTATTAACGATCACACAGCAATATTTTAAAGAACAGTGTGCCAAAGTCAGCCAAGCCTGGAGCTTCAAGGTCTTCAGTAAATGAATGTGTATTCACTGACTATGGAGTCGGTCGATGCCTGCATTGACAGACTGATGTGTAGTCGGCCAATGCCTGCATTGACTGACTACGCAGTGGGCCAATGCCTGCATTGAATGACTGATGTGCAGTGGGCCAATGCCTACATTGACTGACTGATGTGCAGTCGGCCAATGCCTGCATTGACTGACTGATGTGTAGTCGGCCAATGCCTGCATTGACTGACTGATGTGTAGTCGGCCAATGCCTGCATTGACTGACTGCGCAGTGGGCCAATGTCTGCATTGAATGACTGATGTGTAGTCGGCCAATGCCTGCATTGAATGACTGATGTGCAGTGGGCCAATGCCTGCATTGGCTGACTGATATTCAGTCGGCCAATGCCTGCATTGACTGACTGCGCAGTCGGCCAATGCCTGCATTGACTGACTGATGTGTAGTCGGCCAATGCCTGCATAGACTGACTGATGTGCAGTGGGCCAATGCCTGCATTGGCTGACTGATATTCAGTCGGCCAATGCCTGCATTGACTGACTGCGCAGTCGGCCAATGCCTGCATTGACTGACTGATGTGTAGTCGGCCAATGCCTGCATAGACTGACTGATGTGCAGTGGGCCAATGCCTGCATTGGCTGACTGATATTCAGTCGGCCAATGCCTGCATTGACTGACTGCGCAGTCGGCCAATGCCTGCATTGACTGACTGATGTGTAGTCGGCCAATGCCTGCATAGACTGACTGATGTGCAGTGGGCCAATGCCTGCATTGGCTGACTGATATTCAGTCGGCCAATGCCTGCATTGACTGACTGCGCAGTCGGCCAATGCCTGCATTGACTGACTGATGTGTAGTCGGCCAATGCCTGCATAGACTGACTGATGTGCAGTGGGCCAATGCCTGCATTGACTGACTGATATTCAGTCGGCCAATGCCTGCATTGACTGACTGCGCAGTCGGCCAATGCCTGCATTGACTGACTGATGTGTAGTCGGCCAATGCCTGCATTGACTAACTGATGTGTAGTCGGCCAATGCCTGCATTGACTGACTTACTTTGAAGTCAGCCAATGCCTGCATCGACTGACTTTGGAGTCAGCCCTTGCCTGACATTGATAGACATTATAATCACAATACCTGACTGAGCCTGCATTCATACTGCATAGCAATGGAAATCCTGCATTGAGGAATTGGGAAATGTAAATTATCTGCATTCGCATATAGTTGTATAAACTAACTAGCATTGCAACAATGCAGGTAAGGAGATTTAAAATGGAAAAATAATTCTAGTGAAAATAACTCCATCTGGAATTTCAATATTTTCCTTTTACCAATTTAACTCTATTTTGCTCAACTTTGAAAGGTAAAATTTTGTCAATTCAAATGTGTGCTTCGGAAGAGGTTTTTGTAAGACGATACACGAGCCAATTATAAACAAAGCTTAAAAAGTTGATATTTGCATAAAAAAATAGTTGAGACAAATCAAAATTTAGTTGAGACTCCATTTGTAGTAGTTTTCAAATTTATGGTGAGTTTCGTTTTAAAAGCTCAGATTTTAGGACTATGTAATATATTTCTTATATAGTATAGATTGTGAAATGACATATCAAATCAGTAGAAATGAAAAAGTCAGACTGATATATCGGTCATTTATAAATATAGCCACTAATCACTGATATCAATTAATTTGAAAACCGGAAAAAAGTGTTAAAAAAATATTGCATTTTGTATAACAGACTTTCACATACCCCCCCCCCTTTTTTTTTTTTTACCTTTTTTAAAAAAAAAGAGAAATGCCAATATCTAAAATATTAAATCATAAACATTTGGCATTTCAATAACTTTATATTGATGTAATTGTATTTAATTATTATACATGATATCTTGTGGTATTTAATTGCTAGTAATTTAGACAACTATTCCAAATATTATCTAATCATCTCATTCAAATAGTAGAACAGTTGTTGAATTCTCTCTCTCTCTCTCTCTCTCTCTCTGAGTTTGTCACTTCACAGGGTAGGTTTGTTTGGAACCTTAATGGCCCGGAAGAGATAAGATTTACATTTTTATGAACACCCTTGACCAGGATGTTCGGGCCCAATACATCCATTCTTCGATAACAACAAATTGCTATTTGGAAATTACTCGGTGTCCTTCTGTAATTTTGACAAAATTTAAGACGCATGGGGGTTCTGGTAAAAGAATTTTGCTGATTGGATAAAAATATCACATATTAGCTTACTTTCTCTGACGAGGCTGAAATATATATATGTGTGGGGTTTTTTTTATTTTATTTTATTTCTGATAAATAAACGGCACCCCCTTTACAGAATTTATAAAACACCAACAGTCAAATTTAACAAAGCTTAATAAATGATCATTTTTGTTTAAACAATTATTTCTATAAATTTAAATTATAAATCAATGTTATTTCAAATATTTATCTCAAGATCAGCATTTTATTGCAATATCTATTTACCACAGGGTTGTTCTTGTTATATGTTAATATGAATCTAGGTCTGTTCTTCCAAAAATAAACAAACTGGTCTTGTAGAATATGAGAGAGATATTCCAAATTTATCTCAAACTTCTGAAGTATTTTGCTCTAACTAACTCAGTATGTGGTGCTTTCATATCCTTATTTCACGTATCCTTATCTTTAAAATTTTCCAAACTTGATATATATTCATTTCCATCTAATTTAAGTCCCACTGACAACGCAAATCGATGCCATATTCTTATAATGTTTCCATGACAAAATGTTTTCGAATAAATATTTTCGACATTTTACGCAATGAGGAATGGAGCATAGCGGCTGATGAAAAGAAAAGAGGAGACTAATAACCGCAATTTATCGCATGTTTGTGGCTGTCAGAAAGATAGAAGAGCGATGAACATTGATAAGGCCTAAAAGGAATGTGTCTGTCAAAGAATGTGGCCAAATTGTCTTGGCTTCCTACCGTGTAAGTCATAAAATCAGGAATTATGGTAAAGAAGTTGTGAACGACAGGGCATCTTTGTCATTGAAATAAGGAATTTCCAAAAGACAGACCCCCATTCAACCTCCAAAAAAATTAACATTCTTTGGAGAAAAGAAAATCAAATTGTGATAAAACATTTAATGTCACGGCCTCTTTACCAAGTAACAACATTTTTATTTACTTGTCGATTGAGTAAAGTTGACTGGACTATAAGAATGCGATAATCGTTCTCTTTTCTGTTGGAACCCCTAAGCCCCTGGCATCAAAAACCAATTAGTCGTATACGGGCGTTTTAGTTTGATTAACACGACCTAGGTATGGCAAATATACGGATTTCAGTGAAAATTTGTCCCTCCTTAGTCCGAATAGGCATGTAGATGGCCTCAACAGGTCAAAGGGATATTGATTGAAGATACATGTACTTAGTATAGTACACTGTATTTACAGATTTGGATCAAGAATCATATTTCTAAAGAAATGTCACAATTATGCAAAATCCAGACAGATTGTAAAAAAAAAATCCACTAGATAAATAAAAAGTTAACCTTTTTTTAAATTAAAAAAATACAGTATTAAGTAGAAATGTTAATTAGCTTCTTATTTAAATGATATAATGTTTATCCCGTTTAGAAACTTCAGGATCGCAAATTCTGCCCGGGCTGGGACTGTGGGTACCCTATTTTATCATTCCAATTTCGGAACATTACCCTGATCTAGTTTCCAGTCACATAACACCCCTAGAGAAGTCAGTTTAATTTTGAACATTTTAAATATATTCCTAAAATCATATGTTAGTTTTGAATATTTTCAATATTCCCAATAACCAAGATAAATTTGAATTACCTTTATCTGTATTGGATTCTGAAACAAGAAGATCTTTACAAACAAAGATACGTATAGTGTGGTCCAGTAAATTATCCACCAAGCCTCTTTCTTTACTCCTCACTGAAATATAACAGCATTGGAGAAACTTCAGGAGTTTTGTGGAACAATATATATTCAAGAAGTGATGTAAATCAGATGTGCATACTAAAAAAAATCCAAGGAACTTTATGAAAATTTAAATCGCAAAATTTTATCTAAATCAGTATCAAAAACTTACGATTTTTCAATTCTGTATACAACAACCACATGTCTTTTTGACATCATTGACAGTTGATTTTTCGATAAACATGGAACTCGTTAATTAACTTGCCTTGCCATTGGTCATTTGCAAAATCATTTTGTAAACAAACATTTTGATTGTACACAAAAACACTCTGAAGTAAAAATTATATAGATTCTTGAATTTATGATGCACAATATCCTATTCTGTTTTGGAGATCAGATCTTCCAGCTGTCAATTGAAATGGGTATCTATTGTCCCCCGTTATAAACAGATCATTGTCGTATTCATATGAAAAAGATTTTATTAAAAATCTTAACGCGAGAAGGGGAAAAAAATTCTGTATACATTTTGATATATCGACTGTCAACATATTATTAATAAACAATATATTGCAATGAGCTTGAAATAATAGATACTATATAGTTTGTTTCAAATTTTGATATTTTACTTGAAAAAGACGTTACTAAGTAATCTAACAACAAATGGCTTTTACTTTTCAATCCTCAGCCTCCCTTCTTATGCATCATCGCCTGCATTTGTGGTTTATATCTCTCAGTTAATTTGATACGCAAGAGTATACACTATACGTTTGAACAATTTCTGAAAAGGGTAAGTTATTGACAATTAGGTTGTTGAAACAACAATATCGGCTGTCTCATTAAAAGTCATCATTTCGTAAGTTCTATGGTCGATACAATGATCTTGTCGGCAGAAACAATCTATCTTTATGTCAAATTGTTATTTTTCAAACTAATTATCAGGCCATTCTTTACACACTAAATTGTCGACGGATTTTCCGTCATTTCCCGATCATGATAAGGATCACTTTGCGAGCGTGGCCATCGGCAGCAGATCCTCTCTTCTCCATGGCATCTGATCCCACCTCTAATGTTTAAGGTGTTTGCCTTGCTCCTGATTTGTATTTTTGAATGGACTTTAAAGCCTGAATACTGTTCGTTATCTCCATATCATTCACTCGTTTCAGTACTTCAGTACTGTATGTTTTACTACACAAAATGCCTTTCATATTGTAAGAACGTTCTATAGTTTAACTGATAAAAATTTTCCATACTCATTTTCTCAGATCAATTTCCAATACCTTGCAGTAGCTTCAGTTTATTTATATAACGTTCTTATTACTCTATTCATTGATTAAGAATTTTTATTGCTTTTTACCGGCTTTTGTACGCAATTTATTATTATAGTTTGAATGTCTTAGATGTAATTTAAAATGTATCAGTCTTAATTTAAATTTTAATTCATTTAGGGATGACTAGACTAAGTACTGGTACAATTAAAGTCCTTAAACACCTAGTGCAACCCTAATATTAGTCAGAACGAAAATATCTCGTTTTTAACTTTGTATCTTAATTTTTCGGATTATTAATAAGTTGTTCTTACAAGAACGGTGATTTTGTTTCTTGTTTTATAGTACTTTCAAGTCATTCGTGTTAAAATTGACCCCAAGTTCAAATTTTGCGTCAGGTATCCCCATTTTTCCAGCAATTGCATTTTGTAATTTTACTTTTAAATTTTAAAAGACTTGATTCCTATACTTTTCACCTCAAAATTATTCTAATGAAAGCAGTTTTGATAAATAATAAAAAAAATGCATTTATTTAATACTTGCATCCACAATGGCAAGATCAATTCTACACTTTATCAAGTTGTCTTTCTTTTGATAAGTAAACCAGGAGGTTTCTTGGAATCTTGGTTTTAGGTTGGTGTAGTAACCGGCAGAGGAACCCTATTTGTTGGATTGCTTGGATTTTTAAACCCATCTAACAGAACATTCGATGGAACTTGTTGTGGTGAAGGAAACTCTACCGTCTGCTACACTGACTGTCGTCTGCTCTTTGACATCACCGTCATCGGCCTCGGACAGTAAGTTAAAAAAATATATACGTGTACAAATCAACGTTCTTATTTTTCTACTTATATCTATAAATATCAAACTGCATGTAGGTTGCTTATTTTTTGTATTAGCACGACTTCTTGTCCTCTTTCCATTTTTGAATTTTTAATTAAATCGGTTTGAAATATACTGGGATTTTTTTTTCCAATAAAAAATTTATTTTTTATCTTCGAAAGAAATGAGAATGAATGATGTAATTAATCGTACTATATTATTAATAAATAGTTATACTTCATGTTTGTAACATAAAATTAAAACATCGGTGAGATGTTGGACCGCTTACGTCACAGAATGGACGGAGCTTAATCTCATTTTCATTGGTTGGTGTTCAACACTGACAGACCTTATGTAAAATCACGAAAGACAGTATAAATTCATGTATGGCAAATAATAAATTTATATAAAATGGAAGGTATAACAAAACATTTATTGACTGAGTTCTCGGGCAAAATGGGTTTGGTCGACCCTCAAACCATACTGTCTGCCTTTGGCCTAACGGCCTCAGGCAGACAGTTCGGTTCTTGGGTCCGACAAAACAAATGTTGCCCTCGAAATCAGTCAATGAATGTAAAATATTCATTAAAGTTTTCTATTTCATTTTTAAAGGAATGAAACAAAGAGTCCTTTAGACACGCCCGTCTCTGGATCTAAGGTTATTGCAATACCACCTTCTAACGAAATGAAGAATCCTCTATCATTCTCTTTCCAAAAGTGGCCCGTAAGTTCATTATCAAGAGCTTAGCTTATATACAGCCAATGTCTTCAGAACGCTTATACCAGAGCGATGATTTTTTTCTCTCAAAAGTATGACCATATAATTATTGTTTTATAGGGTGAAGTAACAATATTTGTCAGTATTTACGACTTGGAAAGAAAAGACAGAAGTTTGGTGGACATATTTAACTTCACATTTAAATATGGAAAACCAGAACTGAATTACAAGAATGAGACTATATATGGAATGAGACCACAAAACGAAACAGTGTAAGTTTTACATGACTTGTATTACGTGTATTTATTTATTTAGTCAAAACTAGTCAAAATCAACAACAACAAGATGTGTTTGTGAAACACAATGCACCCGGCGACAACAAAATTCGAAAAAGCTATTTAAGCATACACATGTAGGTCACAGTAAAGGTTACAAGGTCATTGATCTTGGTGTAATTTGAAAGAACTTGATAAGTCGAGTAAGCCTTCCAAATATGAAGTCTCTTGCTCTCATGGTTCAAAAGTTATGGCAAGGTTCGAAAAAGATATTTTTAGCATATACGTCACAGTCAAGGTCACAAGGTCATTGACCTTAGTGTCATTGGTAAGAGCTTAATTAGTGGAGTAAGCATGCCAAATATGAAGTCTCTATCCCTCATGATTCAAACGTTATGGCGAAGTTTGACAACAGACAGACAAACAGATAAACAAACAGACAGACAGGACAAAAACAATATGCTCCCCTGATCTATCGATCCGGGCACATAAAAATTATGCTTATTTAAAATTCTCTCAGTTCAAGTAAGAAATGCTTTATTGTGTCAAAAATACCGACAAGCAGACAGAACAAAAACAAATTAAAAATGTTTTATTAGCTAAGTAGATGTTAAAAAAGAGAACATGGAGCCATACGAAATAATTTTTACTGAATATTCTCTCCTGCGCTTTATAAGGAATCCTAGCTATTGTCATTATAAAACTAGGTAGGTCCTTCCTCTTTCAAAGATTTCATTATAAAGCATCTCTTCCATCCATGTAACTTATAGACCAAAATATAATATGAAACTCACTTCGATTTCATTTATACAAACATATCTTATGTATATCGTTGCTTTGACCGCAGGCATAACGGTTGCAATCATTGCAGAAAATAAATACAAAAACACGCGTACCCAGAAAATCCAGTATCTTTTTCCTGTGCAATGTTGCCACCATCATTCACACATTAAAAGAAACTCAAAAAGGATTTCTTTTGTGAATGTAAAGATTGCTACATATGTGAAGCCGTAGATTGACATCAGGAACTTGTGAAAAATGTAACGATTTTTGTCTCTAATGGCCAAATAACGACAATCTGATAACGGAATGACTTCCTGCCACAGATTTTAGTCTTTATTTATAGGTTTGTTTATCCGTGCATTAATTCATTGTTCAAGGATTATAGGTGGACTGTTCACAAACTTCTGATAAGATATACATAAACAAACTCCTTGACTTAAAGCTAACCATATAAGCCTCTAACAGAGACAAGTTCTATATCAAAAGGACAGAAATAAATTATCTTTCCCATGGATATAGGAAAAGGTGCAAGGAATTTTCAATAAATACACAAGAATTACATACATACATAACTAAATGAATAAAAATATTTTTTTCTTTTGCATTTATGCAGAAACCAAGATGTGCTTCTTGGTTTATGTTAAATCATTACTAATTTTCCATTCACTTTTTACTTGTATACATGTATAAGGGTAAAATGTTACCTTTTTCATGCAAATCTTGTGTTATATACGAGTAATTATATTTAAAAATGTTGAAATGTTCAATAATTTGCCATTGTTTTTCAAAAATCTGGTGTCATATTTTTAGAGGAATGAAAAAGAAAAACACATGCATCGAAAGAAGAACACTTGTCTTTGTTAACAATTTATAATCCGTATTTTAGATTTTGAATTTTTATACGAAAAGTATATTACTAGACAGACAGACATTCTTTATTTCCTCTATAGTGTAAAGATTGGTCATATTATATAAAGAAACATTTAACGACAAAGTGCATTAATTAATGATATATGTACACGTGCCTTGATAAAAAGATTTTATGAGCTTTTTGTCACAAAGAAACTCGATAAAGTTTAAAAGAAAAAAAAATTATGACTATTACGAGCAAATGAAATCATTTTTGAAAACTTGTTTGAGATATACAAAATTTCTAATTCATTTTCGAAATCATTTGATATAATTGATAATGTCGTGACTTACATGCAATATTCGCAGAAAGTTGTGGTTGAAATAAGTATTTCATTTCAATAACATGCATATACATTGACAAAAAAATGAAAAATTGAAACAGAACAAACACTGACCTCTTAATGAAATATATGGAGAAAACGAATAGTATTCAAGCTTAAAAGTCCACTAAACATTGCACTTTTGGGGTCGAGCAAACACAAATCTCTTAAACATCAGAGGTGTGATGAGGTGCCATGGAGGGATGAGCATCTCCTGCCAACCGGTCATATCCACCGTCCCTTCTTGTCACGATCGGGAAATTGCGGGCAAATATGTAAGCAATTCAGTGTGTAAAATTAAAATAATTACCTAACATTAAGTATGAAAAACGTCAGTAAACTATTGATTCAATAATAGATTGTATTTGCTGACAAGGTCATTGTATTGACCATAGAACTTACGAAATGATGACTTTTAACGAGGCTGTTGATATTCTTGCTTCATCAACTTTATTGTCAATTAAAAACCTCGTTTTGTAAATTGTTAATACATGAAGTGTGTTCTTGCGTATCGAATCAACTGAGATATATAAACTCCGTATGCAGATGATGAAGGTAATTATATTGCTGCATTAGTAAGAGAAATTGACGATAAAAAAGTTAAAGTCATCACGGTTTAATGTCTTTTTATAGTAAAATATCTATGTATATGTATGGAACATATGTGTGCAATTTCTAAAATGAGGTAAATTATTAACAAACAAGCTACTGAAACAAGAATATCAATAGTCTTGCTTAAAGTCTTCATTTCGTAAGTTCTATGGTCAATACAATGACCTTGTCAGCAAATACAATTTATCCTTCAGTCTAATTCTGACTAATTTTTTACATACTTATTATTAGGATATTATTGACACACTGATTTGACGACGAATTTTTCCATTATTTCTCGATCATGACAAGGAATACAAGGCAGGTGTGACTTCTTGGCAAGGGATGCTCACTCCTCCACTGAAACTGATCCAACCTCTGATGTATTTGAGGTCCATGTTTGCACTTCTCCTATTTTGTAATATTATACTTTCATGTAAATTACTTGAATCTGATTCGTCAAGAAACATTTGATAAAAATCACTACTCCCCGCTGAATAATGAAGCCACGCCCTCCTGCGTAGCAACAGTCCACATTGTTTAACGACGGGTGGTATTACAAAAAATAGCGACTGCGCGGAATTAATGCGCGCACGGTTCACTGTGCTGTGTATTTGTATAAAACATTCAGTATAATGTAATAAATATTGCATGTAGTTGAGTGTAACATTGAAAATTTTCACCCCTCGAAAACCATTGTCAACCTCGGCTGCGCCTATGTTGACAATGGTTTTCTTGGGGTGAAAATTTTCAATGTTACACTCAACTACATGCAATATTTATACATTGTTTTATGGGTTTTTTTTATCTTGAATACTGTTCTTTATCTCGATATAAATCTTTATTGCATATTATAATATTAACAAGATTACTGGATATCAAAAACAAGACTTGTGTATAATAAAACATTTTTGAAAAGAACGATATTTTTTCCAAATATAAATCAAGATTTTGCATGTGAATGCTAATTCAAAAGTTTGGAAAATGAGTTTCAATGCAGTTAATTTGCAGGATTTCGAATATAAATGATATCTTTACAATTTTATACGATTGTTTCGTTGTGTTGTTTGCACATTTTCCATTTGCTGTGATTATCAAACAAAGTTGTCTTTTATTATTAGCACTTTTACTTGAACATGAAAATTCAGGACGTACTAATTATAAATAATTATTTACATGTAGTCACGATAAATTTTTTAAAAATTCAGAATGGTATTGAAGTAGTATTTTTCAAATGGTATTATAGTACTATTTTTCTTAATTGTTCTTCCTCATCTTATAGATAAAACATTCCCAATTTCCAGTTGTGAAAGTTAAAGAAGGATCTATTTCAATAATAACAAATCTATTTCAATAAAAAAAAAACTTTTAATTTTTATTACTACATTTTGTGAACGTTATCATCATTATTATTTTTTTAAATTTCTTTGGCTTTTTTTCTGCATGCGATTTGCTTTTAGCATTAAATTTTTGGGTCGGTAGTTAGGTTGGAAAACCCTTTTTCCATAAAATTTTGACGGAATAACAGGACTAAAAAGAAAAAAAATCGTGTCCTGGAATGTAAAAAAGGTTTGAGTTGGACCATTTTTAGTCAAACGGTTGGGAGGGGACAGTTGTCTTTAAAGTTTGCCTAAATCTTTTTTGTTTAAAGACAAAAAAAAAATCAGAAAAATGAAACCCGTTGATCAAAATTAAATATACTTATCGACCTTCCCATTGGATAAATAATCAAGTATAATGTGATCTACATTTTTCTCTTCTTTAGATTACAATTAATACTGCGGTACAACTGTGACATATTCTACTTTGAAAAAGAAGACTGCAGTCAATTCTGTCTCCTTGACAGTTTTCCCTGCTTAGGTGGTCTAAGAGGAACTACCAACCCTGTGACAGATTGGGTGTATTCACTTTCTACCGCCAAGCAAAGTATGGGAAGACTGTGTCCAACGATTAACCCAGTTTCAGGGATAACAGAACTTTCATATATTAACGAAAATACAGAAAACTGCACAAATGATTTCAAAGATAAATCCACATCGAACACTGGGGACCCTACATCTGCAACGAAAGATCCTATTACATCTGCAACGAAAGATCCTGTTACTTCAACAACGAAAGATCCTGTTACTTCTACAACGAAAGAATCTGTTACTTTTACAACGAAAGATCCTGTTACTTCTACAACGAAAGATTCTGGGACAATTTCTGATATGAAAACATCAACAGAAGTAAATCGATTCACCACTACTACAAAAACAATAAAATTGCTGTCTACAGAAATAAATACTGATGAAGTAACTTTATCTTCTACAGAAAGTGTATTTATTTCATCAAGTACAAGTCAATACACGTCACAAGAGGAGACAACCACGGAACCTATGGTTTCCTCCTCAGTAAAAGCAGAAGCACAAATAAGTCTTACACCAAGTCGAAAGACCACAAAAAGTAATCCGCCAACAAATAGAGTAGCGGTCATAACCACTTCAATAAAACCAACTACTTTGAAATCATCAACTCAACAGAATACGAAAACTAGTCCGAAAAACACCGAAAAGTATCCTCCAACGAAAGTAATAGTGGATATATCAACAACAGGGCCATCGTTATCTTTGTCAACAAATGTCTTCTCTAAACAAGCAACTTATCAAGCATCACCGAATATTCCAGATGGTGGTCCGAAAACCATTGATGATGACGTCATGCATTACTGGCCGGCCATTGTTGGGGGCGTGTTGGGGATCATTGCGGTAATAGCAGTGCTTGGGGTCTTTGTATACGTAAGGAAATTAAGGTTTGTATTGTAGATAACAATTATGTTTTTGAAACCGCTGCACTATTTTATTTTCAAAGGAAAAGATATTTTTGAAGCGGCAGATAAACATTTACAACCACTGACTGTGAATAAGAGGCTCTTTTAACAAGCACGCAAAATGATTTTCCAGAATTGCAATTAAAAAAATTGATGAAAGTGCTACATACCAGTCACACACAGTGGATAGGAATTTCATTTTACTGATGTATATGCAGTTTATGCATTTTGACTGGTTTGAAAAGTATTTTATATGGCATTAACTTTCTAAAACTTTCTTATTAGAAGAACAAGTGAAATATTGTTATATGTTTTAAATATATATGCTATAAACTGTATATACGCTGTAATAAATGTTGAATACAAGATTACTACAATCTGCAGTTCTTGATTACATATTTTTCTGTATTCACTGCAAGAGTGAATGTATTTTTTTTTTTACAAATATAGTTTTGCAAAATTATACAGATTCCATCACTATTCAAAGAGATTAATGTATTTCCAGAGCTCAACAAAAAAAGAGACAAGATATCTACAACGTCAATCCACAAACATGGATATTAGAGACCAATGAAAATGGAACTTCCGGTATGTCTGAAATAGCTCTTGAAACGGAGGAAGTATGACGTCATCACAAACTATGTACAAACTTTGCCATAAATTCTCTGGCAATTATTTGAAGTGAAAAGCATTTTTTTTGGTTGGTGGTGAAAGTACTAGCGTGTAGGAGGGTTTTACACTTCTTAGGGTGTGTATCCAACTTGATACACGGAGTTCAAGGAAGAACATTTGTGTTCTATGGTGTGAATTTGCGTTCGTTAATCCCTTTATTGGGTAGATTAGTCATTTTATAACGGGTATTTCTTTACCAATTTATCATGACATCTTCACTAAATTCATTTCTAGCTAGAAAAGACTTGTACTTCCTTATTTCTGAAATCAAACCCATATTTAAGTACAAAAATGAGGATCATATTTGGAAAAAAGGATTAACGGTTATTTTCATTCCTGAAATTTACGGCCAGGGTATTTTCGTTTTTAACAAGTAGAGGAAATGTTAATTGTTTTTTAATCGCTGTATTTTTATTACACTACATCTAAGACTTATGAGCAACACATGTTTCATGACGTTTCAGACTTTGTGACCAATCATATTGATTGCGAACTTATTTTTGTATTCTTCATATTATAGACTGTAATACAAATAATTACTAAGCGGTTGTCTATTTGGTTTCTACTTCCTTAATCTGACAACCATATATTGATTTTATCTCAGATCTAAGATGTAGCGAATAAAAACCTTGATATTAAGACATTTATTTAAATTTTTTCTCCATACCATCATCAGAGGCAAGTTTTTGTCTGCATGTATGTATTTTTTTTTCATTTGAGAAAATCAAATCCCCCCTTTAAGCAAGGAAAATTATTAGATAGCCAAAAGCTTTTTCTAAAAATGATTGATTTTTAAAACTTGGAATTCTACACACTGAAAAGTAAAGGATACAGGATTTCAACAACCCCAATCAAAAGTCAGCATTTGGTAAATTCTTTGTTCATTTTCATGCCCAATTGACATATTTGTCCAAATACATGTATCAAAATAGATTTTGTACCCTTTACCTTTCTGTTTGACTGTATCTTGTACATGTACAGTTACATGTAGTAATTAGCTTTTGTCATTTTTATTTCACTGTCATCCATATTTTGCCATTTGTAATGTGTAATGTTTATTCGTAAAAATGTTTATTATCATCTCTTATAAATGTACATATTTTGCTATATGTTTATTATTCGTTTGTGCTGAGATCACTTGTGAACTTTTTGGGTCAAAGCATATCTGTCGTTACACTGTTATCAGTTTAATTGATTGAATGCTTCCTCATAGAAGGACTTTTAAATAAAGAATTAGAGCATTTACTTGAGTGAGTAATTGAGTGTACTTGTATACATTTTGACAATGTGCAAATACTATACATTTTGACAATGTGCAAAAACTCATTGGATGAGAAGTTGAAAAGAATGACAGGTGCTTTTTTCACGCAGTGGATATTAGAAATTGTCTAAATCATAGCAGGTTGACACTTGAAAAGGACCTCAAAGTTTTGAAGAAAAAAATGGGTAAATTGTTAAATTGAAGCTGTTATTAGACAGTAAAACGCAAACGTATTGCTCTAAAATGAATTTCCATTGCATTTGAGATACATTGGATTAGTAAAGAAATACAATAGTTTTTACTTCATTTATATAAATACAAAATATTAAGGCCAGCATTAAATGCTCAGATGAGCAAATAAACACAGGTGAAAGTATTTTTTCAATAAATACATTACCAGTTTGAATAGAAAAGAAAATTCTTAAACATGAATGTACATCTACAGGACATTACCAATGATCTTCTTAAGGTTGATTTTGCTACCTTGCAGAATGTAAAAGACAATAGGGTTTCCAGTTTTCATTTTTATCCTGGAAAACAAAGTTTAATGTTTCGAAAATGTTTTCAAAACTTTTAAGGAGAGGCTGAATTACATTTTAGGGTTGGTTGTGTTAGGTTTATGTGGAATGAATTTGAAAAATGACTACTTATTTGGCTGTACAGTGTATCGCCTTCAATGTTTGCTTATAAAATATAAATGGTTAAAACTCTTAAACTTTTTATGCAGTCAAAAAAAAATACACAAAAATGTTTATATGCAGATAATTCGTGGATTTGGCGCCTTGATTGCGTTGTTACAACGCACTTTGAAAAATTACGCACTTTGAAAATTTTTTTTAAAGTGCGTTAAATTTGGGACCAATTCAACGCACTTTGCAAAAATAAGATTTCTTTTCAAAGTGCGTTAATAGTGCATGGTCAATATTCTTGCAAAACTTAGGTATGTGCGTTAAATTTGGGACCAATTCAACGCACTTTGCAAAAATAAAATTTCTTTTCAAAAGGCATTAATATAGTCAATATTCTTGCAAAACTTAAGTTTGTGCGTTAAATTTGGAACCAATTCAATGCACTTTGAAAAAATAAAATTTCTATTCAAAGTGCGTTAATATCGACCATATTAACGCACTTTGAAAAAAGTGTATCGTCAATATTCTTGCAAATCTTAGGTATGATAAATAATTGAACCTGTTGGATAACTTTTCGGTGATAAGGCAACTTCAGGATCTGAAAGTGAGCGATTTTGATTTTTTCATACTTAAATAATTATTTCTCTCTTAAATGTTTTATAATTATACTTAATTTTTTTTTCATTTTGCATGCTTTTTATGTAAACTAAAATTTATCGAGAGTTTTCAACTTCATACTAGTTATGCAAATACATATTTTGGTTTAGCAAAGGCATTGGGTACCGGGAAGGGTGCTTAGGCACACGAATGTTTTACAAAGATATAGTTAAACAATATAGACATTGAAAAGGGGCTTACTTTCGGGGGGTGGGCGCAACGTCCAATTTGCTACCCACGGCTATGTAAAAAAAAGAGTTGGGCTGAGAGACGTTCTACTCGTTTTCTCCTTGTTCTTAAAGAGGTTAAACCCATTCACGTAAATTAAAAAAAAATCGAAAGATATAATCATAACAAATTAATTCTCTCAATTACTAAAATCGAAGTCTAAGATTTTGGTTCAATACAATTTTTTTTCAAAGTGCGTTAAATTTTCCCATGGTAAAAAAATGATGAAGTACACTCTTAACGCACTTTGAAAAAAATTTTCAAAGTGCGTTGAGTATTTCCCAAATTTAACACGCTTTGAAATTTTTTTCAAAGTGCTTTGATTTTGTCCCAATTTTAACGCACTTTGAAAAATTTTTTCAAAGTGCGTTGCCACAAAGCGTGTATTTTTTTTTTTTTTTTTTTTTGAATAACCAATATTTACAAAGTTCTTATACAAGTCAGTACAATTTTTAAGAACTGCTCAGAAAGACTGTTTTTACGCTGGGCTCTTCAAGCAAATGTCGCTTTGAACATGTTCTTTGCAGCATTCTATAACTTTATAACATATATACATACTATACAAAATTTACATTTGTGTGAATTGTTTCAGTTAAACAAGATTGCAGTCATTTTCTCATGTTCCAATATACATATTAAATGGTGTAGACCTATAACCGTCGCAAAGATAACAGCATTCCAAAACTATTACGAATCATGTAGGATTAGTTTGTATAAGTGGGCAAAAACTACTGGAAGTTTCAATTAAACCATTATTTAATTGTTTATAATGATTTGAGTAAATTACATGACTTTTTATCGTGTATGAACCATGGAAATCTTTGCAAATCGATATAATCTCTCCGGAGGCAACAAGTTGTTGAGAATGACAGTAACATCTTTTTATAAAAGTATTTAGACCAAAGAGCGACATTACTGTTCATTAATTGCTAGCAGAACTTAGTTTCCCGTAGGAAGGTTTTTGCGTATGATTGTCTGCCTGTTTGTTCGTCTATCGATCTTATCCCCCAGGATCAATCAAAAAATTATCTTTGGAATATAACCTTAGTGAAGCTTTGACCCGATTACTCTTTGGACACATTACTATAGCAAAAACTGACTTTTAATATAGAGAAACAATTAATTGCAAATAATAATATCAATTCTCAGTTGTTATTATAGACGTGCCACACGACACTCTTCTTCTTTTTTTAAAATCATGATCAGTTCATAACTTATTAATAAATTATTTGGTCATCTGCGAACTTTAAAAATATTCTGATATCACATATAAGTCCTCCGAATTCAATTTATTAAAAAGATATATTCGTAATTTTTTTTGTAGTTTCCGAAGACCATGTCTTCCAATAATCTCATAGAATTCCCATTGGTAATAATAGTGCACTGTAACATGTTATAGCAATGATACATGAGGAGATAACAAACAGTATTCAACCTTAAAAGTCCATAAAACAATACAAATTTTGGAGCAGAGCAAACACGAGCCTAATCAGCAGAGGTTGTTTCAGGTACCATGTAGGGGTAAGCATCAACTTGTTTTCCAAATCTTACTTCATTTAAGAGATAGTTCATGCAGTATACAGCATGTTCTAACTTATCGAATCAAGTCATGTTTTTGGTTCATATGTAGCAAAATTAATTCAAAAACTTAATTAGTTTACTAGTTAAGTATTTAATTACAATACTCAGTTTTATTCCTATGATGATTCAATTATCTATATTACTTCAACTCTAAATCAAAAACAGACTATGACAAATTTTTGTGGGGGGTTATTTTTCGTTGTTTTCGAGGTGTGAAGAGACCCACGAATTCATGTCTATTCGCGAAATGTAAAATGTAACATACATAACTACTCAGCAATTCTTCATCCACGAAATCAAATCCCCAAGAACCAAGAGTTTTTCCTCAATCCACGAGAATTTGACTCCAAAAAAATATGTTATTTTTTACAGTATTATTTTTTCCTTTTCCAGCTCTCTTTCTTTTATACAAGAGCCATTGATTGCAAAATAAAAACTCAACTTTATGACAAACGTGACAACATCAACTTTTTTATCGCTACATATAGGTAGTTTTCAGTAGGCTCAAAATAACGAGTTATTTTCCGTTGGTCGCCATATTGGGGGTCAACATGCTCATATTCATTCATTATTCAACCAACTTTAACTTTTTATACTGGCGATTGTGTGGTTGGAAGCAATGTTTTTATGAAAAATATACGTTAGTCAGAGCCTCCTTTATTTCATAATTTTTATTCTATAAAGCTTTTTCTAAAAATATTTCAGTTACAACCTCTTTATTTGGTAAGACAAAAGTGGAAAATTTACTAGATGGCAGCCAAGGGAAATAAGTCGTAGAGAAAATATGCCACAGGCCTATGAAAACTATTTCTTAAAAAGTAATAATAATTTACCTCTATCACCTACATATGGAAAGTTGTGCACCCTCCCCCCACCCATAAGTTGAAAAGAAAGATTATGATCTACATACTAACAATTTCTTAATAAAATAACGTTTTTGACAAATACGTTGATGAAACAAGGATATCAACAGTCTAACATTTTACATATTTTATGGGAAATATAAAAACCTTCTTGAAATTACAATCTGTTTGTAAAGTCGAAATTTGACTGAAGTCTTTCATACAATTGTAAACCAACATTTTAAACTAAATTACTTATGGAATTTTTATTATTTTTTAAATACAGCATTGATATACATATATTTATATGGAAATGACAAAAATTTGACAAAAAACAGGGTATTGTAGTTTTAAAAAATCTGTGATAATTCAACTCTTGATGATGTACCCTATTATATGCACATATTTGTACATAGTTCCCTATCTAAGGAAGAATTTCTTCAAAATCATGCGTCAGTTTTGAATATTTTTAAAATCCTAAAGAACCAAAACGAATTTGAACTACCATATTTATATTTGATTCCAAAACTTTAAAAGAATCCTTACAAATCATGGTACATATAGCGGGTTCCAGTAAATGTTCAACCAAGCCTCTTTCTTTACTTCACACTAAGATATTAACAGTAGTGAAGGAGAAACTTCAAGTTGAAGAGTACTGTGCAACAAGTAACAACAAAAGAAGTAGTGTAAATCAGATGTGGATACTAAAAAATTCCAAGGAACTTTGGACAATTTGAAATCACAAGAATTTAACAAAATCAACAACTTGAAAACGTGCGACTTTTAAACTTTATACATAACCATTCCCCACGATAAATTGAAGTCCATACTTTTTGATATTATTGACAGCTCCTTTTTCAATAAAAATGGGAGTCGTAAATTTACCTTGTCATTGGTCATTTGCAAAGCTAATATTTTGTTAAAGTTTCGTCAAAGGTCAACATGTCTAAAAAATTATATTTACAATAGCTCCAAAACTATGTGTGGTATAAAGTCAAAATGTTTACAGTTAATAAATATATCATTGATTAATAGATAGAAAATATCACTTGATACTAGTAACAAATATTTTAAAAAAGATACTTTTTGAGAAAAATTATATCAGAAAATGTGCATATTTAAATAGAAATGCACCTGCTTAATTCTGTCCTTTTGGTGAAACCATCATTGCAGAAATAATATATGTTTATCATTGAAGGACAAGTTGGGCGTGAATGGTCTCTGAAAGGCTGTTTTTGGGAGCATGAAATGTATAAAGACAAGACCCCTGTAGAACCCGCCATTTGCAATGTACTTTCGTTTTCAAGTCTTAACATTTGGACAAGATAAACAGGGAAAATAACTTCCCAGTGGCTATCCAAGTCCAACTTGCCCTTCATTGATAAACGTATTTTGTTTCTGCAATGATGGTTTTCACTAAAAGCACGGAATTAATTAGGAGCATTTTCTGAAAATATATGCATTTTTAAAAAGAATTTTTCTCAATTTAAATTTTTATTCCAAGAATATTTAATCAAGTAATACTTTCTATCTGTTAATCGATGAAAAATTTATAAACTTTAAAAGTTTTAACTTTATACCTCACATAGTTTTAGAGCTATTGTAAAAATAAATTTTTGGACATGTTGACCTTTGACGAAACCTTTAAATACATTCTAATTGTACACACAAATACTCTGAAGCTGACATCAAAATATGCTTGAGTTTCTAATTAACAATATCTATGTTTTTTTGGAGACAAGTCTTCCAACAATCTATTTGAATTTCCATCGTAACCAATAGCGTTATTAACAGACCTATTTTGGTATTCATGTGAAGCAGAATTTATGCAAAATCTTATGCGTGAAAAAGAAGATAACACTTGCTGTGGCCTTCAACTCGACATTTAGATATATCGATGACTATTGTCAATTCACAATGGTAATTTCCATTCTTTTGTCGATACGATATATCTTGGTGAGCTTGAGATAAAAGATACCAAAGAGTCTGTCACATCTGTTTCATATAAATTTGGATATTTAACTTGAAAAAGACGTTAATGGAAATCTAAAACCAAACTCAGTGATAAACGTAATGACTTTAACTTTTCTATTGTCAACTTCTCTTACTTATGCAGCAATATACTTTTATCACCTGCATACTTAGTTTATATATATCAGTTGATTCGATACGCAAGTGCATGCTCTACGTATGAACAATGTCTAAAACGGGGTAAATTATTGACAAACAAGTTTATGAAACAAGAATATCAGCAGTCTCGTTTAAAGTCAATATTTCGTAAGTTCTATGGTCGGTACAATTACCTTGTCAACAAAAACAATTTATCTTTGACTCAAATGCTGAATGACGTTTTGGCATACAAATTGTTAGTCCATTTTTATTCACTGAATTGATGACGGATTTTTCCGTTATTTCCCGATCATGACAAAGAGCAAACGGCGGGTGTGACCGGTCGGCAGGGGATGCTTACTCCTCCATGGCACCTGATCCCACCTCTGATGTTTTGGAGGTCCGTGTTTGCTCTGCTCCTGTTTTTTATTATATACCTAATGTGTATCACCCAATTTTACTGTTGAATTTACGCTATCACGTGACGTCGTGATCCGATTTTCCGGATCACCAACATGTTGTTTTCTGAATCCATATCACCACTCTCTGAAACTGATGACGTAGTACGCAGAAATATGACGTTATTTTTCTTGCGCGTTAAAAAGTCCCTTGTAATTATGCCTTGTTTTATGGATAAATGTTATGCAATTGATCTCTAAAGTTTTCGTTTGCTATATTTTGCTAGTTATGAGGGGGTTTATAATAAATTTATCATTATAACATTAACTTGATCCGAAGAGCCGTATCACGTCTCGTTGACTGGCGCGGATCATCAGATCAAACTCGACGCTTCGCGTCTCGTTAGATCTGATGATCCGCGCCTGTCAACTCGACGTGATACGACCCTTCGGATCAAGTTACTGTTATAATAATATATATGTATTGTTTTATGGACTTTTGATCTTGAATACTGTTCGTTATCTCCATATGTTTCATTCAGATAATGTTGCATTGTTAATTAATATCCGTTCCTGGTATGAATTACAGTCGACAAATTATTGAAATTCCATTATCCCGCTCATCTGGAATTTGCCCTGCAGAAGAAATATCATACAGAACAAATGTGAGATACGGAGAAATAGCTGGTAAAAATCGAAACTTGAAGGAAGCCATGTCTGGTCGCTTGAGCCATTGTTCCGAGCGAATTGGTAAATAGATTGAATATCGATCTCTATGAACACATTGTACGTGAGCAATAAATTAATAAATATCTCATCAACTGGAATGTGTTTATTTTAACACTACCATGCATACTAAAACTTCGTAAAGCTAATATATGCCTAGCGTTTGCTTATTCTTTTAGATTTCTAAAAATGAAGATGGGGGATCAATAATTTGCAAGTTTTTTTAGACAATTATCGCAGTTCTTTGACGCGTCTGCAAATATTGCCAAAAATATTCTATTCGTAAATAAACTCCTCATGAGTGGCACGGACGAGCATTGTGATCTACTTGCAGAGGTGAGTTTTGTCACTAGCACAGATCTGTCGATTACACTTTCTTTGTTGTTAAGGATGACGTCAATATGCATGGATGTTTATTATATCATGTTGATCATTAGGGGGCTCTTTTAACGTGTCATTATGCTGTAGCTAATTTGTTTTATTGTTGAGGCTAGCCAGCAATTCGACACTCTTGCAAAGGGTCAACACAAAATCAATTAAGCTGTGGACTTGCTCACCCATCTAATAATAATGTACTGTAAAATATTTTAAGCTAGTGGACAGCCTTTTGCCTACATCCAGGCGGATGTTGGCGAAAGCCTGTCATTTCTCTAAAAATAATATATTTAAAGCCACCAAAAGTTGACATTTTTAAAGTCGGCTGGTGAACCACTGCTTGTATCTTTTGGCAATTCTTCGCATCGATGAATAGATTCCTATACAAAGTTTGCATGACTTAAGTATTGAACACATAATGTAATAAAATAGTTTTAAATAATTTTTAGTTTGGGATATATATTTCCGTTTGTTACACACAAATTATCATGGACCCTTTATTGAATCAAGTAAAACCAATGCTTCAATCCTTTAATCGATTCTCTGCATGACCGTTCATCCCCATTTTCTTCGTATTAGCGAACTACATATGTACTTTTCTGACAACTGGTCATTTTAATGCATTGATTATAAAGGTAATAAATAGTCTATAATAAAAATCTACTAAAAGTCTAGAGGATTGTAAAAGCGTTCAATATATTGACGTTTTATCACACTCTGAGCTTGCAATATGTATACCAGAATGCCCCGAAAATTCCAAACGCGAGCATTCAATATCGAACACACCCTCTGCGAATGTCGTCTGGTCATCTGCAATATTTATCTTGTGCTGAGGCAGCTAGAGCTACGTAAAATGTGTGTATCTGTACACAACATTGAAAATATTAATCAATAAATTTGCATCTATAACATTAATAAAAACTCAAGTAAGAAAATCATAACTCTTGGTAGGCTCATAGGAATATTACGTCTTTTACGTCTCAGAGTTTTGATTTTAAATACTGAAAAAAAAATTATTAAGTACTTATTTATTGAATTTAAATAATTAAGCAAGGAGACGACGATTGTTTGATATCGACGAGTCGATGCTATTCATGTTATTATTGCATTATCTTCACACGCTGTAGCACCGCTATCACCATCGAAGAATCGCGTGATCGTTCGCATCGCGTCATCATGCCGTTTACCTTACGGTTGATATTTGCGATAGTGAGCCATGGTGCCCTTTTCATAAGGATGACATGTGTCACTGCTTTAAATTTTATACATGTATTTAAAGTCATATTCTACTGCCGATGTGATCTCACATAATGGGCTATTTTATGATGATGACATCTATTCAGATATAAATTAGCTGTTCTAGTCTAATTTACCCTGCTTTCATCACATTTCCCTTTATCGTGATGTGTATTCTTCTTCATTATAAAACCCATTACCATGCTAAGTGCCCGTTGTGTTTGTAAAAATCGATAAGGTTTTTGGTGATTTTATCTTTTTAGTTAGATCTACGTATTTTTTGATACCTTTAATAATAACAGAGCAGCTGGTTTCCCAAAAATCCTTTATCCTTCAACCAATGGGATTTATTTCAGTTTCCTTAAGTTTCATGCGAACTCGGTATTTTCAAGGCACTTATGTTGCGATGTTTGCAATGTTCATTTTGTAAAACTTAATTTTTCTTTGAATTTGTTTCTTTATATTTTAATAATTCTTTAGCAAGAGCAAAAATATTGAATAACATATAATTTACTTTTAAACTTTTAATTGAACTTTTATGATTTTAAAAGTAAGATACGATTATTAAAAAAAAAAATAATAAACAGAAAAATACATTTAATTCACCTCAAAAGTTTATCCTTTTTCTTTTTTCCTTTTCCTTTCAGTATAGATATATAGATTGACTGGTGCATGCTTATAGACTCTAGACAGATAGATTCACTATTCTTTCTGGAATCACATACAACAAGCATGATTAATACAATTCAAACAGCACAGACAAATAATGGGTATACAAATGAATCCTCAGTACATTCTTCTGTATATATTAAAGAAGAGGAACCAAAACACAGCATATTAATCAATATCAATAATTAAAATAGTACTAACGTGTACCCTAATGCAAAGTGGGGGGATTCTAAAGCCCTAGCATTGAATTTTTAATTCCCTTGTTCATTTTGCAAAAAATAGTAAACTGATCGAAATTCACCAAAGTATTTCATGATCCGCCACTGACTACTGCTCAGCTTGACAGTTTTAAATTGCTGTGCTAATTGGGTATTAGATTGAAAGGATCTTTTGTTCATTAAGGTAGACACATTATATGATACACATCCTTGTCTCGTACTCGGATCTTGTTTACATCGGTCTATAGCACATTGACGTGTACCTCGGTCAGAACACGGGTAGAAGTTACAAAAAAATAGAACACTTCATATGTATAATTTTTCGTTCATGGCTGAGCAATTCCGATGAAACGACAGGAAATGCCATCAGTTAGGTACAATTTCATAAAATGCTCGACATTTTCGGATGTCACATGGGGATGTTAATGTAAAATTTATGTTGCTTTTACAGGTAGACGAAGAGCTGCGGCAGACATTGAAGGAAAATGATTGTGCCATGTCCACTATATTGGAACCTTCCTCCAGTAAGTTTTTATCTAAATAAGTTATATAGCCTTTCATTCATTTCCTTGCTGTGGTAATGCGTCCTTTCTATTAACGGAATATTGTGCAGTACCTGGGTCTAAATGGAAAAAGTGAAACGAAACGGCTCAATGAAAACCATTTGCATCAAATATGTAATCGTAAATGTAAAAAAAAAGTTGTGAGATGTCTAAATAGCCGAAGCATAAAAACGTGCTGAATGAACATCATGTTTAAATGCCATGGAAATAAATTTAAAATTTGTCTAACAAAGGGACATGAAACCAGGGGAACAATTTTAAAAGCATACAATTGTCCTTTTACTAAATTTATTTTTGGTCTAATGTTAAGAAATAAACACTTCGATTTTAATAATTAATTTTAAGTAAAAACACTGCTCCCTGAAGGGTAATAAATCAAGGAAAGCCTTATTTATTTTAAAACAGAACTTAATAAAAATTGAGAAAAAAGCGAAATGCAGTTAGAGTGATCTGCCCCTAAATGCAAGAAGTTGAGGACGCAATGTAAACTGGATAAAAGTATTCTCAACATTAAAGAGGAAGGTTCACTAACTCCATGAAATGGCCTTGTCATTATAAACTGACCAAGTCCTCACGTTCCATTTCGAACATCAATATAAAGTAGAGACTTAGTGCTTTCATTTCCTATAAAAACATTTCCTCTGAGAGTCCAAGTTTGATACTCTAGCTATGTGAAACTACAATGTTCTCTAATTTTGAAGAAAATGGGTGAATTTGAGCATCTTCAACTAACGATTAAAATATGAGCTCACCCCGCGATCCAAAATTAGAATCTTCCGAAACTGTTCTTTCTTTTTATATAAATAAACATTTTATATCATAGGTTGGGGGTTATGCAAAATATTAAAAGAGACTGAAAATTTTGGCCATTTTAAAAGGAATTTTCAAGATTTGAGGAAAATGACGCAATTCATGACGTCATAATACACGGAAAGAGAAAAAAATACGTCATTCTTTTTAGCTCACCTCGACAAAGTCGAGATGAGCTTATGCTATACCCGGCGTTGGCGTTGGCGTCGGCGTCCGAGGTTAAAGTTTTAGGAGCAAGTCCATTCCCAAGTTACTATAAGCCCTACCTGGACCAAACTTGCATGGATGATGCATCTATGGATGGACACTACCAGACTTGCTTCGGATGCTGGTTCTGACCTACATTTTCCAGATGATTGACCAGGTTAAAGTTTTTGGAGCAGGTCCATTCCCAAGTAATATAAGCGCTATACCCATACCAATCGTGCATGGATATTGCATCCAGGGATGGGCACTACCAGACTTGCTTCGGATGCTTGATCTGATCTACATTTTCAAGATGAGTTACTAGATTAAAGTTTTTGGAGCAGGTCCATTCCCAAGTATCTATAAGCCCTACTTGAACTAAACTTGCATGGATGATGCATCTGGGGATGGACACTACCAGACTTGCTTCGGATGCTGGATCTGACCTACAATTTCCAGATGAGTGACTCCCAAGAAACTAAAAGTCCTACCTGGACCAAACTTGCATGAATTATGTATCTAAGGATGGACAATTGAGACTTGCTTCTGATGCTATATCTGATCTACATTTTCCAAATGAGTGCCCAGGATAAAGTTTTTGGAACAGGTCAATCCCCAATGAACTTTAAGATCTATTTAAACAGGACATGCACGAATATTGTTGTCAGGATAAATTCTAACTATTAAAAAATATGATATGAGATTTGCATTACTTAAACTGATAAAATTCGTCGAGGTGAGCTTCATGATCTTTGATAACCTATGTTTTGATATGAAATCACCAAGGGACCAAATGAAATCTTACATATTTTCAACTAGAAATGAGCAGTTCGGATTTTTCAGAGATTTACAGGGCCAAAAGAGGCCAAAGGTGAATCTTGTTTTCTAAAGATCAAGATAAAGTAACTGAATAATTATTTGATTTTCACGTGTTTTCTGAATGAAAGTACTCAGCAGTAATTTGTTCACCGAGACTTAATTGTCTTTGGACATTTTTTCCGGTTAGATATGAACTAGACTACCTTCACATGGCTTAATTTTCTCAAAAGTACTCAAAACGTCTTATTTAGTGTGTTAAGGTATCCCTGTCTAGTTTGTTGGGTATGTCAGTTGGCGAAGCCCATTATGCATAAATCATCCCACGTTTCCAACTATCGTTCCATCTATCCCTGGCATACCTTACAAACTAGACAGTGATTTCTAATATTTTCCATTTCATTGTGAAATAAAATTGTAAATTTAGATTTTGAAAATGTTGTCTAATATGATAATTTAACAAAGCCCCCCTCCCCTCCTCATCATATTCAATTACCCGCCAAATGATGTCAAACACAAAGACAGACGCACGATATCTACATTTTGATGGGTACTGAATGTTCTCCTTTATGAACTGGCCTGTTTTTATATTCATATGAAGCATGATTTATTAAAAAAAAACGTCCGTGTAAGAAGAAAAACATTTGCAATGGTCTTCACATTCAGATATATCGACGGTGATTTTATCAATTAACGATATTTATATTCATTCATATGTCGACTTGATACATGTTTATTCCAGTGATCTAGAAATATATAAAAGATACCACAGAGTCTGCCATATGTAATTAAGAAACTCTAAAACCCCTGTATTGCAGCATATGGCGAGAGTTAAAATCTCTCAAATACAAGTTGAACTCCAAGGTAAAAAGCCCAAGATTGTCAGTACCCAATGGAAGGTCTAACAAGGAATACACCCATTAAATATGAAAACCCTTGTTCAAACAGTTAAAAAAGTATGGTCAAGGTTATTTTTAAGTGGGTCAAACTCTAAGGTCAAGGTCAAAATTGATAAAAGATGTAATAATGCAAAAGTAATGTTCAAGTTTAAAGGCAGAGATTTTTTACCAGGTGGTAAATTCCAGGTGAGGGAGGGGCTTATTTTGTACAGGTGTGAATGCCTTGGGGGCTAGCAGTCTACCTGTGCATTTATATATGAAGCATCATTGAAAATCCTTCTTATTTTTCATAAAAATAAAAAAAATCATAAAAGATCTATGAATACTCATGAACTTAATCAAGGTACTTACAGTTGAAATCATAACTTTCATTTGAACTTTTAAGCCAAAAATATTTTTTCGCTGCGATTAACATATATACGTACATATACATGTATGCGTAAGGTGGGCAAAATCCTATTATGGGAGAGAAAAGGGGAAAATGTACATTTCATAAAGAAAACATTTTTCCCTAGCAATCACATATATTATAGCAGTGCTCCTGTACTTTATGCCATCATATGGATATTTAAATAATTGGTCATGACTATATACTGTAATATCGACAAAATCAGTAATTTTTCAAACGTACGCCAAAATTCGAGGGGAAAATCGATTCGAACTTTTAAAATTAATGATTGGCTTCTACCCCCGTATATTTCTAATTACAAATTACTAATCAAGATTAAATTCAGCATTAAAATCAATGTAGGCAATTTAGTGCATGGTGAAAATTGTTTATGTGACCACCCATTCCTTGAAGTATTATGTACTATATTCAACCGGCTCGATTCGCTTATTTCCCGGTGCAAAAAAATAAATGAAAAGTTCACTTTGTCAAATGATGCCTTAATTCAATTCCTAATCTATTCTTTGAATAGCTGTGAGCTGCATTTTTAATTTTGAACTGAGTGACGTATCGTAGTTTGCTGAAAACATTGTGTGGTTAATTTGTACTTGTTTTGCGTAAAACTGAACTAAAAAGTATATTTATTTACTTAGGGTTTCAACATTGGGATTGATATAAAAAGTATTACTGAAAATTTTGAAATACACCGAATCTTAATAAGCCCATTGCATCAATTATCCCGCGATGTTGACCATTCTACAATAAGAGGGTGTTGTTGTAATTTGTGTCCTCTTCATTGAACAGTTTTTTTTTTTTTTTTTTTTTTTTTTTTTTTTTTAAAGAATCTATTCATCGATGCGAAGAATTGCCAAAAGATACAAGCAGTGGTTCACCAGCCGACTTTAAAAATGTCAACTTTTGGTGGCTTTAAATATATTATCTTTAGAGAAATGACAGGCTTTCGCCAACATCCGCCTGGATGTAGGCAAAAGGCTGTCCCTTTTACATATAATCCAATACTGTTTCTTGTGCCTTTTCTTCCACAAAGCACCAGTTTTCTTGAAGAAAAAAAAACAGTCAGACAGAGTAGTGCTGCTTATCATTTTTGTTCACCAATGTTGTCTTGAACAATCGAATCACGGACCATCGGATTCAAAGCGTAGCCGCTTTCCTTTGTTACATTTTTGACATGATTTATATGACGGACAGTTAAGACATTTTTTTTTTGATTATCTATGTAAAATATTTATTAAATAACAAATTTTAAATCAATTGTACATAGAATCTATTGTAGAAATGAATTTATAATTACAATTAACGATTTCAATGGCTTCTCATACTTAAAAGTGTGTATTAATTCATACATGTATAACTCATTGCTTTAATTGTAATACCAAGGTACTTGTCGACCAGTTTTAGAAATGTTGGATTCTGTTTGACAAGTTGACAGCTAATACCTCGTCATGAGAATCTTTTTAATATTCATGACTCGTAGATTTTATTATACTTTTGGGGTATCATTTTATATTAGGAAAAGAGGAAGAAAGGAAATCTTTGTAAAGCTTTATGATATGATTTATACACTTGAAATTAAAATGGGTTATGATTATTTTTTATCAAATATTTCGGAAACAATTTCAGTTGACTAAAATTGCTGTTATCAGTGTGACGTCACTAGCACATTGTAAATGCATCGCATGGTCAGATTTTTATTGGAAACATATTTAGAAATTCTCATTACATCGATAACAAAACTCTGAGCCATCATAGTAATAATGGACTATTTACCTAGCATATCTGCGTAAAACATTTATGATCTATAATTTTTAAATGTCCTTTTTTATTATCATATGAATTGATAGTCAACTCCCAAGGTTATGACTTAGTTGTTTTATAAATAGAATTTGATTAAATTATCGTTTCCACCTAATTACCCATAATTTGATGGAATTGTATAATCCGATTCTATTATTTCTTGTTAAATATGGGTCAGAATTTCATCTACATTTAAAGTACACACAATATACCTAAATATGGATCATGTTGAATATGAGTGAGAAATTCATCTGCATTTAACTCACAGTTTAAAGAACACACGATATACATAAATATGGATCATGCTAAATACGGATCAACATTTAAAGAACACACGATATACATAAATATGGATCATGTTAAATACGGATCAGCATTTTAAGTACACACGATATACATAAATATGGATCAGCATTTTAAGTACACACGATATACATAAATATGGAATGTTCATTAAGAAACTCATTTATAATTAATGTTAAAGGTAAAGATCTAAGAAAAATCCATAAACATTGCAAATATGTGAAGCGGGCATGAAACAAGAACCGCTGGAAAAAATCCCAGTGCTGGGATCAGGTACCTGGGAGGAGTAAGCATCCTCTGTTGCCTGGTCACACCCGCCGTGGATATATCTCCACAAATTAAGTTTGTTACACTGTAACAAACAATTTTGGTTACAACAACACATCTCGTCTTTCATTATCTTTCTTTATTATCGATGTGTTTGGCAGCACTGATGACGCTAAAAAGATATGAACATATAATGGTATAGACACCAATAAAGGTACACATACATTGCTTAAATTTTTTTTGTACATGTCCAATAACTTTTAAACGGTGTATGAACATTTCTAAAACATAATGCTACTTCTTAATTCCAGATTACCAATGTGTAAAAATGAGGTAATTGAAATTAATTTTGGAGCTGTTGCAAAAAAGCAAAAAAACAAAACAACAGATTTTGTATTTTAAAAATCTGATTTAGCTGCAACGTTAATTCCCGTAATGATAAATAAAAGCAATTAATTTCATTCTGTATATTTATATCTGTACAAATATCATTATATGTTCATAAGTAGAGCATGCTCTTACGTCGAGTCAACTGAGAGATATAAACCACGTATGCAGGTGATGAAAGTATATTGCTGCATAAGTCAGGGAAGTTGACCCTTGAAAAGTTAAAGTCATCACGTTTATCATAAAGCTTGTTTGTTAGATAACCATTAACATAAACGCCTTTTCTAGTAAAATAAGATGTGTCAGACCCTGGTATTTCTTATTTCAAGCTCCATCACTGGGATATATCTTGACAGAAGACTTGAAATAACCATTGTTTATTGACAATACGTCTTTGATACATCTTAAATAAAATGTCGAGTTGAAAGTCGCAGAAAGTGTTTTCTTCTTTTCGCTATAAGATTTTGAACAAATTCTACTTCATATATATGAATTCGAAAAAGATCTGCCTGTAATGGTGTGCGATTTGTACCCAAGGGGATTCTAATAGATTGTTTAAAGACCTGGTTTCGACAAACCACATAGATATTGTCTGTAATAAACTCAAGCATCTTTTTTGTATCCACTTCAGAGTTACTGTACTTGTGTGTACAATCAGAATATTTCTAACAAAATAATTTTGCAAATGACAAGGTAAGGAAATTTACGAGTTCCTTTTTTATTGAAAAAGCAGATGTCAATGAAATCAAAAGGCCTGAACTTTATCGTGGGTAATGGTTGTGTATAAAGTTGAATAATCGTAATTTCTTATGTTACTGATGATTTGCTTATTGCTGTTTACTGACTGATAAATGGCAAAATTCTCTAAATAAACAAAGAGGTCAATATTCATTGGATGTAAATACTAGTATGCAAAGATAAAATGTATATATTAAATAATGATTATATATCAAAGGTAAAATGACCAAAATATGAAAGAAAAGAAACGATGAAAATATGACATATGTATTTTAAGACTATAAATTAAATATATTAGCAAACTTGTCATGATATGTAGGAATTGTTTTTGCATTATTAGATCTTGATTCATTTTTCCTTGGTTGTGTTGAAATTGTTAAATTTCAGAAATATAGTTGACTCTATAGATTAACCTGATTCCCATTACCATTTCACACAAAAAGACGTTCAAAACTCGCTGCGAATAGACTGTTGTTTGCAAAAATTAGCTATAAACTTTGATCTTATAATGGCGTTACCAATATTTTGTTGCTTTAACCCAACAAGTAGTAACTGACATTTGTGGATCACTAATGTTTCTCTTTTTTAAAACTTGAAACTTTGATACGTCGCTTCTCGTTTTGCTGCAATATCGAGCGATTGAAGGGGACCCGGACACTATACATTTGAAGACATAAGAGTATGATATATTTACATGTCTAACACGGGAGAGTATGACATCCATCAAGAGAATAATCAATACCTTTCATATATCGGGTCAGATTCCTCTATACGCTCGTTCTGTCGTCTGCTCTAGGCACCTTCTGCAACATTTCCCTCCAAATCGACAAAGTAACAAAATTCCAACACCTGATCCATTATTAATGACCTCTATGGACCTTTCTAAAACATAATGTTATTTTCTATTTCTAGAATCCTTAAGCTAAAATGTTGTTTTGGATCATCTCTTTTCAAAAATCTCCCTATTGTGTATTTGGCTTAATTTGTATACTTTGTGCGTATTGATTAAATGTATATGTTTACAAGTGGGTAGTAAACAAAAGCATCTATGATATGGATTGTGTTTTGCATCACGTAATCTGCCTGAATTATTCGATTGGTTTGACAGTTTCAGATGATATAACAGGATGAGCTTCAAAGATGGAGGTTATAAGTAAGTAGTGAAGTTGTATCTAATGAAGACGATGGGTTGGATATATATTTATTAACCATGTGTACTGCTTTGACTAAATGGAAACTATTTACAGAACGGTTAGATAAAGGGACCTCAAAGAGTATATCTTTTCTTTGACCACAGTTGAATTGAAGGAAAGTAATGTTATCCATAGAGCTATTAAAATCACAAATTACCTTTCTTTCAACCTGTATGCACATACGATCCAGTAATGCCAATTTTGTTGTTAACTTTTATTAATGCAAATAGTGAATTCTCTTTTGTCTGTTGTTAACTTATTGAAGTGTGTTTCAAAGCGACAAAGATATAGGGTGCCCTTAAACACTTGTTTCCCACTTCACAATTATTCCCTAAACAATTCAGCGCGTTATGATTATGAAAATTTCTCTTTTGGGTTATTTCAAATTATGTTTTTGAATTTGCTTTTGTAACGTAAAATGATAGCAGAAGATGTTTGTTTTTTTAATGTTATTCTCTTCCAATGTGGTTTTTTTTAACATACACATGTAAAATGCAATATTTCCTGCAAAGCTTTTACATCTAAAAAAGAGATGTCTTGCCATATTTCTGGAACTAGCAAGAAGGTTTTTGTTTTGAAAGGCCAAAAAATGAGCATTTTTAGCAATGCTGTTGCTTGATTTAGCAAGTTTCATATGATATCTTCTTGAAGATCATTGATTTGCTTTTTCTTAAACTTTACATTTGAAGTTTTTTCAAGGTGGTAAAATAAATTGAAACAGAAACCCACTGATAAGAAACTTATCAAATCTACAGCGCTTTGACTGTTATGCAATGTTCTGCAAATTTGAATGCATACTACTAATTCTTCTTATAATATATCCATGTATTCAAGATTTAACATTCGAGAAACCGAAGTTCAATTGGTTATATAATGTTTGCCTTTTTGATAAGTTTTAAGGTCTTTTTATGATCTCTTGTTTAACTCATTAAAATATTGTTATTCAGTACTCGAACCTGAAAACTCAAAGAATTTTTTTCCCAGAATTTTCAATGTTGATTTAAACAGAAACAGTTTTGATCGGGGTAGTGTTATGAATATAATGCATCGTATACAGACAACTTCGCCACATATGATCCACATATGATTTACCACATATGATTCTCATATGATTGTATATACATATGATTTTCATATTGTCCACATATGATCCTCATACGAAAGGCAATACATATGTGGATCATATGTCACGAAATTGCCTATCTATGCTTATTAAAATGTGTATTAATATGAGAATCAAAATTGTATGTTTGCGTTGCAATTAGAACTTATGAAGATAAACATTTATAGAAATATTAATGAATTATATAATGTAAATAAAATATTAAAAAGTATATGATTTTTTTTGCAGTGACAAAAGGTGAAGTCAATTTTCACAAAGCTGCCAGAGAAAATGATCTCGAATCTGTCCGAAAACTGTTGTCCGAACATCGTATTAACGTCAACTGTAAAAACAATGTAAGTGATAAAATTGTTCCAGTTTCCAAACATCAAACATTGCACGTAAAAAGTTGAGAATCGTTTTATCGTATAGTAGCTTAGAACTTCTTGTTTTAGACATTTACATGCATGTGTCGTTATTTTACAAAGTAAACTACCTAACAGATACAGTATGCTAACATAATTGATAAAAAGAGTTTTTTAGAGGATGTAAACGAAGCCTTTTTCTTCAGATTATTGCTAAAAGTATTTATGTGTGTTGGTAAAATGACCTTCTTTTTATCCATTCTTAGTTGGATCGAACGGCTTTACACTGGGCAGCTGCTAATGGCAACATAGAAGTCATAGAAGAACTTATGGAAGACGGCGCAGATTTGGAATCTAAGGACAAGGTATTATGGATGTTTTTCAACACATAAATGTCGCAAATTAACTCAACCTGGTCTTTTTCCTATTTTGATTTAGTGGTCTATTAGAGTAAATTGGAAGTTAATCTTGAATCATCAGTATGTCCCCAAAAATGTGCTTTCTTCAATGAATATGAAAATAGTTGGCCTTCTATATGAAAAAAAGTTCCCTTTTCAATTAATTTCCTATAAATATTTGTAGTATGGAATGCGTCCAGTTTTATGGGCGGCCTGGCTTGGACATTTAGAAGCTATTAAGGTGCTAATTACAGGAGGTGCTACCCCACTCTGCACAAATAAGGTAACTTTTGCACCATAGATATTCAGTCTTTATATTCAAAGTTTTCCAGAACATAAAATAGGATTTTTACATATGTAATAATGCATTCTTTTTTTTTTCTTCATGCAAGCAAGTATTTTTTAGAACATTGCAGTTTTTTTAAATGATTGAAGAAGTATTAAGTAAAGTAAAATCAGACTACCTTTTATTAACGTTATTTTTTAATTAGAAAACAATACCAATAACCGAAATGTGATTCATGGTTATTTATCAAGAAATAATGGTTAACTTACTTAACAAAACGGTCTAACTTTTTTCCTTTACTATATACAATTAAATATCTTTGTTGTTGAATAAAGACTTTATTTCTAGCAAGGAATGGGTATTCTACATTGTGCTGCACAAAACAATCATGTGGACGTGATGAACTTTATACTTGAATCCCTGGAAAACATCAATGTCAATGAAGAAGAAATGGTAAATATTATTTTATCCACAAGAGGCAATGTATTGACCATACTGGTAGATGCTGATGCCTGTGTTATGAACTTTATTTTCCATTCTAACTTACCATTCTAAACTTTGTAAGTCTACATATTCATGTAAACAAATTCCACAGTGTTTATCCAAGATATCTTTTTATCAAATTAAAAAAAAATGTTTGGTTGCTGAATTTTAGAAAATCAAAATTTGAAGAAAATGCTCAATATTTTTTGTGCACACACATATATGTATATAAGAATACAATGAAAAATGTGAATATAACTTACAGTGATACAAATTGATACACAAGATGATTCAGTTTTTCCAATGTCCACTACCCTATTAATTTAAGTAATTTTCCGTTATCGCCTGCATATGATGTTAATACTATTATCAAGACCCTATATTCGAAGTTTTACAACGATGCAGACAGGCTACTGACTGATATGATGATATCACAGGGTTTTTAATTACCTTGTAAGTTTTATAAAAAAAAATTTGGAATTCCCATAGGTATCAATTACCCCCCGTAATTATCAGAACTATTTTTGGATTCAAATGAAGCATTTCTTATTCAAAATCTTAGAAATTAAATGAAGAAATTACTTGCTGTGCCTTTCAGTTCAGCATTTAGATATATCGACATCATTCTATCAATTAACAATTGTTAATCCTATTCTTATGTGGCCTCGAAATGAGTTTTTAAAAGAAAGAATCACAGAGCATAACACATCTGGTTCATATTTGGATATTTTACTAGTAAAAGAACTTGAAAGTTAATGGTTACTTAACAATGACGCTTTATGACAAACGTGAAGACCTAACTATCCAATCAACAACTTCCCTTACTTGTGTAGCATTATACTCTAATCACCGGCATATGGGTTTATTTCTCTAATTTGATTTAATACGCAAGAGTATGCTCAACATATGAACATTTTCTAAAACAAGACATGCTATTGACGAACAAGTTGATGAAATAAGAATATCAACAGTGTCGTTTTAAGTCACCATTTTGCAAGTTCTATGGTCGATATAATGACTTTGAATCATTATGTAGAATACTAACATTTTTCATACCATTTATTTCATCATTTGCACTGAATTTTGCGTTTCATCCGATCATGACAAAGAATAAGTGGCGGGTGTGACCGGTTGGCAGTTGATTTTAATTTCTCGATGACACACAATTCCACCCTTATGTTTTAGAGGCCAATTTTTGCTTTGCTCGTGATTTGTATTGTTTGAATTGACTTCTGAGCTGTACTACTTTTTGTTATGTCCAAATTCAAAATTTTATTAAAGTCGGCATTTCGTAAATTCGTCTTCGTCAAATTGATCTTGTTAGCAGATACAGTATAACATTAGGTGGTATTTTTACTATGTAAGCCATTGTCTTTATAAAAAAAATTGAATACGGGCAAAGTCTGTCTACCTAAACAATAAATAGAGTTCATGTTGGGTACGACCAGCTAGAATTGTCGATATTGAAGAACAGTATTTACTAGTAATTTGTGTTTTGGGCATTTGACTGTTTTCTAAAAGATACGCGTTTTAATTATTGCTGTCATCTGTTTCACTTAAAATATGATTTAAAGAAGAAATGCTTAATATAAAGATAGAATTGTGAACTGTATCTTTCATGTTTTATACAAAATACACCTCCAATGCCTTCTAGTTTAAGTAAAAATAAATAGTATAAAATTGCCCATAGCTTGGGTTTAAAACTACAGTCTTGTCTTTCTAACCTGCCAACCCCTCCTTTTAATGTACAGAACCTAAGGTCTTTAATCAGCAATGAACACGATCTATTGAGGACACAGTTGTAGAGAAGAAAAAAAATGTCACAAACAGTCTAGCCTGAGGCAAAGTACTGAATAATTAATCGTAACGACGAGAGGGGATTATCATATATACCATGCCAGTGAAAAATCATAGAACAAGAATAGAATTGTCAAGCATTATCGACTTCTTAATCATAGTAAAGTGGGTCTATGATGCTGCAATGTTGATTATTTTTATCTGAAATGTTCTCACATGTATTATCATGGATTAAACTGTCATAAATGACCATTGCTCTACGGAGGGACCATTATTTTTCATTAGCTTTTAATAAGCCTATTACCTTCTAGTCAACCCTGGCTTTACAAGGTCGTGAATTTCCCTACAGAGATCCATTTTTTAATGTACTTTTATTGAAAAAAATGGAACCTTGACCTCGTCTTTTATGTTTCTCTGTAAAAGAAAACTTTTGTTTTCAAATGAATCTAAATATCAGAGATTTGTTAAGGATTCTTTTATTTTTTGCAGTGTAAAAAAGCCAGCTTTTAGAAACAAGAATGGAATGCTAATGAACAATCTTTCTCTTTCGAAGGCTTACTGAATTTTGAGGTTCTTTTATCAAGACATATACATATATAAAATTTGTTTGTATAGTTTTTGTAAATGTTGTTAATGAATCATTTCGTGTACAAGTAAACCTTACTTGGATTTGAAAGAATTCCGTTTATATTTAACATTTTCAATCAAAATAGAGGTTGAGTGTGAGGAAATATTGAATGATCTTTTATTGTAAGATAAAGAATAAAAAGTTATTCTTTGTGGGATATTATGAAATCTATTTTTGTATGTATATATTCATTTTTTTTATTTAATTTATTTTTTTTTATATCGTTTTGAGAAAATAGTCTTAAAATTTGATTAGCAAAAATAGATTACAAGTTAATTATATTATTGGGCTATGAAATATGTAATAATGACATTACTAGTGTTCAAGAAGTAAAACGAATTTCGGGTCCTTTATTTGTATCAAATAAGAGTTTAGGGATATCTAAGTGTATTTAAACGTTGATTTGATCAAAACTATGATTCTAGACAGCAGTATTTCTAGACAGTTACATTTCTTTCCTTATTTCGAATAAAGGTTTGTTTTTTAAGGCTGGAAGGACTCCTCTTCATTTGGCGGCGGAAGCAGGTCACATAGAAGCGGTGATGCGGCTGATTGACATGCGCTGTGATGCAAACAGGAGGGATAAGGTTATCTATCGTCGTATGAAAAAAATAACTTTATCATAGAAGTTTATAAAAATCTATTTTTACAATGCTCTTCTTTGTAACGTCTTACAGCAGCTTTTTAAATATTGTCTCAAAGTTTTGGGGAAAATAAATTTACAAAATATCTACCATAGAACCTTTGATTTCTATGGACAATGTGGTTCTAAATGATATGTTGACAACGTTCCTTACAGGAGGGTAAAACATCGTCGCATCTAGCTGCGGAAGCTGGAAAGAGTGAGGTCATCAAAAAATTACTTACCCTAGGAGTGGAAGTAGATGATAGAGATGTGGTATATCTTCAACCTGTGTACCAAAACATTAACTTTAATATTGAAATATAAATCAAATAATGATATCGTGAAATAAAAACATGGCAGTTAATCTTTTACAAACTTGATTTACTTACATTTTTTCATTTTTATGATAACAGATTTCTGTTATTCTGAATTCTTCAATTACACACCTCTTACGAAATTTATATAATAATAGATTTCTGATATTCTAAATTCTTTATTCAATTAACTCTTTTAGATAACAGTAGCTTCATTGTATTATGAATCCTTATCCCTCTTCTCATTGATATAATTATAGATTCCTGATATTTAGAATTCTTAAGTTACTTAATTATGTTTAATAACAATAGTTTCCTGGTATTTTAAATCCTGTATTATCCATTTTAGGAAGGTAGAACAGCCATGCATATTGCAGCAGAAGAAGGTCATATAAAAGTCATTGAGGTCCTTTTTGACTTTGATGCAAAAGCTGATGCAGAAACAATTGTATGTTTCTATTCTTTCTTTTTTTTTTTTTAAAGTCTGACTTAATTTATACAAATTAGGAGACTGAAAATCAGTATAAAACATTTTCTGCACCAAGAAAGGTTTAAGCTGCCTCCTTATGCATAACTGCATAATTTGGAATTGAACATCTAATCAATGTAATAATTGCTTGAATTTAACTTTGCCGATGAACTTTTTTTTCCAAATTGAGTTTGTCATTAAAATATCAAAAAGCATGCACACCTTTTATAAATACAAGCTATCAAAGTTTTCATAAACTAAAAAATATCCCAAAATCTCGATCACATAACGTTTCATGTTTCGGTTGCATACTTTCCAGCTTTGCTCTGTAAAATATTTCACTAATGTTGTATTTTGTTTTTCATTCATTTTCTGAAAGCTAATTCGCTGTTGTAAGGGCTCTGGTAAGGTATGGCTATCATTATCGCCTTTCCTTATTGTCCTGTGTATTCTCCGAGACTAAGTCTATCATATCCACCTGATCCATAGCCCTCTGAGTTTGGAAGATTTTTTTTTCAGTTGTTGGTTGATCTGTTAAACTCTTGCATTGCAGTGCCACCTTTCAACTTATTATCTTTATCCAATAAACTTGGAACCGTTTTATTGTCTACATTAAGACAATGGTTAGGAATTTTATAATTTATCAGGCTTTTTAAGAAAAATTCTATGGTGTGTCTTTTTTGAAACTTACGTGACTCACAACGGACACAGTCGTTTGTATGAATATAAAGGATATTAATGTAATGGGAAAATAATTATCATTAGATTCAGAATTTATTTCAGACACCTCTTCTGGCAAAAATTGATATCAAATTGTGAAATTTATAGCTTAAACGGATATAGCCAAGCATTTACACTAAACGTTAATGTGATGCTCTGTTTATACTAACTGAAGACTTTGGATAGAAGTGAAGTGAGGCATGAGCTATGGGATTTATTATAAAAGTAAAAGGGAAAAAATTATTGTACCTATTTGAATGATTGAAGTAAAGCAAGGCTCATCTCAACCAATCATACTTGCACTTTTTTTACTTCCACGTTTAAATAAATGTGTGTTTTTTATTTAAATAATAAAAGGAACGAATTTGTTAGCTAAAAATGAGATTAGGGGAGTGGGATAAGTAAATCATAAATATAAGGGTTTTTGTTAAATTTCCGAAAATATTGATTACGATTATTGTCATGTATATTATAAAAATGTAATACTATCGAGACAATTCTCTCATAAATCTGTTATAAGAATAATTTTGCTAAAAATAAAGGTTTTTCTTTGGAAATAAAAACACGTTTTGAGAAAATCTTTTAAATTCATTTCAGATATATTTCCACCATTTTTCATATAAATACATAATCCAGACAGAGCTTATTTAATGATAAGTCTTGCATTTGTGCCATCAGTTGTAGAATTTTGCAAGAAAGACAACAAATATTAAGTGTTTTCAACCAGAACTCATATTACTACAGGGTGCTATTGTACTTTCTTCCCAGAAAAAAATGTATTGAAAATTTAGAGAAAAAAAGCGCCCTATGATGAGATAAGGTTGATTAATTTCTTGAAAAAAGAAACAGTGTTTTTTTTCAATGTTTCATTCTTTATTAGATATGCATAAACTTAATTCGAATAAAGTAAATTTATATGAAGTATAATCCTTACATATGAATCTTAAAACTAAATGCCTTTCTACTCTTTGAAACTTCATGAGTTGTCAAGGTGTACAACACTAATTGTTTAATTCACTACTTTAAAATAATCAATTTTTCATTTTTTTTCTCTTTAGTCCTACACATTTTATTTCCAATTCATACAATAGTGTCAATTACAATTTTATTTCGACAGAAAGAGATGAGTCCTCTTCATTTTGCTGCCATGAGGGGACATACGGAAATCGTGAGCTCCCTGATAGAACACGGCGCCGAGCTAGACGTGGTTAACTTCGTATGTTGTTTTAAACAATCTGCTTTCTAAATAAGAAAACTTAGATGTAAATAAAAATTTCTTTTGCATGCACTTTTATTTTACCATTTTAGTCGTTTAATTTTAATTGAAACGATAAAAGGATTAACGGAAATAACGATGTCCTTAGTTTCAAATTCATACTCAGACTTTTTAATCAATGTTTCCTATAACACCACACCATTACCTTAACGGTTATTTAATATTGTTAGGGTATACTATCTATCTTTTACCACAGAGATCATGATCATTTGATTTACATATCAAAAGTACAAAATCTGCCCTGGTTGAATTATTAAAGACAATTAATGTTACTCACGTTTGAATATCCGGAAAGGGAATGTCTCTTTTGTGGGATTTATGACATTAATAAATTGCCCATCTGTAACATGATTTCACAGTGTTAGTAAATTATTCTATTCCTTTTAGCAAGGAAATACACCCCTACATCTTGCCGCCCAGAATAACCAAGCAGACGTAACGAGAATTCTCATCAAAAATATGTGCCAAGTCAACATTCAAAACTATGTGAGTACACAATTATAAAACTTCTTGTTCTGATTCATAAAAATCATTGTTAATTTAATGCTGGCATAGATTAAATTTTACATTTTAGAAGCAATAAGGAAAAATTCTAAATTAAAAAAATAGCAACAAGTCATGGTTTCATTCACTTACCAAATTATTAAAAGTAAAATTTATAAGAAAGCATCATGATGAGAATTATATATATGTTACTGAAATTTTACAGAGACAAATGACAGCTCTTCATATAGCCGTAGAGTCTGGTTTTCAAGATATTGTGGAAATTTTACTTGATGCCAACGCTAGTCTTGACTTGAGAGAAAAGGTAATGTGCTTTACATATTAAACTACTCTTGATTCGTTGATTAGTTCATTTATTTAATGTCAAACACAGAATTATAATAGACTAGCTATCAAATTTATACAGTTGGGAAAGACGCCGCTACAACTTGCTGCTAGAGGGAGCTTTGTCGCAATTGTGGATATGATAATTAAAGCTGAGAGATACTATGAAGTATCTAGGGTATGATATTAGTTCTCAAACCTCAGGGAATTCCTTAATAGACTTTCAAAGCATCTTTTTATTCGGATTTCATTCATTCATAGTAAACTTTGAATTCACCACAATAAAGACAGGGTTAGCTTAATGATTGAAATTGGGTCACAGTATATGTAATTTGTTAAAGGTTGGGTCTATTAACAAGAGAATCTTTGCATAGAGAAAGGAGGATCCAGCTTAACACTTTAAGAAATACTGCTTCCAATGCCACATTCAATCTTTAACATTTTTCATGAGAATTAAGTTAGTTGATAATTGAAAAGTTGAACCGATGTTATTTTTGTTAACCTTTTCTAGTATCTTTTTTGGACTTTGCTCTTTGATGACACATCTGAGATGTGCATCAGAGACGGCTAGAGATGCCTCACATGTGACAATTCTATCAGAGATTGATACTTTTATGGTTTACTTTAATATAGGACTACCTAGATAAGGAATTAGATGACCTCGACCCACATTTATATCTACGACAGCCTCGACATCCTCTGGCAGGTCAAATGAAAGATATTCTTTGGAAGCTTGCCACCAAACAGCTGAAGTCTGTGGACTGGAAAAAGCTTGCTCTGTACTGGAAATTCACGGCAGAACATATAAGGTCAATAGAACATCAGTACACAGGTACAGGTCTTTATGGAATGTGCTTATAAGAAAGTGAAAGAAAAAATACATTTATGTTAATTGTTAAAAATTCCGGTTTACTTTGTTTCATTTAGCGTTTGACAAGTGTTTTTTCAATATTTCATGAGAATTATGGTTTATTGATACTCTGATAAAAGTATGAACTCTTAATGACATACATGTAAATGTTTATTATTCCTTTATGAATTTGTCAAGTTGAAAAGTCTTTATATGCTAAATTTGCCCCGCAAGCCATGATACATGTATAATTGTTTGTATTTTACTCATAAAACGCATTTCACTTGGAAAAGAGGTAGAGCCAAGTTATGCATAAATGGCCCTGTACTAACATCAAATAATTAACTATCACCCTCTTTCCGATTTTATATGTCAAAATAAAGTAGACACTAGGTGCTTCATGTTCTATAATGAAATTTCGTTTTTAGAATCCAAATATTTGAAAACAGGCTTTGAGAAATTGCAATGTTCTTGAAATTTGCAGAAAATATGCGTATTTGACTACCTTCAGCAAAGAATTTAAATATGAGCACAGCCAACGATCCAAAAAATAAAACATGTTTTTTTATCTTCAGAAACAGAGCTTTCATTATGTATTTGCATACTTTGGATCAGAGGTTGTGCTCTATATGAAAAATTGAAAAAATTCCTCAATTTTAGGCCATTTTCAAAGGAATTTACACAATATGAGGAAAATGACGCATTTGATGACGTCATAATTAATTGACTAGATAAAAAATTACGTCACAATTTATAGACACATGATCACCAACACTCCAAGTAATAAATACTACACTTGCAACCTAAACTGAGCGGTTTCGATTTTTCGGAAATTCTCAGGGCCAAATCAGGCCCAACATGGCTCTTGCTCTTATGAGCATTTAAGCAGAATTTTGCATGCGTAAACACAGGGTTTATGAACTTAAAGTACTTGTATAATAATTGTATTTCAATACAAAATGTAATTTGGCGGTGATACTGCAGAAAATCTGCAGAAACACCTTGACCAAAGCCAGCTCTTGCTTTACGAGCAATGAGCCTGTCTAAAAAATAACAGTACAGAAATGAACGTAATTTTTACCCAAAAGATCGGATTTTTTGCTAGGAAAATGGTCATTCTTTTGGCATAAAAAATTAACTAAATCAAAAGTTAGAGCTTTATTAGTTTTAATAGGATTATTTCGATTTATATTATCGGAGCGAATAGGCTTAGTTTTAAAGTTAATCAATTTACTCCAATTCTTCTCAGTCTGAAATATGAATGAAAAGTTCATTTGTGGCGATATATCGTTTTAGGTATCGATTATCTTTCAAGTAAAGTAATTATTTTGGGTTTGGGAAAGTTCTTCAAAGCATTAAATTGAACGACACTTTATTATTAGGAACACACAGCTACAAGGAACATGGGTTTCGTTTGTTAATGATATGGCTGCATGGAGTAAGAAAAGATGAAAACATCATGAGGCTTCTGTTTGAAGCTTTGTCTGCTATTGACAGAAGGAGTTTAGCAGGTGACTAACAGACTTATTTTTAATTTGGTTAACTCTACATTTAGAATATTTTCTTATGAAAGGATATCTTCATTTAATTAATTTATAACAAAAAAGGAAATCGTTTTTGTGAAAAAAAGTTGATTTAAAAATGTTGAATATTTTGTTTTATATTTGTATACATTTTTTCAGAGCAAATAAGGCGGCGAGCAGATTTGCGGAAGGAAAAATTTTGTATGAATGTGTATTGTTCTATTGTATGACAAAGGTTTTAAAAAGCTTAGTTACTCAATGAAATTGTTAAAAACATTGGTGCTATAAAATGAAAAATTTTAATTTGTTTTTATTTCCTTGAAAGAGGTCTTTTTTGAAATTCTTGTGTGATTTACAACGATGTGTTCATCATGCAATATAACTTTTATTAGAATAAAAATTTTTATACAGTTAGCAGTTTGTATATTGTATTTCATATACACTATATGTAACAAGTATTACAGTTATGAACGCTAGTATTATATACAGTTTGGAAAAAGTAACTGATACTAACTTCATAGATGTAAAATGGAGACTACGATCAGTATTCAAACTCAAAATCTCAAAATTTTCTTTCTGCATTCATAAAATGATCAACATAGATCTACATTCAAACAATGGATCTCTATATCTACAAAATTACAATTCAGACTATAATAAAATTTGTTACACGCACAGCAATACACATATTCTATAAATAGCATATGTTGAATAATGTTTTGCTACTTGTTTGTGACGTCACAGCGAAAATGACGACAATGTATAGAAGACTTGTGACCAAAAAAAAAAATGGTTGCTTAAGCTTAAGTCGTACTCGTTAAACGAACGGCTGTAAAGTTTGACCTATATATTTTGAAAATTCCTTTGCAGTTGCGTATAATAATTTATATACAGTTAATTTAAACAAAACACTCTGGAAATTTAATCAATGGTTGGACTGGTCTTTTTATTAAAGGAAGGGAGATGGTTAAAAATCATATTTGTTCTGTTGCCCAGTGAAAGCACGTTTGAAATGAGGTGTATTTTTAATTATGCAATTTGATATGAAAGACCTCCAATTTACAGTTTGAGAAATAGTTGAATGTCTTATCATTAACATAATAATTATCAAATACCTGAGATATCTTTTACTTTAGATTTTAAACATATTAAATATGATAATAAGGAGGTACCCATACTTTATTCACGTTGAATAAACGACTCTCCCAAGACAGAGGATTTAGGTTTTTATGGTGACTATGCTCATTCTGTTGCCGAGATTTGACCATTTCTGACAAATGAACTGTTCTTATTATAAAAATTAACTTGCAATAAGGAAATATCAAACTCGGAAAAATATTTCAATTTTTGTGACAGAACACTACGTAGTAGGTCACGGGGCCGCCTATACCATGTGATTCGCGCATGAGTAGAACGGTGGCAGATGTGTATTAAAGTCGGAGAGGACAAATTTGAAGTAAAAATCAACGCTGAATCCAAATATTGTCCAGCATCTTTTTTGTGAATATATCTTTTCATTAGCCTTAATACAGTATTGATAAATTATGCTTAAACTAAGAGAAGGACGTTAAGACTGTTATATAGATATCTTGAAACATATAATGCATTAAAAAGAAAAATTTTTAATGCTAAAAGCAAGCAGACATTGCATTTTGTTATTTTAAAAAATCTTTCAGTTATGACATCTCCCCTTTTATCGAAAAAATTATTTCTCCTATATTTCTTATAAAACCCATATTGTTAACATTTGTAGCACTGGCATCAATTCACTTTTTTCATCATTCAACGGAAAAAAATATTGATTATATTTATATTTAGTTTAATTCAAATAAAAATAGTAAAAACGCTGTAAAATTACGTAGCATATTTCATTACCAAGTCATCCTTAAATACGTTTGTCTTCTTCCGGCCAACGACCCGACTCAAAACTTTTTTTTAATATTATTTTTACCTCAAGGAAATGATTTTTTTTCTTTTCAGAATTTTCTCCTGGATCATCTACTGTCTTTAAGTTTATAAGTACCTATTTTTTAATAGATTTCCAAATATTTAGCACTGATGTTGAAACTTTTCCAAATTCCTACCAGCCAAATTGTTAACTACGAGCCGGGTAAGCGAACATTATTTTAAACTACTTGTAACTGTAATATATTCAATATATTTAACGTAACAATGCTTTTTGTTCTATGAGAAGCTACTTATCTTTTTAAGAAATTTTCATTAACTTAAATAAAAAAATTAATTGTAGCCTTTTATTCAGTAAGATTCAAGATAAAAACGACTGAAAATAAAACATATTGACTTCATAATTTGTGCTCAGTCGGAATGGTTTCCTTAAGATATAAAGGGAATGACATAATCAAAAATTAGAATGTTATAGAATTACTGATCAAAAATAAAATCATGCAACAGCTGGCCATGGCTTAGAACACATTTTTAACTCTCGAATGAAAGATTGCTTTAAAAAAGAATCTTTCTAATTTAAAAGTCAACAAGCAAATTGTGGTCCTCTGCTTTCGTTGCTTTGTGGGTGGGATGTCATTTTTTATGACATATTGTGTCAAATTTGTCACAGGTAATGCGCATGTCAAATATGAAAGCCCTATCTCTTCTCAATCAAAGGTAATAAGGAAGTGAAACACTGATGACCCCGTATGGCAAAATAGCGAGGATTAAACATTTCCTAAATGACAATAAATATTTTGGTACCCAAAGTACATATGTGTAGTATGAAAGCCCTAGTCTTTACCATTCAAACTTTATGGCAAAGGTTAAAGTTTTTTCATAAGTACAGGTATCTCCAAGGTCAAGGTCAAAACGTCAAAGTTATTGGTATCCAAAGAAAGGCCTTGCCACAAAAAATACATATATGAAATATGAAAGCCCTAGTATCTGCCGTTCAAAAGTTATAGCCAAAGGAATTTTTTGTAAAAGTGGGTCAAATCCAAGGTCAAGGTCAAAAGGTCAAATTTCGTGGTTCACAGAGAAAGGTCTTGTCACAAGGAATACACATGTGAAATATGAAAGTCATAGCTCTACTAAATCAAAAGTTATGAACAATGGTAAAGTTTTTGTGACAGACGGACAGACAGACTGACCGACTGACAGACGGACAGACGAATGAGATTTTGCGAAAGTTGGGGACAATTATTGATATTGTTTCAGGTCGATAATGCGTTTTTCATTAGAAAAGCAAACAATATTCAGCAGACTTCAATTATTTTAAAAATATGCGAACTGCTTCATTATGTTGCAAGCTGAATCAAGGACCATTGGGAAATACTTCGTATAAAGGTTACAAAAGAGTGAATAGAATAACATACCAGTACATATAAAAAAGGAACAAAAATATATACCTTTATTTACTGCTGATTCAAGTTTTCTGTATCAAAAATCTCATCTAACATAGCACTTAAGTGGTATTTTCTCCAGATAAATATAGAAATTTTGATATGTAACAGAACTTAATTTCATTAAGAACATAACTGTTTTTCTTTGGTGAGGCATCATTTGCAGGTTTTTTTTATATTATTTAGTTTGTAAGCTTCTCTCAGGATCTTTAGTGAGCGATGTTACTGATGGGCCTCCTGTTGAACTACTCCCGGTGACTTGCTCAGATCAAAATATAATTTAACTGTCAAGTAAATTTATTGTCTCAGTAGACTTTGTGAGATAACTAAGATCATGCCTTGATCAGAAAATTATGCTGATCAAGATTACTTAAGTATAGACCTTTGAATGAAACAAATGGAGATAACGGATATTATTCAAGATCAAAAGTCATTAAAACAATGTAAAGTTGGAGCAGAGCAAACACGGACCTCCAAAACATCAGAAGTGGGATCAGGTGCCATGGAGTAGTGAGCATCCCCTGCCAAATGGTCATACCGCCGTGTACTCCTTGTCATGATCGGGAAATAATTGGGGAAAATCAGTCGTCAATGCAGTGTATAAATAATGGACCAACAATTAGTATAAAAACGTCAGTCAGCACTTGACTCAATGAAAAATTGCATTTGCTGACAAGGTCAATGTATCGACCATAGAACTTACGAAATGATGACTTTAAACGAGACTGCTACTTCTTTAAATATATAACTTCTTTTTTTTTTAGATAAAAAAAACACTATTATGACGAATTTCCCAAATAAAAACGCCTTGACATTTTACAGAATCCTTAAATTGATTTTAAAAATAGAGATATTAATTTTTTTTTTCCTTTCTAAACATTAGTCATATTAAGCTTTTATGATTTAGACATTTATCAGCTTAGTAAGACAAGGAAATAACCCTTAACTTTATCAAAACAAATTTAAAAAACTAAGTTTAGACATAATTTTGAGATCCAGTATTTGTTTTCAAATATTTATTTTTTTCCCGTTAACGTTGATTCTATACACTAATTGCTTTATGCTATGAATATTTCATTCTACCTGACAGAGCTTCGGGGACAATGTAAACTGAGTTCGAGCCACCTTTCTGTTCTAATAAAGAGATGAAATTGATGTTTCCGGTGTTCTTCTCAAATTGCGAGTCAATTTGAATTTTTTTTTTATCTTGAAAAAAAAAAGCCTCATGATTGAAGTGTGAAAGTGCATGTTACAAATGTTACACAATCCGAAGAACTCTTGTTTAATTCTTGGTCCAAATGAATAAGTTATCACAACCCAGTTTCTTTTTAAGTATTTTAAACGTGTTGTATCTATTTGGATGACAAAAAAGACAAAAATCTTACTGTAAAAAAATTATTCCATGAATTTATGGACATAAGACACTAAAATGTTTTAGAAATTTGTAAATCACTTTGCACATGCTTTTATTTTGACAAAACACATATTTATAATACATGTAAAGATTTTCTTCTAAGCTATTCTTTATTCTTGTATTTCTCCCTAAAATCTTTTTACTTTCACATCCCATTTGAAAATCAATCCAAAACACGAAAAAATAAAATCCCCATAAAGTATACCGATAGAATGTCATTACACATGCTACCAATCATGGCTTGCATTTACAAACAAGGACATTGTAGAGACCGTAGAATATGCTAAATATGTAAAAGACATTTTTTAAGTAGCTAGCTTTGTTTTTCAAATAAATTTTATAAAAAAAATCTTGCGTTTCAAATCAATTTGAAAACTTCAAGAGGTGATAATTTAATATTGCTATGAAACACGGAGATAACAAACAGAACGAGTATGCAAGTAAAACAATACAAAATAGGAGAAGAGTAAACACGGACCTCTAGAACATCAGAGGTGGGATCAGGTGCCATAAGGAGTGAAAAACAGATGAATTCATCGCCTAATTCACTTGTTTTGCTTGTTAATCTGTCATCAATTTTTTTTTGTAAATCATCTTCCCTTAAATTTTAACTAGAGTTAACTATGGTTTATAGTTAATACTTCAATATTCTATTACGCTAGGAAACCTAAATAAAGAACTTTATTCAGATTTCAAAACTTAAAATTTCTTAAGTTCCGGCGGCTTAGTGCAAACGAACTCTAGATTTTATGGAAGCAGTTATCAAAACAATTTTTATCCAATCAGAATCAAGTATTTTATAGAAATTAAATGATATAAAATTTAACCAAACCAAATTTAACTGAAATCCATAATAAAAATATTTGGTTTACCATAGAGAAATATGTGATACTATTGTAAATTATAATTAATAAGAGTCAAACCGAAAAAAAAAACGTGCATGGCCATGTGTCGCAGTATAGAGATGCTGGCACATATCAAAAACCCTCAGCGCTCAAAGACTGTAAGTGAGAACAAGTTATTAGGCTGTCCACCTGCAAGTATTGTCTCAATTTGAGCAACAACAAAAAATTTCGTAGATACGTTAACCAAACAAACAAATATTGTAAGTGAATAAACGAACATGCTACATTAAATGCATTGTAAATTATTGGGCTGGGTAGTCATAATAAGCGTGCAGCGATCGTGTATTGTTGTCCTTCTCTCTCACATGTCGTAATTGCCCCGTGTTTGTGTCATCCAAGTGATAGGGGAAAAGATTGCGTCGGTGGTAGCTAGTGAAACAACATTCAGTGATTGGAGATATTCCCAATAAAATAACATTAACATCGTAACAGTGGTAATTATGAGATTTAATGTGTAATGTCCCTATCATTTATAAATCATTAAAGACGGACCATGAAAATTATACAATTTGATTATATAGCTTCTAGTCATAAATACTCTGTTGAATTCTACAGAAGCATGCGCATGTAATCCATTGAAAATTTTAATCTTTATGGAAAAAACAAACCTCTCGTTTATTTTTCTTTGTTTCTATCGTCTGAAATTAGAGTACTCAAAAAGTAATGAAGGGAAGAAATCCGTGGCACTCCTAGACCTGTGATGCAAGATGAAGTAAGGTTGCAGAGGTTTCATTTTATGCATTTTTACTGCAAGGGAGATGATTAAATTATCCGAACTGATAGAATACTATTTCAGAGGAAAAAGTTTAACATAACATGACTGATTTTGCCTCGTAGCATCGTTCATTGATATCAGTGAATAATTATTTGACAAATGACAATTGCAATTTTCTCAAAGGTAAGGATCTGGTACTTACAACCTACAAAGACATCAAGGTGTGGGTATACATTAAAGTCATGATGGATTTGTTATTTGATATATGCTAATTGGAACAAAATCATCCCCAAAACCATACACTATATTGTACTAGATTTATACGGTAGCATGTTATTTTAAAAGCAATTATCTGTCTTTTTGGGGAATTTATACAATTTTGATATGATCCGTGAAAATTCAAAATCTTTTGAATTTCAGAAGTTATATATCCTGCTTGAAAACCTTTTTAGATGTAAGGCTATCTTTAAAGCAATGTTTGCCTGCCCTCTCCTAATACTAAGTTTTAAAAACGGATTTGTAGGTAAACGGGAAAGAAATTCTTTAGATACTTGTTACCGAGATATTAAAAAAAACGGGGGGAGGGAGGGAGGGGAGGGGTTGCAGAAAATAAATTAAAATATCGTTTCTTGCTATGAAAACGAAGTTTTGAGTCAGGCTACTTTTAGCCAGTTGATTCGGAGAGGGCAAAAAATTGATGATTCTACAAGCGAACAACTCCGATTTGTGACCTTTGTAGAGACTGTTCATTACAATATATGTTAAAACCCCAGATGTAAGTCTGGTACATGTATATATAGTCGATACATTAGTAATATCCAAGTTGACATTTCTGAATTATCTTCAGAAAACCACGGGTGATCTAGATCTCGTCTTTATCTCATCACCCGTGAGCAAACTCACGGATATAACGTCTTTTTGTGTTTAATTAATAATGGTGGATCATTTAACTGGTTGCTGCACAAAGTCGCGATGGATAGCTATGAATCGCACTTCATGTCACAGAAAAGTCAAAAAGAACATTGATTATAATGGGTTAACAAGAAAGAGATAAACTTATTTTCAGAATTTAAGTGTAACAACTTTTTAATCGTTCGTAAACAACGCATTTGCCATTATAATGACGATATTTAGGCGAGTTTACCCGCGAGTGATGAGTAAAGAATGAGATTACGCTATGGTTTCCAAAGATGTTTGTCATCATGTTAAATTCATAATTTTTCACAAAAGAGTTTTAAACATTTAATTCTTCGAAATGCATATGGTTACTTCAGTTTGTTTAAATTTTTGCAATGAAAATAAGAGAGAGAAAAAATTCAATGCACATGAACACTTGATAACATCATTGTACGGGTACTTTAAAAAATTATAGGAAAAAGTTTATTTCTGACAGTTATAAATTTCATGAGAGACTTTAAGACTCGGAATTTATTTTAAAATTAAACTTTTTTGACACTTTATTTCACTTGTGAAATCTGATTATGAATAATTTCCTTAAAGAAATTATGAAATATATTTCAAATTTTGAACTTTCACACCGTGGCGAATCCCTGGCTCTTTGTGGTGGAATATTAACAGAGCATTTCATAGCAATGCCATTAAAACAAAACAAGGTAAGAATCTTGGAGTCGCATAATTCAGAAATGTAATAGTATTCCTATAATTTACGAGACAAGAGTACAAACTTTTCTGTGTGATCAAATTACATAAATGAAATGTAACCTAGTAAATTGGCCAAGAGTGTCTCTAAGCATGCAATTTATTGTCACTAAGACACTTAAATACCAATAATCAAAGAGCAAAATAAGCGATTTCTACCTAATTTTGACAAAATTCATATATCAAATTTAGTGCACTTGTCAAGTTTTCGGAGTATTATCTTACTTCGTCAGCGACAATCATAGATGACATTCATTGCACCCTAAGGTTATTAGATTTGCGTGGTTTTATGCTTTTTACTTTTAAGTTTTGTTCAACAATAATTTTGAAGAAATAAAACTCTTTTGCATAATAAAACACTTTATTCATAATTATGTGTCGTAACGCTCTTTGGTCGTAATCGAAAAGTTATAAAAAAATAACATGACATGATCTATTCAAGTTCTATATGCTTTTAGTTTTAAGATTAGGACTATGATAAATGTACAATGACCAGCAAGCATTTAAGCATTGCACTTTTAAATCTATCTTTGAGGACTATGGCTCCAATAATGTATTAAATATTTCCATAAAGTCTGTCACTTCTGTTTCATATTTGGATATTTTACTAGAAAAAGACGTTAATGGTATCCTAACAACAAAAAGTTATAACTGTAATGACTTCAATTTTTCTGTTGTAAACCTCCCTTATTCATGTAGATATATATTATATACCCATTATCTGCACAGAGAGTTAATGTCTCCCAGCATATTTGATGCGCCAAAAATAATTTTAAAAGAAGAAAATTTTAAAACGAGCCAAGCTTTTAAAATAAGTTGATCAAACAGGAACATCAAAAAAATGAATTTTTTTTATCTTGAAAAAAAAAAGCCTCAATGATTGAAGTGTGAAAGTGCATGTTACAAATGTTACACATTCTTGTTTAATTCTTAGTCCAATTGAATAAGTTATTACAACCCAGTTTCTTTTTAAGTATTTTAAACGTGTTGTATCTATTAGGATGACACAAAAGACAAACATCTTACTGTACAAAATTTATTCCTTGAATTTAAGGACATAAGACACTAAAATGTTTTAGAAATATGTAAATCAGTTTGTACATGCTTTAATTTTGACAAAACACATATCTATAATACATATAAAGATTTTCTTCTAAGCTATTCTTTATTCTTGTATTTCTCCCTAAAATCTTTTTACTTTCACATCCCATTTGAATATCAATCCACTGCACGAAAAAATAAAATCACCATAAAGTATACCGATAGAATGTCATTACACATGCTACCTATCATGGCTTGCATTTACAAACAAGGAAATTGTATAGACCACAGAATATGCGAAATATGAAAAAGACATTTTTAAGTAGCTAGCTTTGTTTTTCAAATAAATTTTAGAAAAAAACCTCTTGCATTTCAAATCAACTTGAAAACTTCAAGAGGTGATAATCATATTGCTATGAAACATATGGAGATAACAAACAGTACGAGTATGCAAGTAAAACAATACAAAATAGGAGCAGAGTAAACACGGACCTCCAGAACATCAGAGGTGGGATCAGGTGCCATAAGGAGTGAAAAACAGATTAATTCATCGCCTAATTCACTTGTTTTGCTTGTTAATCTGCCATCATTTTTTTTTGTAAATCATCTTCCCTTAAATTTTAACTAGAGTTAACTATGGTTTATAGTTAATACTTCAATATTCTATATCGCTAGGAAACCTAAATAAAGAACTTTATTCAGATTTCAAAACTTAAAATTTCTTAAGTTCCGGCGGCTTAGTGCGAGCGAACTCTAGATTTTATTGATGCAGTTATCAAAGCAATTTTTATCGAATCAGAATCAAGTATTTTATGGAAATTAAATGATATAAAATTTAACTAAACCAAATTTAACTGAAATCCGTAATAAAAATATTTGGTTTACCATAGAGAAATATGTTATACTATCAAACGATCAAACAGGAATATCAAAAGTCTCGTTAAAAGTCAACACTTTGCAATTTCTTTGGTCGAAACGAGCAGTATTCAAGATCAAAAGTCCATAAAACAAAAAAAAATAGGAACAGAGAAATCACGGACTTCCAAAACATCAGAGGTGGGTTAAAGCATCCCCTGCCGACCGGTCACGTCCGCCGTGTGCTCCTTATCATGGTCGGGAAATAATGGGGAAAAAATCCGTCGTCAATGCAGTGTTTGAATAAGGAACTAACAATTACTGTGAAAAACATCAGTCAGCATTTGACTCCATAATGAATTGTATTTGCTTACAAAGTCATTGTGTCGACCATAGAACTTCCGAAATGTTGACTTTAAACGAAATTGTTGATATTCTTGCTTCAACAACTTGTTTGTCAATAATATAGCTCGTTTTAGAAATTCTTCATACGTAGAGCATGCTCTTGCGTATCGAATCAACAACTAAGAATTCATTTTATTCCATAAACTGATCCAACTTACTAAGACACCCATGAAAAAAATATTAAGCCTTTGGTTAACTTTTTCATTTAAGATCTGAACAATAAAAACAATTTGATTTTAAAAAAAAAAACCACACACACATGGTATATACCTTCATCTCATTAGGGTTTCTCTTTCTTTTCCATGGTTCTTGGCAGAGGACTAATGTTTTTATTAAAATTTCATTAAATTTTATGCAAAGTTTATATACACCGCCTTCCCATATTGGTCAGTGGCAGAGGATTATTTGTTTTATAAAATTTTCATTAAATCTTATGTTAAGTTTAAATACACCACCATCCCATATGATATTGAATCTTTCAGTCTTTTGTACTCTAGCTACTCGCTCAAAAATACTGTCATCTTGTAAAGGTATAACTTCTGTATCCTATGGTTGGTCTTTTAAAAGCCTCTTGTATCCTTTTTTTATTAATATGAGCTGTAGAATATATATCGGATATATGGATTACCAGTACTTATTAGCATTTTTATGATACTCTACAGAATACATCTAGCTGCGCCATATTTTTTCGCTAATCTTTAAAAATGTTTAGTATATGAGACTGATTGCAATTAAACGTCTTGTAGGAAGCTATTTCTTATACCTGTATTACATTTCGCTAATGACGTGGCGATTTAAAAACACAACTTCTCAGCCTTTCATTAATAACAATCTCTCAAGGATACCAAAAGAACTTGCTCTTTGATTCATAATTATACGTCTGAGCTCCATTGTAGTTTCCTATTTTAAAGTAAGTTTTCATTGATGCGGTTAGAATTTCATGGCTTGGCTCGCGTTTAACGTTTGCTTAAGTATTTTTCCACTGAAAGTGACTTTGACAAATGATGAATGAAAGCTTATGTAACAAGAGGCCTATGGGTCACATCGCTCACCTGAGCACACTTGCTAGGAAGAAGCAGAAATCAGTTCAGCATTATAAAGTTTTAAGGGGGGGGGGGACTCTGATTCCTTATTGTTTATCCACCCTACCCACCATAAATTTTCAACAAATTTGAAACTTCATCAACCAAGTAAGCTTAGATCCTGGTCCCTTCTGACAAAGCAGGTAACAACATTGTCTTTGTTTGTAAGGCTCATTATATAAATTGTATTATTGAAGAACTTGGTTTAAATTCTACAATTGGTAATCTTACTTATACTCATAGTTCCCTTTCTAAGGAAGAAATTATTCAAAAGCATATGTCAGTTTTGAATATTCTTAATATCCCAAAGAACAGATATGAATTTGAACTACCATATATATATTGGATTTCGAAACTTCATTAGAATTCTTACAAAAAAGACATATGGCGGGTTCCAGTAAATGTTCAACCAAGCTTTTTTTCCCATCATCACTAAGATATTAACAGTAGCGAAGGAGAAACTTCAGGAGTACTGTGCAATAATTTTCAAGAAGTGGTGTAGATCAGATGTGGATGCTTAAAAATCCCAAGGAACTATTGAACAATTGAAATCACAATATTTTACCAAAATCAACAGCTTAAAAACTTACGACTTTTCAACTTTATACACAACAATACCCTGCGATAGATTAAAGTCCAGCTTTGCGATATCATTGACAGATGCTTTTTCATTAAAAATGAACTCGGAAATTTACTTACACTGTCATCGGTCATTTGCAAAATTATTTTGTGAAAAAGCATTCTGATTGTACACACAAGTACTCTGAAGTCGACATTAGAATATGCTTGAGTTTCTGATTGACAATATCTATGTTGTTTTTGGAGACCAGGTCTTCCAACAATCTTTTGGAATTCCCATGGAAACTAATTGCTCCCCGTTATTACCTATTTTTGTATTCATATGAAGCAGAATTTGTGCAAAATCTTATGCATGAAAAGAAGAAAACACTTGCTGTGGTCTTCAACTCGACATTTAGATATATCGGCGACGTACTGTCAATTAACAATGGTAATTTTTGATTCTTATGTCTATACGATATATCCTGGTGAGCTTAAGATAAAAGATACCACAGAGTCTGACACATCTGTTTCATATTCATATTTTACTTGAAAAAGATGTTAATGGAAATCTAACAACCAAGCTCTATGATAAACGTGATGACTAACTTTTCTATCGTTAACTTACCCTACTTATGCAGCATCATACCTTCATCATCTGCATACGGAGTTTACATATCTCAATTAATTCGATACGCAAGAGAATACTATACTTATGAAGTATGTCAGCAACGAGGTAAATTATTGAAAAATAAGTTGATGAAACAAGAATATCAACAGTCTCGTTTATAGCCATCATTTCTTAAGTTCTATGGTCGATATAATGACCTTGTCAGAAAATACAATTTATCATTGAGCCAAATGCTGATTGACGTTTTTCATACTAATTGTTAGTCCATTACTTATACACTGAGTTGACGACGGATTTTTCCGTTATTTCCCGAACATGACAAGGATTACATGGCGGGTGTGACCGGTCGTCAGGGGATGTTCACTCCTCTATTGCACCTGATCCCACCTCTGATGTTTTGGAGGTCCGTGGTTGCTCTGCTCCTATTTTGTATTGTTTTATGGACTTTCGATCTGGAATACTGTTCGTTATCTCCATGTGTTTCATTATAATTTGACAAAAAATCATGGCTTTGCAGTTTTTGAATAGAAGGTTTTTTCAAGATTATTCTTTCATATTATTATGCAAAGTTTTGAACCTTTGTTCTGCCCCTAACCCTTAGGACTATAATTTGAACAAATTTGATTTTATAATACCTAAGGTTGCTTCTATATAAATATGACTAATAATGGTTGGGTGGTTTTTCAGAAGATTTCAAAGATATTTCCTGAGTAACGTGGATGATCAAGTTCTTACAAGGGGTATGTAGATTTGTTTTCTACTAAGTATGAGTGAATGATTGATATAATTATCAAAACGGCTCTATCTGAAGCTATCCTACACAGTATTTAGATTTTCTCTTGTCTAGAGATGGAGACTGCGCAAGGTACTATTTGCAATGTCTTTCTCCCCTAGGTTTTCATTCATATATAAGAAGCAGTTGTCTCAATCTTCTTCAGATTTACTTCACCCAAAACTTGAAATAACTCCCCAGGATACTTGCCACTTTTATAAATTTATTTTGTTGTTAATCATGAGGTTTTCCATCCTTTAATGTCCACCACATACATAATACTCTGATATTAATTCAAAGCATTCTACAGTAGAAAAGGATTTACCAAGAGTACGTTTCAAATATGTGTAATTAACTAAGCAGTAAGTTCTTAAGGTAAGTCACTCGTCAGCTTTTTAGAAAAGTTCACGCAGAACCTCTAACTTCAAAAATTTTTTTTAAAGTTCAATTTTTATAAAATAATTATATTCAACAATGTATATTTTTTAACAATCAAAGAAAAAACTGCTCAAAAATCTTCAAAGAAGCAAGATTTATTAGGGACTATTTTTCGTGGTGGAAGGATATTTAGCAGAAATTTCTGCAAATCTGCACATTTATTAAATTTAACGTCTTGAAACTTTAGCCTCACATACTTTTACTCGGAGAATATTTTCGGTTATGATATTGATAGGAATATTTGATATAGGTCTTAATTTAAATTTTTAGAATAAGTTTTAGATCTTCCTTCAACAAACTTTGCCAAAAACTGGAGATATATTAAAGAAGTCAAGATAAATTTTACACAATTTTTTGCCTGAAAATCACATATTTTGTCCAATATTTCAAAATTAACATCACTGACCCCAACTTTTTCTTTCATTATTTTAAATTTCTCGATACTTATGACTGATCAGCACTTAAGTCATACAAAGCTTGATATAAGAAAAAATTATATTGCATTTTTATTTTTCTAATACCCAAAATATGTTATATTTTAGTGCAAAATGGTCACATAATTATTTACGCGCATTAATTTGCAAGATTTGATCAATGATAAATATTATTCAAACTATTTTACGTAAAGTAAGAATAAATTTGTTGCCATGGTTACAGCTGAAAAAATATAATAAGAGATAATTGTATAAAAGTAATAAACTAAGGGGTTAAAATTTAAGTGCAAATAGGTCAACTTAAATGTACCATACATCAGTACGATGCACACTGACCCCCTATTTTCTCTGCGATTTTGAGTCACACTTTATGAATACTTATCCAAAATATACTTCTCAAAAAATCCTTGATATAAGAAATTTGAGGAGTGACTTACCTTAACAAAGATTGCGTTTAAGTCTATGGTGCAATTTTTTACAAGTAAAATTTTAAATAATAAGAATACTAGTATCTATAGATACTGTAGCGGTAAAATGCACTCAAATACATCAGAAATCAATTGACAATTGAGAATTATTTCTTATTTATCGAATACATTTTTTTTCAATTTGATTCAAACAGAGAGAGACTGCTCTTACCAAAATTCCATGTCGTAAATGAGAACACATCCCACCCTAACATCCCACCCTAACATGCTTATAGCAATAAATGAAAATACTGAATTTTCAACACCTACACAATTTTTACTAGAATGTAATCAATTCCATTGGATCTTTTGCTAGTAGGATCTAATACCTTAACTTTTTATTGCTGATTAAAAATCCAACTTTTTAACTACCTTCTGAATGCCTGCCTTTCCCAAGCATTGCCTTATATTACCCTTTTAAAGAATAGTCCATTCCAAGGGTTGTTAAGGCATTCCACTATACCACTATTTGAAGTCTTCAATGCGTTTCCCTTCAATGCCCCTTCACCATTACACCTATATATATTCTTATGTTAACGTTGGTCCACTCTTGTGACCCTGTCCTACCCCCAGGGGTCATGATTTGATAAAACTTGAATCTACACAACATGAGGATATAACTATCATGGCTTTGAAGTTGTTGATATCTTTAGAGACAGTTTCTATATAATCATTTGTAAAAATTCGATATGATATGAACAAAATTGAATCAACAGTACGGTAATGAAGCTTTAGCATAAGTTTCATATTCATTTGCCCAGTTGGTCTAGAGAAGATTTTTTTTAAAGATGCCACCAAATGTTCACGAGTTTTTAATTATCTTCCCTTGAAAGAGGGCGTGGTACTTCCTGTCAAGTGTGAACATAAAATACCCAGGGATGGTTTATGGCAAATTTGGTTGAAATTGGCCGAGTGGTTCTTGAGATGAAGTCGAAAAGCTGAAAAGTTTATAGACGACATACTTACGCCAGACAGCCTTCGGCTAAGGTGAGCTTAAAATTACTGAAATTAAACATATGGAACTAAAGAACAGTATGCAAGATCAAAAACCCGGAAAAAAAATACAAAGTAGGAGTAGAGCAAAAACGGACCTCCAAAACAGCAGAGGTGGGTTAAAGTGCAAAGGAGGAGTAAGCATCTCCTGCCGACCGGTCACACCTTTCGTGTGCTCCTTGTCATGATCGGGAAATAACGGGGAAAAAATCCGTTGTCATATCAGTGTATAAATAATGGACTTACAATAAGTATGAAAAATGTCAGTCAGCATTTGACTCAATGACAAATTGTATTTGCTGACAAGGTCATTGTATCAACCATAGAACTTACGAAATAATGCCTATAAACGAGACTGCTGATATATTTGTTTCATCAACTTGTTTTTCAATAATTTACCTCGTTTTAGAAATTATTCATACGTAGAGCAATCTCTTCTGAATCGAATCAACTGAGATATAATATCTATGCAGGTGATGAAGGTATATTGCTGCATAAGTACGGGAAGTTGACGATTTAAAAGTTAAAGTCATCAGCTTTATCATAGAGCTCGGTTGTTAGATTACCATTATTTAATCTTTTATTCAGTAAAATATCCAAATATGAAACAGATGTGTCAGACTCTGAGGTATCTTTTATCTCAAACTCACCAGGATATATCGTATCGACATGAAAATGGAAACTACCATTGAAATTTTCATTTACATTCAAATTATTGTTAAATATCGTCATATTTGTAAAAATCGTAAAAACATACCAGTATATTTCTGAAATTGTAAAACTCTTATGCTTATTTAAACTGAAAATTGTAGATAATAAACAGCGAAAAATCTACAATTAATATAGATTTTAGACCATGAAATAAAAGAAAGACCTCCAGATTTTCAAAGGGGGGTCAGGTCCCTAGAAGGAGTAAACATTCCATGTTGATTGGTCATACCCGCCATAACCCCCTTATCGCGTGGATCGGGTAGACGACATTTCTTAGTCAAATTTACATATAGTACAAAAAAAAAGTCTGACTGTTTTTTTATGAAACACGTCAAAACACAATCGACACAATGATATGTAAATTTGTAAACAAGTTCAATCATTCGCTCCCACTAAGTGTGCATTTTTTTCTGCAATAGATACAATGATTTTCCTATACTAACAACAAAAATGCATTGAATTTTTTAGTGTTATTTTTATATTTACTGTCACCTTTTAATACTTGTAAAACGTCTTTTCACTTGATAGGGACTGTTTACATAAGCTCCACTACAATTTCCCAATAGATGAACATACAATATAAAACATTAATTACAAACAATAGACATTTATTACTTTATCAAATTTAAATTCAAAGAGAAAATATTTCAAATTCAATTAATACAAAATTCAGCATTTTAACATTTGCTGAACTTCATCTTCGTGTACGGAAGCAAACTTGGCTCTTTTAATTATTTTTGTTCATTTTAAAGATAAAGATATGACTTTGCTTACACTATTTTTAAACTATATTTTAATCTAATCTAATAATTTTCAAATTTTGTAGATCATTAAATTTCAGCGACACCTTCTTTTCAAGAGATAGTTATTGACACTTGATTAGAGTGACAAAAGTATCATGAATTATGGTTATTCCTCTAAAGAATCTTAAGGAATACTATTATACACGAGAAATAATTTTTCGCGGACACACTGTCAAGCGTACTTACGCAAAATAAAGTTTTCGCGAATAGAAAGTGATTCACAGTATTTTAAAAAAGCATCTTTTGAAAAAAAAAAATCCCTTTTTTAAAATTCTACCAACATTGTATAAATTCATCTTTGATTTGTCATGTGTCCCTATAAATAAAAGGATATAAGTTTTTTTTCATCTTTAGCGGAAGCAACATTAAATCAATCAGTTTATTGGGAATGGGGAGTGTCTCTGTTACTAGAACAATGTACTTTTAGGGTGTCTTTACAATATATCGAACGACGAAACATTGCCTCCAGCAAAATATTTTAACCGTCATCAGCAATAAAAATTCGAGAAGGAAATTGAAATGTCAAAATTAATTTATAATTAGCCCGAATGATTTTTAAGCCAGTTATTAGATGCTTTCTGTCCAAACTCGTAAATTTTAATTTTTGAACTTCAAAATGTAAGGATTAAATTACTTTGTTGCTCTGACTTCATCAGAACTATTTTTTTCAAAAGTTGCGGTATTTTATATATTTCATAATAATTGGCCTTTGTTTTGTAACAATCTACATTTGTTTGAAAATAAGTAATGAATTTTAAATTAAAATAAACTTTAATCTTCTTAATTTAAGACTTACTTTTAATCATTTTGGCAATACTCTGGAAATATATTTATTTCCAATATATATATATTTCTTATTAAGTTATTTATTTATATTAAACTATATCTATCATAATAAACAAAAGTTGACAAACGTAGATGTAGTTTAATAAAGTGTCAACGTTCGATTAACCTTGTAATAAATACTCGGACAACTCATAATATGGCTTGTACCTATTATTGTAAGGCCATTTTTAAAAGACTATTTGCCCTCTCCCGACTCATAGTTATATATTTAGGTCTGTCGGTAGATGGTTTTTTTCTCTAGAAAAATTCATTATACTTCAAGGAAATGAAGTTATAAAAGTAACATTTTCCCCGAAGACAAATTTTTTTTTAACACGGTCCATTTTCAGCTTGTTGGTCGGGAGGGGGCAAAGAAAATTTTTTTTTCCAAAGATGGCCCTAGTGACAATATTAATATACACTTACCCTTACTGCACATATTATCGTCTTCTAAAAATATATATTTAAGAAATATGATATCAACTTTAGAGTAAATGAAGTCGGTCACGTGTTCAAATTCTATCACGCACGAAAGATTTTTAAACATACCAACTTCATGTCATATCCAAATGAAACTCTAGAATTGGTATCTTATCTTTATATTTATCTTTTATTTTTATTCATGTGACAAGGGAAAAATGCACAATTTTGACTTCATTATGGAAATACAACATAACGTACCTACAACGAGATGTGACGTCACAAAAGGTACTTTCCAAATGGCTAGTGTAGTTTGCTTTCAATGCAATTTAGATTATATTTGCTTATATGTCTTATAGACTTAGATGTAAGAAATTTAAAAGATCATTTTTCTCTCCTTATCGCAATTAAATAGAAATGGTAAACTGAGTTTGAAATCTAGCAAGGACTATATTTTTGGCGGAATGTGGCGTATGAAAATATCTTTTGTGCCTTTCAAATTTAATATAGATCAATAAATTTAATTATAATTTTTACACAATTAAAGACCTGAAGAAATTTTCAAATGTAAATATATTTAATAATAGGGGGCTAAAGTTTTTAGAATATATATGATGAATAGGATTTCGCAAACAAACTACAATCATATTAGTTTTTTAAAAATAGATTCCAATCTAAGTATAATCCAACGATCAAAACTCGTTTTTGTCATTTTGTATCTTTATGTTACAATTTCATCATATACTATAGTATATAAAATTAAGAAGTAAAAATAAATATAGGAAGCACATCATATAACTTATATATCCTAAAAACGAGAGAAAAAATGGGTAAATTCGGATCTGCCTATGTCCATTTTAGTTAATTTATTTATGTCAATTTGGTAATATCGTCTGAAAGACCCCATATCATCATATTATCGTTTTGTGCAAAAATAAAAAAATATATATAATCTTTGTAAATAGATGTAGGTATTGCATGATTGGCAACAGTCATTTTTAAGTCTTAATTTAATGTCCAGGGAAAAGGTAAAGACCCTGATCTGGCCTTGTTTTTTTTTTTTTATATAAAACGGTCAAATTTAATCAAACTGATACCATCACTTGTAGCCTTTAAATTTTTTAGTGTTAGAGGGATGACAATGATGATGATGATAATGATGATTTAATTTTTATAATTGAAAATAAACGTTAATTTTTTTATTATTAATTTTTTTTAATTTGCTTATTTTTTGATTTTACAGCTTCAATGAAGAAGCGGCAATGAATACTGCAATATTTTACATACATGTGTACAAGTAATGCTGCTCAGCGAACAAGAGTGAAATTAAAAAAAAGTTTATAAAAACGTTAATTAAACAATCGCTTTCTAGTAAAAAAAAATACAATTCAAACACAACTTTCGAATTACTTTTAAGAATGCATCATACGTTGGAAACCAATCTTACAATATGTCTGAAAAAGTATACAGTTATACCATGTCTGGTCAGTCAGTAGACGAGAATATGTTTTTGAAGATGCTGAGAACAGTTCAGGGTGTTCTATTGGCTTAATTGAAATATTGAGATGTTCTTCTTCTTCCATACGAGTTAAACTCTTGGTAGAGCAAACACTTGGATATATATTGCTAACTTCGGACAAAGCTGAATATGTGCATTTTGATAAAAGATCTTTGCAAGCAGAAGAAGACATATGAATATGATATGAATTGAAGAAATTTCAAGATGCATTTGACATAAGCACAAGAATATTGTGTTACTCTTATCGTTTTAGCGCTTTACATTGCCTAATTGGTAAATCAAAGCTGATTGCTATTTCATTGACTGCTTTGGCGGTGACAAATGATTTAGTTTGCTCATTGTTTTTCGCCAAAATCCTGCGAATCGTAAAATATTGTTATTGATATATAATACCGTTTAACTGATCAATTACACTGGCCAAAATAAGAATCTTTAGAAATGATCGAACATTAAACGTCTGTTAGAAAACTAAAAGATGTTTGAAACACTGCCTAAATATTGGCTCGATTGCATAATTTTGGGTAGAGTTGACCACATATTAGCGACGGTATATTGAGTCATGGCTTGTTGGCTAATTGGATGGAGGGAATAAAAAGCCCAGTAAAGCACAGACTTTATAATAGAAAGCTGATCAAGTTATTGGTTATAAATCTCGCCAACGCGATAAAATTACAGTATAAATACCACAACGTTTTCAAAACACCGTATCGCATCACCGTCACAAAAGGGGTGGAGTGTTGAAATGAGGAATGTAAGAGGCTGAAATCATGGAGAAGCTTTATCCAAATCATTTGGACATAATAACAGTTTAGGAACTATCTATATCATATGCGAGAAAAATAGAATCAAATTTTCTAAGAAGCACGAAATTGGAATAGTAATAAAATATAAAAGGTAAGAAAAGCATCTTCTTAAAAAAATTATTTGTATGGAAGCAGATTGTTAGCAACATTATTTCCATTTCCAACACGGACTGCCACAGTCATTCTAAATACAGAAAGTGAAGATCAGATTTATCTTCATTAAAAAGTAGATCAAAGATCGACTGTGCTTCAGAAGTCGTCATATTGAGGAAGCTAATTAGAGAAATGGGACAAGAATCCCCTCGGGAAATCGTACAATTCGGAATGCTAGCCATACCTGTGCTATTTCAAGTATTGGAAGAAAACGATAATTGAACTTTACTTTTAAATTGTTTATAATGGGAAACATTTATATGTGAAATTAAATTTATTGTTAAATATATGATTATGCTCATTATATTTTAGGAATGCAACCAGATGTACACATGATAAGAAATGTTAGTTTATTATCTGTTTCCTTGTTTTGAAAACGAATCGAAATGTTTAGTTTTACGTTTAAAATAAATGCTACTTGCGATTTCCTATACATATGTTTCTTAAAAAAAGTATCAATTTGTTGTAAATTACACGTGGTGACTTTTATTGCTATCTATTTATTTTAGTAGTTCATATTTTTAAATGTATTTTTTGCGTTTTATGTGAAAAAAATCTCTTCCTTGCAAATTGATATATTTTTTTTTTATCGGAAAAGATTGTCACTTATTCCAACCCTAACTGTTGCTATTGTATGTTAGAACTTTGACTGAGGGCAGATTTTAATTCTAAAGCAATTTATTTGATTCTATATATACTCGTATTTTCAAAACCACGTAAAATAATTTTTTTTATATTTAAGTGACTTTTGGAGCATGTATTAATACTGAAAATAAATATATAAACTTATATTTGTTAGGAGGGGAACACATTAGGGGAGCAAAGTGTGCTGTCTATACCGTTAACGACCCTCATCACTTTAAATTATATTTTAATTGTATCGCGTAGTCCTATTTCGGGAGCGTGGAGATATTATTTATAATCGATTAAAAACCTTTAGATTAATTCATAAAAATTGCGTGAAAACTTCTGACGTGCAGCGTGTGCTTAAATACTAAATACGACTGGTAAAGTGATTTCTCAGTGTCGCTCTGCTTTGCAGTGGCACATCAAAGAGAAATATTAGTTACAATGTACTCCCCAGTATAATTTAATAATACCAATATATTAAATTCTCTAGCATAACTTATCAGTTTGTAAAAATTGTGTGCACAAAGCTTAAGTGTTCAATTAATTTTATACCTTTAAATATTTTTCAGCTTCCGCGATTACCACCCACCCACAACAAAATCACCAATGTTGAAATTATGCATGTTATCACGTCAATATGGGTAAGAGACCAAGATTTCTCTCTCTCTCTCTCTCTCTCTCTCTCTCTCTCTCTCTCTCAACAAACTTGATGTTTTTAGTTTAGAAAGTTTTCTACATGTGTTTGATTTGACATTTTAATAAAATTTCTAGATCACAATGTGGACAATCAGCATTATGATAAAAGCACAAACTGAAGACGAACCGAATCCAATTCAGAACCAGGCAAATTTACTTAGAGCAATCCTATGGGAAGAAAGGTGATTTTTTTTCTTTCTGACAATTCACTTGAAAGTTCAAGACCAATGAAAGTAGTATATATATATATTACAAATATACAAAATTATCTTTAATATCAGGAAAGAAAAATACATATGAAAGAAGAAGTGCTTTATTCTTTTGGTAGCAAGTATATGTCGTGCAAACAATACATATAAATTCTGAATAGGTAATTATTTTGCATATCAATGTATGAAATCCGGCCTATTTCCAGACTTTTTAACAAACCCGAATCGCCGTCTAAAAGTAAAGTATTTATATGTATTTTTTGACAACAAGCTATTGGAAATCTGCTTGACAAATAGGATGATTCCAACTTTTTAATTGTTACTGCAACTTCCACTTTACCTGTATGTTTAGAAAAATGCCATGCTCATCTGCATCAGGCGTTTATATCTACTAACCGAATTGATAAATAAACATGTTTTGGAGTCTATTAATTTTAAGAGAGAAAGGACACTGACACATAAGTTGATGTTACATGTTTTTCAACTATCATCTTTAAAGTCAGTATTTTGCAAATTTTATTGATCTTGTATGTAAAAAGAACCATTTGTTTGGTCGTATTTTCCATCAAGTGTTAGATCATGTTCTATACCAGATCCACGTCGAGTGTGGCGAGTCGAAAGATGTCCCCCTGATCCCACTTCTAATACTTTTTGTTACCGTGTTTTAGCCCTGTCCACCATTCGTAATTTGCCGTGAATTAATTAAACTGAACACTGTCTCTTTTCTCCCCATTCCGTTGAAAAAGTAATGAAATTCTCAATATAAATCAAATCGTTTCACACAGGTTTAGATTGGAAGGAGATGCCTCATAAGGCTGTATGCATATATATGCATGTATGCTATGTTTACTTAGTTGAACTTGAACGAGCTTTACATACACACATGGTTCAACAAATCTTTGTATAAGTATACATAAAATGATCTGTTATAGGCAATCTTGTACTCATGTTACTAAATCATTTAGGTATATCCACGACGTATTGTTAATTAACAATTTCCATTTTTATGTCGATACTCGTGATATATCCCGGTGAGCTTGAAATAAAAGAATCCACAGAGTCTGACACATCTATTTCATGTTTATATTTTATACTTGAAAAAAGACGTTAATGGTTATCTCACAACCAAGCTTTATGATAAACGTAACTTTTCAATCATGAGTTTCCTTTACTTATGCAGCATTAAATTTTTATTACCTGCATACGAGGTTTATATCTCTCTGATGATTCGATACGACAGACAAACAGACATTTTTTATTTCCTCTATAATATGTATCAACAGTCTCGTTTAAAGTCATCATTTCGTAAAGTTCTGTGGTCGATACATGACCTTGTCAGCAAATACAATTTATCATTGCGTCAAATGCAGACTGACGTTTTTTCACACAGATTATAAGGTCATTATATACACATTGAATTGTCAACGATTTTTTCCCGTTGTTTCCTGATCACGAAAATAGCACACAGTGGGTGTGGCAGGTCGGAAGGGGATGCTCCTTCCTCCATGACATTTGATCCCACCTCTCATGTTTTGGAGGCCAGTGTTGGCTCTGTTCCAAATTTGTATTGTTTAATACACTTTTGAGCTTGGTTATATTCGTTATCTCCATATATTTCATTTATTGAGTTGGAGAAATCTTTATTAGAAAATTATATGATTAATTGTATGATTAATTATTTCTATAAATATTTTATAGAACATTTTAGGATTAGAAATAAGGAAAATGACCTAAAATTGAGCATACTGATAATGAAAAAAGAATTATCAATGATTTCGTGACGAGTTCTAATTGCCAAGTTTCTCATCGTCACGTCAGATTTTATCTATTGTCACAAGTTTAAAGTTTGCAGATAAAAGGATGTTAGAATTTTTTGTATTTATGTAAAGGAAATTAGAAATAAGGAAAGTAATGTTGGAATGTTAATTGATTAATAATTTCACTTTTCGAAAGGGTATTTTAATTTCGTAGTTTATCAATAGTGAATTTTTATAAACCCAATGAAGCTCAAAATTTCCCATATAATATTGATATAGGCTAATAGCAACTGCGTCAATTGAATCCTCTATATCTACCAAACATGGTCAGCTGATCATGTAATTCAGAGATATAATTGCCGAGTATCAACTCGATCATACACAGTATCCTTTGTACATTTATCCAATTAGCGTAATTACACCGGATATTCAAACCAGCTTTCGGAATATCTATTGTATCTTCAGTTTTGTGAGTGTGGAATGAAGTGACCAATCCATTATGACTTTGTCTCCCTTTTGCTTTACGTGGGCACAAAAAATATTATCATTGTGTCCTTTTTGTCAAATATCATTTTCAGTTATGTAAATGGTGACGCAAATTATAGAACGCAGCCATCCAGTAAACAGCAAGTTAACTTTTTGAACATATTGTATACAAGTTTTTCTTTGCAAAACTTTTTTCACGTTCAAAAATTGGTTCATACTAAGCGACAGTTTGATAACACTATACTATCAAGATTTATATGAAACGGTTTGCATATTTTGAAATTCGTATCACATGGTGGGTGTGACCGGTCGGCAGGGGATGCTCACTCCTCCATGGCACCTGATCCCACCTCTGATGTTTAGCAGGTCCGTGTTTGCTCTGCTCCTATTTTATATTGTTTTATGGACATTTGATCTTGAATACTTTTTGTTATCTCCATATGCTTCATATCACGGAATTTTTAAAATGCAAATTAAAAGTTATTTCAGTTAGTTGATTTAAATTTCGAAATTTGTAAACCATACAATGACAGTATTGAAGTTTCGATTAAGATATTTCTTATCATTTGTCATTATGGATGAATGATAAAAGAAGAGTTTCCGTTTCTGCGTTAATTTTGTAAACCATACAATGACAGTATTGAAGTTTTGATTAAGATATTTCTTATCATTTGTCATTATGGATGAATGATAAAAGAAGAGTTGCCGTTTCTGCGTTAATTTAATTACATTTTTTTAATGAAAATTTGCCTTTTATAGAGAACTACGATTAAGATGACTTGGTCCCTTTAAGTTTTTACGCTATAAACCATGCTCCTTTAAAAGGGGATTTGAGCATTGCGCCAGGTATCTTTTTGAAAACCAATTTCTAACGTATTTGTGTTTTAAAATTAAGGGACCTCAAATTATCGAAAAACGTTTACCGTATAAGTGGAAATTTTAGCGAGACGGAAATTTAGCGATTTCTACCTAAAATCGGGTATTTTATTTTTAGCGAGAAGTTCTTTTAGCGATTTTAAAATGCTAATTTAAGAAGCTTTTACAAATTAAACGCGATTAATTTTTAGCGATATTCAATTTTAGGGATGTCAGCACCCTCGCTAATAATGCCAAAATTAAATCCTCGCTAAAAATTCTACTTATACGGTAATTAAAAACATATTGGTGATTATCTAAGATAGGCGGGATTTTCATTATTTTTTATAGCTAAGCATATTCTTGTTTTATGAATGCATGAATATATGATACAGGGTGAAGATAATTATGAATAAATCATAAAAACTTCAAACAATACAAATATGTGAACATGGCTTAAACACGGACTCCTGGAAATTCCAGAGACGGAATCAGATGCCAACAATATTATAACTCCCTGTCGTCGACCGATCCATCCGCCGTTAACTCTATGTATTGATGAAAAAGACGAAACATTCCGTATTCAAATGAAGTAAAAAAAAAACCAAAAGCCTGACTATTTATATGAAACAAGTCGGCCAAAATACGATCCAGTGATAGGCGATATTTGCAAATAAGGTCATTAAAAAGAACATGACATTTATAAAATGTTCATTTTAAATGAGGTTGTTAAAGTCCCTGCAAAAGTCCCTGCAACATCAACTTTTGTGTTGGTAGCCTCTACCACTGATCATACAGAGCATGTTCTTGAGTAGCGAATAAGTTTAGAGATATAAACACTATATGCAGGTGAAAGCGGAGTATTAGTAGATAAATAAGGGATGCTGGCGATGGAGAAGACGAAGTCTTTTATTTGTCATATAATCTAGTTGTAACTTGGACTTTGTCGCCTAAGTCAGTAAAGCGTTCAAATATTTTTTTTTAAAAAGATGGCAGAAACTGTGATGTTTTTATTTCAAGTTTACTGGGATATATCGAGTCGAAATATGATTGGAAATTTCTGATAATAGATAAAACTTTGTAGATAAAATTATAAGTTATGAGTCGAAATATGATTGGAAATTTCTGATGATAGATAAAACTTTGTAGATATAATTATTTGAACGTCGAGTTGAACACCACGTTACTGTTTTCTTAATGTAGAAGTTTTATGAATTCTACTTCATAGGATTCTAAAAAAAAAAACCAGACCGGCTGATAAAAAGTATATTTGTACCCAAAGGGAATTTAACAATTTGTTGAAAGACTTGGTCTCCAAAGACTACATAAATATTTTCAATGAGAAGTTCGAATTCCAGCATCCTTTTAATATCAACCTCGAAGTAATTTGTGTAGAATTAGAGTGACTTTTGACGAAGAAATTTTGCTGATGACCAATCACAAGATGTGATATTTTCCTAGTTCAGTTTTTATTGAAGAAGCCCTTGTCAGTGATTTCAAAAGTTCTTTAGAATTTGTGAGGATTATATGTTGAATGCACGTATTAAGGCACAAATGGATATACATGTATTTATACATAACGATGAATTAAAAAACAAAAAGATGAGAACATGTTTTAACCATATTTTTATTTTCTTCAGGGAATTCGAAGAAATAGGAAAGCGAGCTTATCATACACTCCCTCAACATAGTGGATTAGCAGACTGCTGCCCGACAGTGTCACAAAAAATAAGTCCCATTGGTGGCCTCTCCAGGGAGGGGAGACTGCTCAAACTATACAGAGACCCTCGTACAGTTCAAAGATTTTACGAGACTTCTTGTGCCGCAGGCGTCTTAAACCGACCATGTCAATACGTCGACAGTATGAGGCGCTCTAAATGTGTTCAAAGCTACACCTATGTATATGCTATTGTAAGGGATTATAACACTACACAACCATACCGAATGGACTATATGAGGTTAAAGTCGGGATGCACTTGCAAAGTATATGACGAGCGTACAATTGAAGATTTAACGGACTGACCTTACGGAATTTTTATAGCTTTCCCTCGTTCTTACAAGAGACTACTTTTCTTCGAGTGAAAATGAATCACTTTAAGACTTCCTGTTTTGCCTTTAAAAGCTTCCAAGTTAAAAAAAAATGTAAACTTTCTGGCTTAGCATTTTCATCGGAGATTCGTAGGCAATAATTGAATTATGTATTACTATACAGAACATTCTGAGAGACGTGCCTAAGAAATCGATCTAATATGTAACTTATGGTGTTTGATTTCAATATTACTTTGTTATGTTTTGTTTTATTTTGAAAGCAATTATAAAATGCCTTATAACTGAATGCTTTAGAATTTCATTAACATGAACTTGTTTTATCGCTCTTGAAATTGCCAATACGTATTATATCCTGAAATCAGACAACGGATTTCTATTGTTACTTCTTGTTGAAACAACATGTAATTGAATATGTTTTCTTTAACTGCCCTGGGTGTTTTGTTGTTATTTTTGGATATTAATGCCTTCAACGAATTTCAGTCTAGAGTAGCGTCAAATTATTTGCTTGGGTTTACTTCCTGATGGGAAAAAATAATTTCGTCATAACTCTCGCTAAAATTAGATCTTCATGTTTCCTACTATTCACTTTTCCTTTGTACTTTTCAGAGTACTATGAGAGAGTATGAGTTTAATTGCATTTTAAACATTATTGTTTGTAAAGAAATTATTATATATTTCTATATTATAAGTTCTAGGCATTAAAAATATATTTTGCAATAACATGTGAAACCTTTTCAACAAAAAGGTCACGGATGCAGAACGATGAAAATAACAACAAATTAATTTGTTGTTAGGTTATGTCATATATTAACTTACATTTCTATACATATTTCCACATGACTTGATTTCGGATTCTCCGTTTACAACGGTCATTATATACACATTGAATTGTCAACGATTTTTTCCCGTTGTTTCCTGATCACGAAAATAGCACACAGTGGGTGTGGCAGGTCGGAAGGGGATGCTCCTTCCTCCATGACATTTGATCCCACCTCTCATGTTTTGGAGGCCAGTGTTGGCTCTGTTCCAAATTTGTATTGTTTAATACACTTTTGAGCTTGGTTATATTCGTTATCTCCATATATTTCATTTATTGAGTTGGAGAAATCTTTATTAGAAAATTATATGATTAATTGTATGATTAATTATTTCTATAAATATTTTATAGAACATTTTAGGATTAGAAATAAGGAAAATGACCTAAAATTGAGCATACTGATAATGAAAAAAGAATTATCAATGATTTCGTGACGAGTTCTAATTGCCAAGTTTCTCATCGTCACGTCAGATTTTATCTATTGTCACAAGTTTAAAGTTTGCAGATAAAAGGATGTTAGAATTTTTTGTATTTATGTAAAGGAAATTAGAAATAAGGAAAGTAATGTTGGAATGTTAATTGATTAATAATTTCACTTTTCGAAAGGGTATTTTAATTTCGTAGTTTATCAATAGTGAATTTTTATAAACCCAATGAAGCTCAAAATTTCCCATATAATATTGATATAGGCTAATAGCAACTGCGTCAATTGAATCCTCTATATCTACCAAACATGGTCAGCTGATCATGTAATTCAGAGATATAATTGCCGAGTATCAACTCGATCATACACAGTATCCTTTGTACATTTATCCAATTAGCGTAATTACACCGGATATTCAAACCAGCTTTCGGAATATCTATTGTATCTTCAGTTTTGTGAGTGTGGAATGAAGTGACCAATCCATTATGACTTTGTCTCCCTTTTGCTTTACGTGGGCACAAAAAATATTATCATTGTGTCCTTTTTGTCAAATATCATTTTCAGTTATGTAAATGGTGACGCAAATTATAGAACGCAGCCATCCAGTAAACAGCAAGTTAACTTTTTGAACATATTGTATACAAGTTTTTCTTTGCAAAACTTTTTTCACGTCCAAAAATTGGTTCATACTAAGCGACAGTTTGATAACACTATACTATCAAGATTTATATGAAACGGTTTGCATATTTTGAAATTCGTATCACATGGTGGGTGTGACCGGTCGGCAGGGGATGCTCACTCCTCCATGGCACCTGATCCCACCTCTGATGTTTTGGAGGTCCGTGTTTGCTCTGCTCCTATTTTATATTGTTTTATGGACATTTGATCTTGAATACTTTTTGTTATCTCCATATGCTTCATATCACGGAATTTTTAAAATGCAAATTAAAAGTTATTTCAGTTAGTTGATTTAAATTTCGAAATTTGTAAACCATACAATGACAGTATTGAAGTTTCGATTAAGATATTTCTTATCATTTGTCATTATGGATGAATGATAAAAGAAGAGTTTCCGTTTCTGCGTTAATTTTGTAAACCATACAATGACAGTATTGAAGTTTTGATTAAGATATTTCTTATCATTTGTCATTATGGATGAATGATAAAAGAAGAGTTGCCGTTTCTGCGTTAATTTAATTACATTTTTTTTAAATGAAAATTTGCCTTTTATAGAGAACTACGATTAAGATGACTTGGTCCCTTTAAGTTTCTACGCTATAAACCATGCTCCTTTAAAAGGGGATTTGAGCATTGCGCCAGGTATCTTTTTGAAAACCAATTTCTAACGTTTTTGTGTTTTAAAATTAAGGGACCTCAAATTATCGAAAAACGTTTACCGTATAAGTGGAAATTTTAGCGAGACGGAAATTTAGCGATTTCTACCTAAAATCGGGTATTTTATTTTTAGCGAGAAGTTCTTTTAGCGATTTTAAACCATATATTAACTTACATTTCTATACATATTTCCACATGACTTGATTTCGGATTCTCCGTTTACAAGATCATGAAAAGAGGCACAGGCAGAATGTACTAAGTAACTGATTGAAAAAAGGATGCTTACGCTTCTCTCCAAAGCAATTGATCCCAGCTTTGTTGTTTTCAGAGTTTAATCACAATTTTTGTTTCAATTGATTTTTTAAGCATATTTTCTCTCTAATTTTCATAAAACCTGTAGATTATCGTTTTGTTTCCGATTGTGGTAATATACATTAATTGCGAAACCCATAAAAGAAGAAAAGAAAAAAGAACACATAAATAAAAGAAATTCGTTTGTGTTCCCTTGGGTTTATTCAATAAGATCTACCCCCAAGGGTACAACTACTGCATTGACATGTTACAATATTACCGTTACATATACAGACATAGCTCTGTTTTATACTTAAAATTCAAGGAACATAAATATATGTTAAGGTGTGTTTCATTAGGAGTAGAGATTACAGAGTTATACCATAGAAAGCTTCGCTGGAGACGAAAGAAGGGGGATTTAGAGAAAAAAAAGTGAAAGTTAAAATCTATGCAAAAAAGTATACATTAACAAAAGAAATTATAATTATATCAATTAAAAATCTTTTGTTGTTCATAATTCCCTCATCTTTCAAAAGTCATTATGGAATTTTTTATTGTTCCATCTGAATTATTTATTCATTATTTGATGTTCTAACCTATTTTTAAAAGCAGCAGCACTTTGGATATTGCTATACTCGCCCCCAAAACAAAATAATTAAAAATTTAATGATTAATATTTAACATTTCAGTACTTTATTACTGTGATATATTGCTGTAATTATTAAACAACTAGTGTTTGTCTATTTTTTAATTTTATTATTACCGGTTGGTATATTTAACATCTTCTTCCTGATCAGCATATACTCATTGTCGAAGAGAACAATGGTATGCTTTAACATTTCAGTACTTTATTACTGTGATATATTGCTGTAATTATTAAACAACTAGTGTTTGTCTATTTTTTAATTTTATTATTACCGGTTGGTATATTTAACATCTTCTTCCTGATCAGCATATACTCATTGTCGAAGAGAACAATGGTATGTGAAAGCTAGATGCATTTGCGTAAAGAATGGGAAAACGTCACCATTGAACAAAACCTTTTCAATAGTATATGACGATAGTACATTGAAAAGGTAAGTGTTAAATGTGCCAGATTATAGTCGATCTTTTGTGTGAAACCATTAATTACATCCAAAATTATTCCTCATTACATTGCAAATGATCACACTCTCTTTCCAAACTGCCATATAAATACATGTCATAAATGAAATATGAATATGTACATCTTACTTCAGATTTATTTATACCGATTTACCACCTACTCATGATCTCATCAAACAATTAAAAAAAAGACATGTATGTTTCATATACACGAATCTCATATTAACACATTTGTGAAAAATATACAAATCCTTGAGCACTATTCCAAACTAGACGGAAATTTAGTGATAATTCTTAGTGTTATTATAAAAAAAAAATGAAATGTACTGGTATATGAAGTACATGTATGCAAAACTTCACTGTTCTAAGAAATTTGGTGAAGAATCCTGATGAATTATCAAAATCAAAAAAAAAATTCTCAAACTCAAGGAAAAAGTTGGTTGGAGATGAGAAGGATATAAAAAAGAAAGAGGAATGTACCTTTACCTTAATAATTTACTTCTATTTACGCCTTAAAACGTGTTTCTACTTATGTGACATTATTCAAGAATTCAAATTATTTTGGACAGCATGCAATTTATCATACAAGCACTATTTCTATTATAGCGTTTTTACCTATCGTCGTGATTTCACCACGACATACGACCTGAATTTTTTTTTTTTTAATTTAAAAAGAGTATCATTTTAACGTCTACGGGTATCCAGGTGGTTCTGGAGTGATTAATCCTAAAATAATCTTAAACATTTTTTATTAAAAGTTGTTTATACAAAAAAAATATTACGAGACAAGTGCATTTATTTCTGATGATTCAAAAATTGTTCCCATTATATGTTTTCATACATGCCAAACTAAGACCGGTGAGTTCAAGTGGAAGGCATTTATCTAGCTCGGTCCAAGTATGAGAATCCGAGTCAAAGCACTCTATGGATTTTAACCTCTCCATTTTGTCCCAGTTATAACCTCCTGCCAATTGTTCCCATTATATGTTTTCATACATGCCAAACTAAGACCGGTGAGTTCAAGTGGAAGGCATTTATCTAGCTCGGTCCAAGTATGAGAATCCGAGTCAAAGCACTCTATGGATTTTAACCTCTCCATTTTGTCCCAGTTATAACCTCCTGCAATGTAAATTTTGAATCCCAGTACAGCACACCCGAATTCAGCTCTTGGTGTGCGCATGTGTGATATAACTGTCCAGCAATCGCTAGAGGGTGTGTACCTTTCGATGGCATCCATGCAACTTATGACGCCATCTTGGTTTACTGTTGCTCCACCAAATAATAATAATGACCCACTTACAGGAACAAGATGAGCAAAAAATCTTGGGGTTGATATTGGTTGTTTGATCTCCCATTTGCCATCATATGGATTATAACTTTCCACACGACTCGATATCATCTTGTTTCCTAAAAAAGGATTTATTTACTGTAACATCTTATAGGAAAATATCTCACATTTTCTTTTTGAAAATTATGTCACGGGTTTCATTAAGAAAAAGAACTCGTAAGTATTTGAATTAGTTCCAGTAGTGCTGAAGTGTAAATCTAATAATAAACAATTAAAATACATCATTAGGCTTCATTAACTTTAAAATTTGAAAAGTACATATTGTGTGAATAAATGACCAACAATAAAAGATTTTATGAATTAAATCTTTTGAAAACCTTATTCATGTTTGGTTGTTTAGCGTTCCATTGAAGATTTTTAATCATACTGAAAAGCCACCTATAAGCCGGTTGATGGCTGGTTTAGACCAGAACTCAGCACTTAGAGCCTTTGAGTAGTGAGATATTTTTATCGTGTCAGGACCTTCTACGATAAGAGACCTTGGTTTATACGGTTTCATTCGAAGGACCAGTCTCCGCGCAAAACAGTGGAACTCAGTAAGATCAACTCTTTCAATGCGACTCAAGAGCAAAAGGTCTTACCGCTCTACCACAAGGGCGACTTTAATCTTTGTAAATTTTTATTATTAGACTAAGTTTATTCTTTTTTTTCTTTCCTTTTGTTCTGCAAATTTTTGTACAGCTGCTCTTAATCGTTCAACACTTCCCATCCCTTTCAATGTTCAAAGCCTTGTAGATCTAACAGATTAAACATTTTTAAAGTCCTTAACCCACCAACATTTGTTTACTCTTAAGTAGCGAATTAAGAAATTGATCCATAGGTCTCGGGTACGAATCCCACTTTGGGACGTGGAGATTGCTCTTTCAAATAAGACATTTTTGAGTGAGTCCTGTGTCCCAGAAACCTTCGCTGCTCAATTGCCACGTCTGCCAAGTAGAGGTCTAAAAGTGCAACCCTCTACAGGCAAGTTCTCATGGAAATTTTAGACAAAGTGGAAAATTTGATTCCTTTATATGAAGAATAGCAATTTTGTTCACTTTTATCGATAACTAAAGTTTCATAAACTTACCAGAGCCCCCTACTGCGTACAAGCGGCCGTGAAGCGTGGCCAGAGCCACACACCTCTTTGGGGTACTGAGTGGAGCCACCTCACGCCAGGTATTCGATTGTGGATTGTAACATTCCACAGAAGCTAAAGACTCAGATGCGTCTAAACGTCCACCTTTCAAAGAGAATATTAATTTCTATATGCTTCGCGCGAAAAGTATTTTGGTATTCAGATCTAAAGGAAATCAACAGAGAACAGGAAGGATTTAAATTGATTTGCAATTGCTACATCCAGATAAACCAGCTTTTTGAGGCAAAAGTGAATGACAAATCCATTAGATAATTTTCTTAATATTAAAAAATAATTATAGGTAAAAATTCAGTCTCTGTACTTTTTTGGTCAGAAATCGATCTGATATGTAACTCTTAGGAATAAGAGAAAAACAAAAAATATGTTGAAGACTTTTTTCATCAGAACCACAAGAAATGAATGACAGTTAAAAAGGAAAGAAACATTTTATTTTTCTTCGGAGACCACAAGATAAAAAATAAAAGATATAGTCTATGTGGCTTATTAAGTTTTAATGACATGACGACGGTTTTGGTTTGTTTTTTAAAAATCGGTGATATTATCTGGAATTACAATCTTGGTGAAACATTTACGATTTCAATCATTTACGAAAAATGATTCATAAATACAAGAATATACAGTTATTATACAGGGTGCATGTATTATAAACATATAAATCCCCATTAAATACAATGTATTCCTGACACCAAAGTTACCCTCAATATGGTACTGATTCTTTAACAGAATTTATGCACACCAATACTTATTCCTTTAATTTTATGATAGAGTTGAGGTATTTGAATCGGGATATATTGCACGTTTTAGGTGAGGTTTACGGAGTATAAAGCAGTTTGTGTTAGTGTGGCTTTAGTTACTTTAAGTGTGAGGCAAATTTTCGCAATCTACAGGGGGGAAAGGAAAGTGCTGTTGTCATAATGCTTTGAAACAAACACTAATTTATGAGGTTTTCTGTTAGTTTTTTATGAGGGTTTTTGTATTAATTTTATTTTATTTTTTATGTTTTCTTTTTGGTAACAAATACCAAAAATGGATTTTCAAAGGAGTAATTATTGCTAAACAGTCAAACTTGTTTTAAGAGGCCACCTTTGGGAAGTCTGGAAACTGGCCACTTAAGACAGGTGGCCTCTTATTCCAGTTTGCCCTCAAAAAGACATTCGGGCAATTAATAAACAACATTAAGCACTACAGTTAAATTAATTAATAAAATAATAAAACAGGTCAATTTAACAAACTAAGGCTTTTTATGTGTACAATGTATATATAAAAATTCAAGCTCATTAAAAATATATTAAAGAATTAATTTTTTTTAATGTTGTGTGCATATTTCTGTTCCTACATATTACTTAAATACCAAATACATACAGTGTCTAGTTATTATCCTTTTTTATAAAGAAAAAAAAATACACAAAAATACATTTTAGTGGTAAATAAAATAAAGCATAGAAAATTAAGTAAGAATATGTCATTAAAAATTTCACTTGCATATGTTCAAAAATGGTCAGCAGTGTAACCCCCCCCCTTAATTCATCGGCTATTAACTTACTTGCTGAAGTACTAGTTTTTAAAGTCTGGTAAATTTTATTGTTTATAAAGCTGTCAGAATTTCTATGTAACATACACAAACACACAAATAAAATTAACCACTTGACCAGAGAGATGTATTGACGCAGTTGAAAATCATTCCATAACACAGGTGTCATATGCAGTAGAGCGTGACTAATCCCTATCGATCGTCTGTTGATTGTGAAATTCACGAGATAATCATGTTACATGAAGCACTTTGTTTTCACAAGAGTAGCAATTAGGGTTTCTACATGGAACCAAAATCTAAAAGGTGTGAATTTCTTCAGGTAGAGGAAAGTATCAATTATATTTAAATTCTTTTTTTATTTTTCAATCGGCGATCTTGAAAAATAATTACAAATTCATCTAACAGTTTTTTTATAAACACAAAAAGAGTTCAGGGTATCCAATAGTAATTTATTTAATTGCATTAATAACTGGGTTAAATTGGCTATCGGGATATAATTACCCAAGCGAATGAGTTTAAGAGACATAATAGAATCGCAGCAAGTGACGAAATGGCCGCCTATTACAGTGTCAAAAAGGCTGTTGGGGGAGGATTTGAGTGGCCGCTGGCCGCGTTACACAGGTGGCCGTTTATTCCAGTTGAAATATATAGGAAAAATCGTCGGGGGGAGCTGAAAGTGGCCGCTGACCGCAAGTGGCCGTTGATTTCGGGTGGCCGCTAAGACAAGTTTGACTGTATACAATATACATGTACGGGACACTATTCACTTATGAAAATAAGTACCTATAACATAAAGATATTTCATATTATTTCTAATTTGATTGATAATAAGTATTTTATTGTAAAGTAGCAAATTTGAATTCTTGTGAGGGAACAGAATAAAAGAAAAACTATCACACAAAATATTCTGCCGCCAAAGCACTTCCAATCCATTCAGGACAGTTTCCGACAGATTTTGAACATTTTTTGTCCTCCGTCCGCGTTGCTCCACTACTTTATTCTGCCGGCGTCTTTCAATTAACAACTCTTTGTACGAATAACAAGTTGTTTTTCCCGTTCTGGGATTAGATTGATGGGCTCTTGAAAAGGAAGCCATATTCCATACTCATTGTTATGCTTCCATTTCACCATTATGACGTCATGAAACTGTTACGTAATTAACAATTGATTGTGACGTCATTTTAACTTTCACACGCTTATAGTGTCTGCATTTTACCCAATTTTCCTTCTACGTTTACTTTTTTTTTTATATAAAAGATTGATTTAAATATGTATAATTTAATCCAACATTCTTTACATTCAGAGGACGTCTGGGTATTAAAATCATATAAATGTACGACATAAAAGAAACTGGATATTCTGTTAACATTGTGTTAAGGGAGTAATTAAAGTACACAAATAAGTAAAATAAGTAAAATTTTCTAACAATTTATTTACAGGTAACCATAAATTAAAAAATATCACACTGGACGGAAATTTTGGTTTAAAAGTCATCAATCAGTATACATTGTATTTCTAAACACTTCATCTTTATTTCTGGAAAAATGGCGTCCATCCCATTGATCCCGGTGTCTGAAATAAGGAGATTTCCTTTTTACTTTTGGTGTACATTCTAGTATATAAGAACTCAGACTATCAAATGAAAAAAAAAAAGTTTTATCCGTATGTAAGAAAACATGAAAAGAAGGTCAAAGCAAAATATTTACAAATAAACATATTTGCATAATGAAATATTTACATGAATTTCCTATGAGGTTTTATTTCAATCATGAAAACAATGCTAAATTGCTATAACATATGACATTTACATTTTGGAGACAAGACTAAAAGAAATTGACATAAATAAACGGGATTTTGACCAAAATAATGAATTACAGGCCGGACTCTTGATTTCGTTTTTTTTAACGGAATGCGGAGTCAACTACCAAGGCGAATAAGGACGCTAAACAAAGAAAAACTATGAATGGCCTTTAATCAAATCTTAAGGTAACTTTAATTCTCCTTTTGTATGAAATGAAGGGGTTTTCAGTTTGAACTTTCAGGGACAGATACAGATAGTGTTTTCCCTTACAAAAAGCTACGGACTAGTGACTATAATTTACTGCATTTGTTCTATAAATATCTAACCCCCACCCCCCAAAAATAATATATCTTGCAGATTTGTTAAAATTTATAATTTTGCTATACTTTTAAAAGCAAAACTAACATCATTATGCGTGGGCGTAAAGCTTAGGATGCAATTAAAGCAATAATGTATCTTTTGGTAACGAAATTAACTATTGGAACATACATACCCCCTGACAATAGCGGGTGGCTATGCCAAATAGAAAGAAAAAACATTGTCGGTAATTTACGACAGAAATAAACTCAACGAAGGGCTGTGAACTGTGTCAGTTCAGTACTTTGAACAAATTAATCAACATTTATTGGCCACCTGTCAATGAAACGATTGTTCGAACACACATATTTTTGGACGCAGATCTTAACTTCAAGCATTTCCGTCCATTCATGTTGGTTATATTACACTTTCACTCTGCTCCAAAATAAAAACCAATTCCATATAACACACATTTTTTTCGATTGTGTCGCGCCAAGTTTATTGAGCAGGAAAATTGCAAGTCCCATGTGTTTCCTATAACAAAATCACATTTTTAGGCCAAGTTTAGAAAAATGTTTGTTTGCCCTCTTCTCAGTCTAAAAATATTGAATGAGAGATTTTTTTCTTAGAAAATTTCAGTGCAATCTAATTTCAAGGCTTACATTTTAAATAATATTTTCTGGAGTACATATAAAAGATAATTGCTTTCTGCAGGTAAAAAATTTTTTGAGTCGGGCCAATTTTAGTCGGTCCTGAGAGGGCAGCCAAACAATTTTTTAATGATGACCTTACCTAATTTCAATGTATTTCTTAGATACACATGTTATTTAAACAAACATTAGTCTTCATAAGCATATAAACTTTAATGTTTTCAATATTTGCAATTTTAAATGTAAATCTTGTACTCTTGGTAGTTTTACTTTGAATTCAATACCATATAATGATATGAAGATGTTGATACACACCTGAGAGAAATTCCTCACATACTTGTAATGCTGAAATACAAACAATAATTTTCAAAATATTACTTTGGAAATTTTTTTTTATTTTTCTTTCAAAAGCTAGATTGTACTTTATCTGCATTTTCAATTATAAATAAATTCTGTGCTTTGCAAAGACATTTTCTTTCACTTCATACTAACAGTATCAAATAACTAATACTTTTTAAGCTGTTTTACTACCACATTTGACAGATTAAACATTTACAGATACATACAACTTCAGGTCTAATGTCTGCCAGTTTCTCTGCCTCGTCCTTATACTGGAGAATGCTCCAGATCTCCTCCTTTAAATTCCCCCATCTCTCCTGCATCCGAGATTTCCTGAGGCCCTGCATGGCAATCCTAGAGAAAAGCAGTTAATTAATCAGGCTAAAAATGTCAAGATTTCATTACCAAACAAGAAAGAAGTAAGAATGTTAAATTATCTTTGCAGCAAGAAGGACAACCACTACATAATGTAACGATCTTAGAGGTTACATTGGACACTTGCCTTTCTTTCAACAGTTCCTCAACCCTGTTTTCTGTTTTAGCGTGGACGGTCTGTTGTACCTTGTCCCTCTTTTTGGTCATGTAGGGGTCTAGGGAGGGGAAAGACCTCATCTGATAGACAAATAACGCCCCCGCACTCTCAGATTGATCCCCTCCCTCCTCCTCCCCATAGTCTTTATTGTTCCCTGGATAAAGAACATTTCTGCATAAGTATTGGTCAACAACTACCAACTGTTTGTAATTCTATTTGAATGTAGTAATCTAAAAGAACTTCTTAAATAATTCAGGCATGTATTAATTAACTCCATAATCCCCTTTTAATTTTCAAGACAGAGGTTGATGATGCCAGATCTCTGCGAACGTGGAAACTATGCCAAACTACTTAAGCCTTTTTGCGTTAAGGTATGTCACTGCGGAAATGTGAGAGTTGCAGATAATAAACAGAAATTGATCTCAATAAATTTATAAACAAATCTATAAACAATACAATATGTGAAGAGGGCCTAAGAGGACCCTGGATATGGCAAAGATGAGATCAGGTGTCTATGCGGAGTAAGCATCCCCTGTCGACCGTCACACCCGCCGTGAGCCCTGTGTATTGATCAGGTAGATGAAACATTCCATAATCAATCCAGCATAACATAAAATGGCTGGCATAGTATGAAACAAATCAGCCAAAATAACCCCTCCATAGCCCTTCTACTTTCCGTACTTCAAACAGAACCTATGGTTTTTGCAATTAGACAGAATCCTCAAATAAAAGGCATCTTAATTCCTAGTGGAGATCAACACATAGAGTGTAAATTAAATATGTTTGCGGACGACACACAGCTATTTAATAAAGATGAGGGATCTATTATACACTCTTTTGAGGTTTTAGAAATATATGCAAGAGCTTCAGGGGCAAAAATCAACTTCTCTATAGCAAACGGTTTGTTTTTTGGAAAAGCAAAGGGTAAAAAACTAAATTAAAAAAATACTATGGATAAAACTAACATTAAAACTTTGGGGGTACATCATGGATATGGTATTGATAATAATGCAATGTGGTTGGAAAAAAATAGAAAAAATAATGAACAGCTTGCATGTCTGAAAAACTAGAAACCTTACGTTCAAAGGGAAAACTTTGATAATAAAAAAAATTAATAATTCCAATAATTGGCTACGAAATCAAAATGAGGGGAATACCGGATACAGCTGTATACTATACAAAACAAATAAATGATATTGTCTGGTCTTTTTTTTTTTTATAATACATTGAATAAAATTGACAGGAATGTGTGCTGCATAAGCAAGAATGATGGAGGAATAAACATGATACATACATGTATATTTAATTTTATAAAAAGTAAACAAATAAAAGCAATTCATAAAATCGTGCATTCAAAGTTAGAAACCTGGAATTCTATTGGTAAATACTGGTTACAGAGTAAAGATCTGCATTCAAGTCAAGAATATTTCTTATGCACTTGTTCAGATTTATCTCCAATTTCCTTAAATAACATGTCTAGTATTTATAAAAAAAAAATATTTTTAATTAAAAAAAAAAAGGCAGCACTCATCGCATATAGCGAATTTCAGTCAAAATTTGAGCCAGAGAATCGGGAAGAAATACTTAACCTCTCCCTCTTTGGTAATAAACTTATACAATTCCAAGGGAAAAGCCTATATGTGGAATCATTTATTATATTAAAAGTGGTTTCATTTATTAAAAGTGGTAAATTAAAAATTAGACATTTGGAATGATGCGGAAAATTGTTTTAAATATAATGAAAAATATTATACAAATCCAGGGAGCTCCTGGCACCCCAGTTGAGGTATTACCAGAGGCTTCTGTGGAAGTTTTGACTCACTGTTGTGCGTTATTGAATAAATGATTTGGGGGAAAAACGTCCCAATAATAATAAGTTATTATTTTCTAACAAGGTCATTATAACGACCATAGGAATATCGAAATGCTGACTTTATACGAGATTGATGAATTCCCTGTAATATCAACTTAACAGTGAGTAGCCTGCATTGCTTTTTAAAATCCATATTACTCATAGCAAGTTCTTGAATAGCGAATACGTTGGTAGACATTAACTCCATAAGCAGGTTATAATGGAATATTTCTACATAAATAAGGTGAGTTGACGATGGAAAAGCTGAAATCACCTCGTTTTTCATACAATTTATTTGTTAATTGGCTCTTGTCTATATTCAATAATACATCCAAATATCAAGCAAATGGGAAAGATTCTGCTGTCTTTCATTTCAAATTGACTGGCACATGTATATTAATTCAACAAACGACACAATGATTGATAAAACATCGTCGATACAGCTGAATGTCGAATTGACATCTAGTGTTTTATTTTCGTGTGAAAGTTTACAATTAACTTTACTTTATAGGAATATACAAACAGGCCAGCTAAAGAAGCAAATTTAATGGTCATCGGAATTTCAACAGTTTGTTGAAAATCTTGGTCTTAGAAGACTCCTAAATTTTATCATAATAAGGAACTGCAACATCCTTTTAAATTAAACTTCAGAGTACTTGTGTGTACAATCAGGGTGTTGTTTTTTGATAAAGTAATTTTGCTGACGACCTCTCGCAAGGTTTACAAATTTCCAAGTTCCGTTTTTATTCAAAAAGCAGTTTCCTATATCAGAAAGCCTAGAATTTGATTTTACTTTTGATGTATAAGGTGAAAGTCATGAGATTTGATGTACATGTAATAGACTTTTTGTGATTTTAAATACTCTAAAAAAATTAATTTTTTGCACTTATGAAATATAATATTTTGCGACTTAAAAATCTAAATACTCAATTCCCCCTCTGATGTTTTGCTTGTAAATTTTGAAAATGTGTCAAATCATGGCAATTTTAGGCTAAAATAAAATAAGATTTTATATTAGCTTTTCGATGGATTTGCAATTTTCGCCAAAAGTTATTTTGTTATAATTTGTTTTATGAATATTAATTAAATCTTGCATTGAATTGTTTAAAATTCTGCTAGTAAAATATGTAGAGTAAAAGTTCACTTATATGTTTTATTGAATAAATCAGTTCTGTACATTTTGAGAATTTTCTTTTTTATCCTTCCAATATAAGAAAACGTACCAAAAAATCTTTTTTGTTGAGAATTTCCATTGCAGTTTTCAATCAAACGTGTTACAATTTGCATTCTTTAATTCAAATATGCCGTAAAATTAAATTGTAATTTTCAATTTTTACAGATATTTCAATTTTGTGTTTTATATTACTATAATACAAGTTTACTAACATTCCTTAAAGGTGATAAACTGATAATAATGCATACTGTACATTAATTTTTCGATAGTTACTGTTAATTGTTTTGCTAAAATATGAGGAGCTCCATCTAATTTTGCGTAGTGCCAAATTTGAATTGTCATCTTAAGGTTTTAAATAATTTATATAACTTGAACTTGACATATTCATTTGTAATTTTTAAATTTACAGTTCCTTTACTGAAGCAATCAAAAGTAAACGGATCCCCGGTAGAAATCCTTTAACACTGTATATCAAAGCATGCAGAACTTTCAGATAATGCGTTTTTTAACATTTCATTTATACTTACGAAACAGTAGGAGTAAGTGTCTACTCAGTAAAAACTTTTAGCCTTCTCTAACTAAAGAGTGCGAGAGGTTATTTCCTTATGGGGATTGTTACGTGATATCCTGCATAAAATGTACCTTACACTCCGGAATTGAAACACCTAGGTTTGCATTGTTTTATTTCATTCATCAGACAAATTAAGAACCGTTTGAAATTATTTCATTCTGCATCCGTTCGTGTCGCCAAAAACTTACAAGAGGACAAAAAGATGAAAGGTAATATTTCTGGATAATACAGTACGTGTTCTGGAAATGATTTACTTCCAATGGGAAATGGCATGTTATCGACAAAATTTATGTATCACATAAAGATTATTGAATTTACCATTTTTTGGTTCCTGCAAAAATATGCTGCATTGGATAAAATATATAATTTATAAAGGACAGTCGAGACTACTGAAAATTAACCAATTGATAAATATAATACTTCAATAAATGCACATATTTTGCTGAAAAATGTAGATTGGCATTTTTAAGGATAATAACATTTTACTGATTTTACATTTTATGTTTTCTAATGATGAATTGTAAGAAAGAAATGTAGTTTAATATGTCAATTGCTTGATTATGTTCATTTTGAGATAACATTTACTAGTATATTCGAGAACAATTTGTCAATTAAATTAACTTTTGTTTTCTTTTTATTTTACTTTAATTCTAGATTTTAGTTAATATAAGCTATCTTGAAGAATACTTGTTAAAGAAAGTCAAATTTCCCTGAAAATTGAATAACTTAGTTAAATGCAATTATAGTATTAACCAGTCAAACGACCATTTTTGACTAGTACATTTTATTTTAGAAAAGAGTACCAGAAATCTTTTATACAAAATACAGGTCAATAAAACGCCTATATGAATATTTCTTACTCATGTCGTACTGAAAACGAACAGTTTTTTTTTCGCATTTTATTCAGCCATTCCTCAGAATAAATTAATAATAGGGTTCTTTGATGTGATAGACAACTGCTTCTTACATTAAAAAAATAGGCGTCGGAAATTTTACTACTAGTATCTTGTTATTGGTCTGACATCAACAAAATACAACATGGTAAAGTTCACATGAATTCTACACACAAGTACTCTAAAGTTAATACCAAAGGTATTAGAGGGATACTAGAGTTCCTCACCGAAAACATTTATGTAGCCCTTGGAGACCAGGTCTTCTTAAAAAATGTTTTGTTTTCGATAAGCACTAATTGTACTCCTTCGTTGGCTTTTTTTTTATATTCTTGTGAAGTAAGATTCATTCAAAAATTTCTATTGATATGAGGATAAGAAAACACGACATTCAGATATATCGACTATGAAATATGAATAAACAAGAGGTATTTTCATTCATATGTCGGTTTGATATATCCCAGTGAATTTGAGCTATGAAGAATGACAGGAGACATATGCAGACTTTCTAGTTTCCACAATGGATGCCTCAGAAGGATCATGAAGATTTTCTGGCCAAATAAAATTTCCAATGTGGAACTCCATGAGAAAGCCAACACAGACGACATGCGAACTTTGTTGACTAAACGGAGATTGCGATGGATATGGCATGTGTTGAAGAAGCCAGTCAACAACATCACCAAAGTAGCCCATAGATGGACACCGGAAGGGAAGAGGAAACCTGGTTGGCCAAAGAACACCTGGCGAAGGACTGTTGACAAGGAAATGAGGGACCACAAACTAACTTGAGGAGAACTGGAGAGAAATGCTCAAGATAGAGTGAAGTGGAGAAGTCTAGTCCTATACTTTTACGCCAGACAATAATTTGTAGTCTTTTATGAAATTTAAATCTTCCATTCATTGAAATGTTTTGTTGATTTTTTTTTTACTTTTGAAAAGGATTTTTTTTTTACTTTTACGTGTATGAATAACGCCTGCGCCATATAAAAAAAATTACACATGTAATTATTTTCTCATATCCGATTGACAAAAATGTTCCTTCACAGGTCCGAATAAGATAAATCTACATTACCTACAGCATACATCATGTTGTTAAGAACGGCCAAACTAAAGCTCTGGCGATTGTGTTTCATGTTGGCTACTTTCAACCAGTCGCCATTTCTCGGATCATACCGGAAGACGCTGTTAACAGGTGTCATGCTGTTGTTATATCTCTCGCCACCAGCAATGTACAAGAAGCCTCCAAACATAGTACCTGAGATCAAAGAAAGTGAAAGTTTTAAAATGTGGTTTCAATGAATTTTCAAGAATAACTTGTAATAATGTCTTTAAAAAGGTATACAAATCGCAAAATTTTACAGTTATAAGTATAAACTACATTTTGATTTTAATGCCTCATAAGATTATGCACATCTGTGCTCATTACTTTTGTGAATTTTGTTTATTCTTTAGTCGTGGATTTAAGTTAAAGTCGTTTTATATTATTAATATTAGTCAATCAGATAAAAGTTGTTTGAACTTTTTATTTTGAAAGTTTAATTATAAAATGAACCATTTTTTGTTCCAGCAATTAATGTGAAACTTCATTTTTTTTTAAAAATAATAATTTTTGCTTCTGCAAATAATTGTTTTCACTGTTAAGTATGGTTTATACTTGTGAAATAAACATGGTAGAAATAAACATTAAATAAAGATTAATCTCTTTAACTATAGTTTACCCTTTTATAAACTATAAATTTGTATAATATTTTTCATTGTTATAGAAAGTTTTACTTTCTCTGAATTCCAAAACTTAAATGTAACATTTATTTCCTGGGGAACTGTTGTTCCAAACAAAAAATGGCTAGTATTTATGTTTAACAAACATATCTATAAAAATATTTGGTTTATTTCAAGGAAACATCTATACCAATGGCAATGGTTTTAATTTGGATTCTAACCAATCAATGGTGTTTTTACCAATTTGAAGTTATTTTCATATTTATAAGTTATTTATAGGTTATTTTTTTCAGCAGAGTTTGGAAAAAAATTAAGTAAACAAAACAAAAACAAATACAGATAAAATTGTTGAATACAAGCAAAGGAAAGACGGAAACATTATAATTGGAGTTAAATCAATGGGTGAATTTTTCTATTTAAAGGAAACACTGGTATGCGGTATTGTATCAGACAGTTTTCCGTGTATTTTTCATCTGAGAGAGATATATTTCCCAGACGGACCAATACGCAAGCAGCAATAATAAATCTATTACATTCCTTTTCTCTCTCTAACTGCGATAATCCATCAATTGTTTAGTAATATTAATTCCAATATAATTACAAGGATACTTGGTTTCATGAATTAACGAGTTCTTCATAATCTAGTCACCCGATACACTTTAAGTTTGGAGCGGGGGTGGCTCTGAACCCAGGTAATTTTCACGTTATCTGACTAATGTCCAATTTTCTCATATTGATAAATCTATTTAATTGATACGAAGCAATAACACTCGCACTCTGTAACGATAAATCAAACAACTAAAACTGACACTTTTGCTTCACCTTGTCGCAGATCTAAAGCTCACGGTTAAATATCATGTGAAATGTTCATCATTTAAGATAGCATTCTAACAAAATGCTAAGCAATGCACATGTAAATAAGTTTATAAGTCACGTCACATTTACATGTGATAAAAGACAATTTTAAGCAATAAAGACCTATGGCATACAATAATTTTTATATTGCTCACAATACACCATGTTCCTCTTAAACATGTTAAAAATGATAAGAGATAGTTACAATTTCGGTAAGTTCATCATGGGTCACTTGATCTACTCGACCTATCAGATTCTGATTTTCTGATGATTGTATTATTTGCTTATGACGTTTATGCAAGTTTCGCATTTAACGTTTTATTTATTTATTCATTTTTTCCCGCATTTAATTTTTGCATGGGGTAAGCTATTGACGAAACAAAATGCATTTTTCTAACCTTACAACCTTACATTTTTTCCTAAATTGTCTCAGGACATTTTGTTTAATATTGAAATATGGTCAAATTGTTTCATTTAACATGAAGAATCTACCATCTGTATTATTAATTGGGTTATTATGCATAGTGCTTCGAATTTAATTTCAAAAGTAAATTTATCTTTAATAGTAACCCCAGGTCTTTTTTTGCTTCCTTGTTCCTGGCGGGAAGTTTTGAATTTTTACAGAATTATAAAGACTATAAAATTGATCTCGCTTGAACCAATTATTGTAAAACTGAAATCCCAACATCCATTAATTAAGCTACTAGTATCTGATCACTGTTGAAATATTGCTTACGTTTGTTTACAAATATTCTTAATATGGTCATATTCCTACATCCGGTGGTGTGTGGATGCGACTTGTGCTTGCAGTATGTTGTGGTTAATAATCATAGAAAGGATTACCATACCTTTGTTTAAGTTACACAAAGTCAAGGACAATCTCGAAAACAAGAGACCCATCAGGCTAGACGGTCAAATGAGTATCTTGAGTTTAAGTTATTAGGAATGTGAGCCCACTTGGAGTAAGAACTGATCTGGGCTTTTGTGACATTTGGTCACTTAATGAGGACTCGTAAATCATATCAGATTCAAGTGGTGTGTAACCTAGAAGTTAATATGATATGGAGATAACGAACAGTATTCAATCTCAAAATGATTTACTATAATAAATTTCAATATAAGATCAATTTAACCCACCCTGGTCATGATGTTCTCTTATATTCGGAATTAACATTTGTAGTCAAACAGAAAATTTGAACTCTCATCCATTATTCATGTTCACGTACATAGTAATATACTAGTACATAATATCAAGAATATATAACGCTTGCCTGACCTTGTTTTTTTTTTTCTTTGTCACAATAATTTTAGGGCAACATGTTCTTCAAATACCGTTATTTCTTTTATTTAAGTTGAACAGGTATATAACTGGTATTTGAAATTGAAGGACTCTTTTGTACATTGTAGTTAAAAAATAAAGACAGCTTCTCATTTTTTAAAAGAGTTTTCTTCGATAAGAATTACTTGAAGAATTCTCAGGAATGGTCGACCCGTGAACAAGTTTACGCAGATGTTTCTTAAGCAGGCTTATTTTGAAATAGTTCCAAGTGAATCGAAAGAAGATCGGTGATTGTTGGAAAAGTCAACATGTGTTAAGTGTTACAACAAAAAACCATGTCACCCATAGGAAGCTTTTTCTTTTGTAAATGGTCACTGAAAACTTACTTGCATGATGATGCCTTGGTTCCGGTAAGGTGGCTACAGATTTCCAAATATTTGATGTCAAATTGAATGCCATGACGTCATCATTGACCGAATCACACTTGTATCTCGGAGCCCCTCCAATGACCACCAAAAGATTAGAGACATGTTGGTTTCTGGGAGCCGTACGTGGGGACTAAAAGTATAAAGAGAAATCTTATCACATGTATACTATCTCACTGATATTAACATTATCATTAAGTGTTTATTATTGGTTTATATTTTTGAATTTAAAAGAATCTAGTGTTTCCTCTAGAGTCGCAGAGAAAGGAATGGATCCTTCGTGTTCGAATCTTTGCAGTACGTGGATACAGGTCCTTCGGTTGAGACCGTATAAACTAAGGTCCCGTGTCGCAGTAGGTGCTGGCATCAAAAAGATCTCTCACTGCTCAAGGGATCAGAGTTCAGATCTAAATTTGCAGCACTCCACAGGAAAGTGGTGGTGTCCCAATACAAGTGAAAGATTCTTCAAGGAACGTTAAACAATCAATTGAAGGAATATTTACTCATTAGAACTTATGAGATTAGAGCTTAATGAGATATATTTTTTACAGCCATTTTTGGAGATTACTATGATCTCTCTTGAAATTTACATTGCAGAGATATGTGAGATATAACAGCATTGCTCAATGCCAACCTGTAATACTGTTTGTCTGTACGGAATACAGTGATAATGAAGCGCCTCTTTAACAAGTCCTTGGCATTCTGGGATTTCCATTAAATAAGCGATGCTTTCCACAGAATCCATAATGGCAGCAGGTGAAAGCAAAGGGAGTCGAATGGTTGCCATAAGTTCAGCGGCATGTGGAATGCGTTCTTTCTTCCTGTGCTCCAGCCATTCTATAAATCGTTTGAAAACTTCGAGCTCACTGTCTACATTCAGATCATCTCTCTAAAGAGAACAAAAAATTATGTTAAACATAAGTAGACTTAAAGGCATCTATAACAAAAGATAATAAACAATTTTGATTCGTTATAAACATAATCCATTGTATATGATATATTCATGATAGGTTTTCAAACAACATGGATCAAATGAAAATCACTTCACTATATTTGTGAGAGTTCATGAAAAGCGTGTTCGCTTTAAACGTGGTATCAACAAAGGATTAACGTATATTAATGTCCTCGATTTGTTTTATATCCGACCGTCATCTGAAAGGCTAATTTAAGGCTTAGTTAAAGATCAGTCAAAGACAGTGCGATTCAGAATGGACAAAGGAGGAAAAAATACAACGCACCTTACAAGGAATTGACATGAAAGTCTGCATTGATAATGACTTTTGACTTAGCCTTTATATATCAGTACATTATGCGTTAAATATCAATAAGCAGAATAAAACCAAAGGAGAAAAAAAGGCACCGGAGAGAAGCTTGATCTGCTAAGTCCTTGACTTTCGATCTAGACACCGTGGTTTAAGTTGGAGCAAGATGTTTAGACAAGGAGGGAGAAAATATCCAGACAACGATTTTATTCACAGATAATTTTCACCTCGAATGAAGAGAATTAAGATGTTTGGGAAAGGAGGGAGAAACATCGCTATCAACCAGAGAGCGATGTTTCTCAGGGATATTTTTCACCTCGAATTAAGAGAATTTAGTTCAAGATCAATACACTTTTCCACAGACACCTTAAAATGACCTTTGAATAAGATAAGTCAAAGGAATTTTTTTTTTAAAAATTCTCTGGAATAGGATTTTACACAAGATTTTTCTCCGTCTAGAAAATTTGATCACTGTTACTTCTCTCCCTAAGCACATGGGTACCTTACGGTAGATATTTGGTACAAGGTGAGAGAAATTTCCGATGTTTTCCCGACAACGGACGGCGGACAGACAGATCACTATAGGAACCAGTGAGCTAATAATTATTCCAAAGATATTTCAAGACTTAAAAAAAAACTAAGGACAGTTACATTTATTAATTTCATACAATTGACATTTTCTAAAAGGGGTTTTCAGATTATATCTTATAAATACGAGTATATAACATTTAAAAATTCAGAAGAACTACTGTATTTTTCTTTCTTTAATGGTCCAATCTAAAATTACTTAGCCTGCATACGCTTGTATACTTAATGTATTTGAATATTAAAAGCGGGTCATCTTCTTTTTTTTTTTTAGAAAATCTAAAGATTTTGTTGAATCTAATTTTCATAGGAATCTCTTTTGTCTTCATATGATCCAAAATTTTCCTGAGGCCAATTGGCCAAATGTGAATAAAATCAAATCTAAATGAAGTGCCTGCATAAAATATTTTTTTACGAACGATGTATGAAAATAAACAGAAATTTAATTGCCCTTGTGACTCAATCTCCTCAGTTTTTATCTTTGTTTTTTCTTCTTTCATGCTTATTTTAGTTACGTGAATTGCTCCATTAAAGGTACATTTTACGGTTTAAGCCAGCGAAAAAAAGCGAAAATAAATACCTGCAAATACATCCATAGTTCTATTCACCTTTAGTTATTCATGTCATTAAATAGAAGTTACAAACCTTCAACAAGGCAATCATCTGTTCAACTGGTAGCTCTTTAAATCTTGATCTTTTTGAAATTACTTTAAAACATTTTGCCGCTAATTCTAAAGACTTTTCTGTTAATTTGTCCAGATTAAAATTGAAAGCTCTATCAAGCATTTTCAGACAATTCTTAAGACGTGTGTTTTCTACTAGAAATTCTTCGCATGCGTCTTGTATAAGATAAAAGCCCAGTCGAGACGCAGCATATAGGGTTCCTTCTATGGCCTCTTCCGACACTTGCACTTTCCCTGTGTACATACATAACAATACATTCTGAAATATATTTGCTTCAATTTCAAGATGACTGATGTCCAGTTCTCTTTCATCGTAAAGCTGATCGACGAAAATGTTATAAAAGTAATCAGAGCAAGTGACCAACAGTGAACGGTGGGCATCAAATGCTCGTCCCTGGCAAATTAGGATAATATCACACAAAATATTCTGCCGCCAAAGCACTTCCAATCCATTCAGGACAGTTTCCGACAGATTTTGAACATTTTTTGTCCTCCGTCCGCGTTGCTCCACTACTTTATTCTGCCGGCGTCTTTCAATTAACAACTCTTTGTACGAATAACAAGTTGTTTTTCCCGTTCTGGGATTAGATTGATGGGCTCTTGAAAAGGAAGCCATATTCCATACTCATTGTTATGCTTCCATTTCACCATTATGACGTCATGAAACTGTTACGTAATTAACAATTGATTGTGACGTCATTTTAACTTTCACACGCTTATAGTGTCTGCATTTTACCCAATTTTCCTTCTACGTTTACTTTTTTTTTTATATAAAAGATTGATTTAAATATGTATAATTTAATCCAACATTCTTTACATTCAGAGGACGTCTGGGTATTAAAATCATATAAATGTACGACATAAAAGAAACTGGATATTCTGTTAACATTGTGTTAAGGGAGTAATTAAAGTACACAAATAAGTAAAATAAGTAAAATTTTCTAACAATTTATTTACAGGTAACCATAAATTAAAAAATATCACACTGGACGGAAATTTTGGTTTAAAAGTCATCAATCAGTATACATTGTATTTCTAAACACTTCATCTTTATTTCTGGAAAAATGGCGTCCATCCCATTGATCCCGGTGTCTGAAATAAGGAGATTTCCTTTTTACTTTTGGTGTACATTCTAGTATATAAGAACTCAGACTATCAAATGAAAAAAAAAAAGTTTTATCCGTATGTAAGAAAACATGAAAAGAAGGTCAAAGCAAAATATTTACAAATAAACATATTTGCATAATGAAATATTTACATGAATTTCCTATGAGGTTTTATTTCAATCATGAAAACAATGCTAAATTGCTATAACATATGACATTTACATTTTGGAGACAAGACTAAAAGAAATTGACATAAATAAACGGGATTTTGACCAAAATAATGAATTACAGGACTCTTGATTTCGTTTTTTTTAACGGAATGCGGAGTCAACTACCAAGGCGAATAAGGACGCTAAACAAAGAAAAACTATGAATGGCCTTTAATCAAATCTTAAGGTAACTTTAATTCTCCTTTTGTATGAAATGAAGGGGTTTTCAGTTTGAACTTTCAGGGACAGATACAGATAGTGTTTTCCCTTACAAAAAGCTACGGACTAGTGACTATAATTTACTGCATTTGTTCTATAAATATCTAACCCCCACCCCCCAAAAATAATATATCTTGCAGATTTGTTAAAATTTATAATTTTGCTATACTTTTAAAAGCAAAACTAACATCATTATGCGTGGGCGTAAAGCTTAGGATGCAATTAAAGCAATAATGTATCTTTTGGTAACGAAATTAACTATTGGAACATACATACCCCCTGACAATAGCGGGTGGCTATGCCAAATAGAAAGAAAAAACATTGTCGGTAATTTACGACAGAAATAAACTCAACGAAGGGCTGTGAACTGTGTCAGTTCAGTACTTTGAACAAATTAATCAACATTTATTGGCCACCTGTCAATGAAACGATTGTTCGAACACACATATTTTTGGACGCAGATCTTAACTTCAAGCATTTCCGTCCATTCATGTTGGTTATATTACACTTTCACTCTGCTGCAAAATAAAAACCAATTCCATATAACACACATTTTTTTCGATTGTGTCGCGCCAAGTTTATTGAGCAGGAAAATTGCAAGTCCCATGTGTTTCCTATAAATCAAACACATTACAAAACGCAACTTATTGTCGCCTGTAATTATAATTGTGGCGTCCAGTCTAAAGCAGTGAAACCAAAGCATTGAAGAAAAAAAGGAAACAGAGCTGAGCGGTGGCAAAAAGACCAATCTATTCTAATTCAAAGACTGTGAAATAAAATTGAAATAAAAGACGTCACATAGCATGCAGCAAGAGAAAAAAAAACTATTCTACATAAGTAGCTATATATTTCTATACTTGCTTTTAACCGAATGTGTATTATACTTTTATTGCTTTGATTCAAATCTTCAAATGGTAGAGACCATCTTTTTAGATACTAAATTTGATGACCGGTTTTCAGTTTCATTATAATCTTTATTAGTTAGGATTAGTTGACCACAGAGTTTTCAGTTTCATTACAATCATATTGTAAAGTATGAATCAATTTGGCAGGGAAAAATAAAATGAAAAATAGAAATGGGATAGTTCATCCCTAAATTACAGACTAAAATGTGCATGAAAATAAAAGTAAATCTATGTAAAGTACTTATGTACCGGTAATGTCATGCTCTAAATTCCGAATTTACTCCCATCCAGTAAATAAAAATTTAGAACATGAAAATAATATTACAAGACATGCTGATAACAGAAAGATATTTAAAAATGCTTATAGTTACATGTATATGCATTTCTACAAAAATGTGAGTTTTCGCTTAATCGATAAAAAAGCATATAGCCTATATATAGTGAACGAAAAGCAGGCAGTCTATACACCATCCAAAAAGCCCTAGCTGTGTTAGAAACAAACCTGATATCATACAATAATCCACAATGATAACTTTTTTTTCACTGAAAGAGATATGTGTTGGTTATGATTATGCAATTTAGTTTATTTTGTGATAAAGTGACTGGCATTGCACAGCTTAATTTGATTTTAGGACAAAAAATTCATTTGACATTTAAGAGAATGTTAGTCTTCCATGTAAAAATTGTTACATTTCCTCACAAAATGACCTAGTGGTAACTCAAAAATGCATGGATGCACTGTTAAATAAGTAGAGCGTCTACTCTGTTTTATTGCCTGATAATAATACCTGCTCTGCTTTGGGGTATTTTTGTCAGAATTAAAACAGAATATACAGCTATCTTTGCTACTTTAATGATTAACAATCCTAAAAAATGCTAATGCAAATACAGCATTTTGGATTAAAAAATCACATTTTTAGGCCAAGTTTAGAAAAATGTTTGTTTGCCCTCTTCTCAGTCTAAAAATATTGAATGAGAGATTTTTTTCTTAGAAAATTTCAGTGCAATCTAATTTCAAGGCTTACATTTTAAATAATATTTTCTGGAGTACATATAAAAGATAATTGCTTTCTGCAGGTAAAAAATTTTTTGAGTCGGGCCAATTTTAGTCGGTCCTGAGAGGGCAGCCAAACAATTTTTTAATGATGACCTTACCTAATTTCAATGTATTTCTTAGATACACATGTTATTTAAACAAACATTAGTCTTCATAAGCATATAAACTTTAATGTTTTCAATATTTGCAATTTTAAATGTAAATCTTGTACTCTTGGTAGTTTTACTTTGAATTCAATACCATATAATGATATGAAGATGTTGATACACACCTGAGAGAAATTCCTCACATACTTGTAATGCTGAAATACAAACAATAATTTTCAAAATATTACTTTGGAAATTTTTTTTTATTTTTCTTTCAAAAGCTAGATTGTACTTTATCTGCATTTTCAATTATAAATAAATTCTGTGCTTTGCAAAGACATTTTCTTTCACTTCATACTAACAGTATCAAATAACTAATACTTTTTAAGCTGTTTTACTACCACATTTGACAGATTAAACATTTACAGATACATACAACTTCAGGTCTAATGTCTGCCAGTTTCTCTGCCTCGTCCTTATACTGGAGAATGCTCCAGATCTCCTCCTTTAAATTCCCCCATCTCTCCTGCATCCGAGATTTCCTGAGGCCCTGCATGGCAATCCTAGAGAAAAGCAGTTAATTAATCAGGCTAAAAATGTCAAGATTTCATTACCAAACAAGAAAGAAGTAAGAATGTTAAATTATCTTTGCAGCAAGAAGGACAACCACTACATAATGTAACGATCTTAGAGGTTACATTGGACACTTGCCTTTCTTTCAACAGTTCCTCAACCCTGTTTTCTGTTTTAGCGTGGACGGTCTGTTGTACCTTGTCCCTCTTTTTGGTCATGTAGGGGTCTAGGGAGGGGAAAGACCTCATCTGATAGACAAATAACGCCCCCGCACTCTCAGATTGATCCCCTCCCTCCTCCTCCCCATAGTCTTTATTGTTCCCTGGATAAAGAACATTTCTGCATAAGTATTGGTCAACAACTACCAACTGTTTGTAATTCTATTTGAATGTAGTAATCTAAAAGAACTTCTTAAATAATTCAGGCATGTATTAATTAACTCCATAATCCCCTTTTAATTTTCAAGACAGAGGTTGATGATGCCAGATCTCTGTTACTTTGTATCAACATATGAATAACACCTTTGAATCTAAATTTATAAGAGATTCATTTCAAGAAGCCTATGGTAATAGATCATTACAATTTTCTGCTTATTATACAAAAGGTACATTAACCCTGTTTTCTATAATGAAGAAATAAAACTGGCTCCCTTACCTTTCAGAAACAGAAGTTGTCCCATAGCTCCAACAGCAACAACAGGGTCCCAAGGGGTCATAAGTTCATGAGACTTTGGTAGAACGGGTTCACAAAGAACCTTCCCCTGCAGGGTATCTCTGATCTGAACCTTCCCTGATTTCAGGATTGTTATAAGCTGAGGAAGAAAGAATCATTACCATAACTGGTGATTGTATGTACATACCAGTATTTGGAGAGCTTTATCAGTCAGCATTACTAACTCTGAGATGAGCATAAAGGCCCATAAAGCATTAAACTTGATACTATTCAAATCATATTTGTGACATAAAAAAAAGTATGACAGGAAGGAAGGCATTTGAAAGAGAGAACACAAGGTGTGCCATACAGGTGCCATCTCAGCTGATCCCGAAACAGACAGGTGCTATCTTAACTGACCCCGAAAAAGACAGGTGCCATCTCAGCTGACCCCCAGACAGGACCTATCTAAAGTGACCCCAAAGAGACAGGTGCTATCTTAACTGGCCCCCAGACAGACAGGTGCTATCTTAACTGACCCCAAACAGACAGGTGCTATCTCAGCTGACCCCCAAACAGGCAGGTGCTATCTTAACTGACCCCCAAACGGACAAGTGCTTTCTTAACTGACCCCCAAAACAGAAAGTGCTATCTTAACTGGCCCCAAAATGGACAGGTGCCATCTCAACTGACCCCCAAACAGACAAGTGCTATTTTAACTGGCCCCCAAACAGACAGGTGCTATCTCAACTGGCCCCTAAAAAGACAGGTGCTATCTTAACTGGCCCCAATACAGACAGGTACTACAGACAGATGCCATCTCAGCTTATCCCAAACAGACAGGTGCTATCTTAACTGACCCCCAAAACAGACAGGTGCTATCTCAGCTGACCCCCAAAAAGACAGCTGGTGCCATCTCAACTGGCCCCAAAACAGACAGGTGCTATCTCAGCTGACCCCCAAAATAGACAAGTGCTATCTTAACTGGCCCAAAAACAGACAGGTGCTATCTTAACTGACCCCAAAACAGACAAGTGTTATCTTAACTGACCCCCAAACAGACAAGTGCTATCTTAACTGGCCCCCTAAGACAGACAGACAGGTGCCATCTCAACTGACCCCAAACAGACAGGTGCCATCTCAAATGACCCTAAACAGACAAGTCCTATCTTAACTGGCCCCCTAAGACAGACAGACAGGTGCCATCTCAACAGACCCCAAACAGACAGGTGCCATCTCAAATGACCCTAAACAGACAGATGCCATCTCAGCTTATCCCAAACAGACAGGTGCTATCTTAACTGACCCCCAAACAGACAGGTGCTATCTTAACTGGCCCCCCCAAAACAGAAAGGTGTTATCTTAACTGGCACCCCAAAACAGACAGGTTCTATCTCAACTGACCCAAAACAGACAGGTGCTATCTTAAATGGCCCCCCAAAACAGACAGGTGCTATCTTAACTGGCCCCCAAACAGACAGGTGCTATCTCAACTGGCCCCAAAACAGACAGCTGGTGCCATCTCAACTGGCCCCCAAACAGTCAGGTGCTATCTCAGCTGACCCCCAAACAGACAGATGCTATCTCAGCTGAACCTGAAAACAGACAGGTGCTATCTTTACTGGCCCCCGAAAACAGACAGGTGCATTCATAATTGACCCCCCAAAACAGACAGGTGCTATCTTAACTGACCCCCAAAACAGACAAGTGCTATCTTAACTGACCCCAAACAGACAGGTGTTATCTCAGCTGACCCCCAAACAGGCAGGTGCTATCTTAACTGACCCCCAAACGGACAAGTGCTTTCTTAACTGACCCCCAAAACAGAAAGTGCTATCTTAACTGGCCCCAAAATGGACAGGTGCCATCTCAACTGACCCCCAAACAGACAAGTGCTATTTTAACTGGCCCCCAAACAGACAGGTGCTATCTCAACTGGCCCCTAAAAAGACAGGTGCTATCTTAACTGGCCCCAATACAGACAGGTACTACAGACAGATGCCATCTCAGCTTATCCCAAACAGACAGGTGCTATCTTAACTGACCCCCAAAACAGACAGGTGCTATCTCAGCTGACCCCCAAAAAGACAGCTGGTGCCATCTCAACTGGCCCCAAAACAGACAGGTGCTATCTCAGCTGACCCCCAAAATAGACAAGTGCTATCTTAACTGGCCCAAAAACAGACAGGTGCTATCTTAACTGACCCCAAAACAGACAAGTGTTATCTTAACTGACCCCCAAACAGACAAGTGCTATCTTAACTGGCCCCCTAAGACAGACAGACAGGTGCCATCTCAACTGACCCCAAACAGACAGGTGCCATCTCAAATGACCCTAAACAGACAAGTCCTATCTTAACTGGCCCCCTAAGACAGACAGACAGGTGCCATCTCAACAGACCCCAAACAGACAGGTGCCATCTCAAATGACCCTAAACAGACAAGTGCTATCTTAACTGACCCCAAAACAGACAGGTGCTATCTTAACTGACCCCCAAACAGACAGGTGCTATCTTAACTGGCCCCCCCAAAACAGAAAGGTGTTATCTTAACTGGCCCCCCAAAACAGACAGGTTCTATCTCAACTGACCCAAAACAGACAGGTGCTATCTTAAATGGCCCCCCAAAACAGACAGGTGCTATCTTAACTGGCCCCCAACAGACAGGTGCTATCTCAACTGGCCCCAAAACAGACAGCTGGTGCCATCTCAACTGGCCCCCAAACAGTCAGGTGCTATCTCAGCTAACTCCCAAACAGACAGATGCTATCTCAGCTGACCCCTAAAACAGACAGGTGCTATCTTTACTGGCCCCCAAAAACAGACAGGTGCATTCATAATTGACCCCCCAAAACAGACAGGTGCTATCTTAACTGACCCCCAAAACAGACAAGTGCTATCTTAACTGACCCCAAACAGACAGGTGTTATCTCAGCTGACCCCCAAACAGGCAGGTGCTATCTTAACTGACCCCCAAACAGACAAGTGCTTTCTTAACTGACCCCCAAAACAGAAAGTGCTATCTTAACTGGCCCCAAAATGGACAGGTGCCATCTCAACTGACCCCCAAACAGACAAGTGCTATTTTATCTGGCCCCCAAACAGACAGGTGCTATCTCAACTGGCCCCTAAAAAGACAGGTGCTATCTTAACTGGCCCCAATACAGACAGGTACTACAGACAGATGCCATCTCAGCTTATCCCAAACAGACAGGTGCTATCTTAACTGACCCCCAAAACAGACAGGTGCTATCTCAGCTGACCCCAAACAGACAGGTGCTATCTTAACTGACCCCCAAAACAGACAGGTGCTTTCTCAACTGAGATACATGGTCCCTGGCAACTGAATCTGTTTGATCTCCTCATTAGATTGAATCTATTCAAGAAAATGGGACACTTACCAAATCATGCATTCCTTGTACAGGCTGAACCATTGTAAATATATCATCTTCTTTCTCTACTCTGTGAAAAACAATTTGTCTAATAACAATGTATTTTGCTTAACATATAATTATGTGATGTTATGCATTGCATTTCATAAATGCTGAGAACATATTTAACAAAAATCTTGAAAAAAATTTTGTGTGTGAATTAAGTATCATTTTATAGACAGTACATGTTTAATTGTTTCAATGTATTTGATAGAGGTCCCTTACCGTGGTGTGACACAGATGGGGTCTAGTTCCAGGGCCGGCCCCGTCATCATAACAAACAGGGCCCCATTGTCACACAGAATCAGGAGATAGGTGGAGGACTTGGTTCTGTATGGTTTATAATCGTCCAGTGTCTGGGGGCAGATGCTTGGGTCTAGGAAGATCAGCTGAGCAATCTTAACCCGGTCCATAATGTTTACAACTCCTCGCTGTATACCTGTAACAGTTATCAACTCTCCAACATAGACAGACCTTTAATATTATTACTACTCTCTCATAGATAAAAAGCTTCTTGAAAGTATGAATTTTTTTATATTCGCTTATGAGAAGATCTTGCTTGAAAGTTACAACTTACATCCTGATACTATAAAGAAGTTTCAAAATTTTTGACAATGATTTATTTTGTTCTGTTTAGCATCATACATTGAAGCGCATTGAAGTGGTAAAATTTTCTGCCTGGATGGAATGTTTTGAGCTATCTTTAGACATGCCCATTTCTTTAGAAAAGAAAAATCGGTCAAATGATTCAATCAAATACCTGTAGAACAGGTATTTCATAAATATAATAGCCAATGAAATTGACAATGTACATAAACACCGAGTAAGCACATGTTCGACTGATACATGTGCTATGCTAACTCCAATAAACATGATAAAATCATAATTATGTACAAAATCGTTGCAATGCGTGTTTTACATAAGCGGGAACTCTATACATAGCTCTTTCTTATTTATAAATCTTCATTTCAGTGTAACTCATGTTGCTTGTCGCGGAAAGTGGGGTGTCCTAAAACATTACGACGAACATTTCTTTCTCGTTTCTAAAGAAATGGGCGTGCCGTTATGTTATAATTGACGTTCAAAACATGACTCAGAACATTTCGTCCAAATGGAAAATTTTACCACTTCAATGCGCTTCATTGTACCTAAATATCTGTCCCAGATGACAACATTTCCATTTTCGAATCCAACAGCCAATAAAGAGGAGTCATCACTGATGGCAGATGAAGTCACAGGGCTAGTGAATGGCCAGACTAAATCAGGCTTCACCTCAAAATCTACAAGGCAGTGTAAACAGGCATAACCTCACCAACAGGAATGTGTGAATTAATGATTTATATGTTTAAGTTTTTCAGTTTTCAATAATAACAAATTGGTTTGGTTTTGTTAATTCTACAAAATAAATAAAATTTACTTTCTATAAACTTTTATAGTACACTGTACTAAAAATCATCTCCTTTTTTTTTTTTAACTTTTACAAGTTTATAAAATTTTTAAGTAAAAGGATTAAAATGATAAGGATAACACAGGAATCCCTTAATGTAACAGACAAATACTATTGTTATAAGATTGATACCTTTGTGTTGTTTGAGCAATGAGTAATGTACTATATGTGTGGAGCCCTTCCACCAAACAGCTAGAGTTGTTGGCAATCCTGAAATAATGAAAAATATTTTTTTTGAATTTGTAAAAAATATATCTATAATTTTTTAGCTCGAAAATAAGCAAATTCAAATGCATTCCATCTTATATGGCATATTATTTGAAAAAAAAAATTATTAACATGATTACAGCTACATACCTGTAAAATATTGAGAATATATAAATGTACACATATCTATTACTGTAATATGTCATATAATGCAAATCTGAATTAAGTGTTTGGAAAGCTTTTCCCATGCATCACCAAAATTTTAAAATAGTAAAAACATAATACCTGATCTACAGTTATTTATTACATACTTAGTAATAAATACAGGTTTTTTGCATATATGCGATATGGCTGACTTCACAATAGCCGTATCAGCCCTGCAGGGCTGATATGGATTTGCGGGGCTGATAACCTATATCAGCCCTGCAAATCCATATCAACCCTCCAGGGTTGATACGGCTATTGTGACGTCAATATCACACCCTTAGTAAATTAAACCACAAAAACAGTACTTGTGATCATACACAATTTTTGGTTGGTTCATATTCTCTTTATTTTAACTTTTTAAAAATAAGGTTAATTTTAATTTACAAATACAATAGATGATTTTCAATTTATGGATTGGGGACACTTGAAATAGAAGTACAGAAACAAACCTAAACTTTATGAGACAATAGACTGTGTACATTTCCGTGCATGATTATTTACTTATTTTCTTCTCAACTGAATGTGTTCTGTATTTTATTACTAAGTATGTAATAAATATAATAAAACTTACCCTTTTCCACATCACATCCTGTATCAGCCCTCGACCAATATCAGCCAGAGGGCCGAATGATATTGGTGTCTCGGGCTGATACAGGATGTGATATGGAAAAGGGTATGTACTATTCTCTATGTATTTTATTAGCACTTAGTAGATTGTTTGATCCAAAAATATATTTATTTTTATCCAAAAATATATTTATTTTTAAGTACATGTACTGATATATTTTTAAAATAATTTGTCTGCATGGAAGGCAGTCCTAAACTAAAGTTAATCAACTCAACTATTCTATTAACTAAATCTTTATGCATTTTTACCTTTATGTGTATAGAATTTCATCAAGCAAAATTTTGCAATGATGCTCAACTTAAATTTGTAGGGAACTAAATTTCTAGATCAATGTAATTTTCAAAAGCAATTGTATGTAACTGTATGTTATGAACTTTCAAATTCAACAGATGTCACAGTATACAAACATATAACTACATGTACATATTTTTTTTATTAATAAACTAAAGAAATAAGCAAGATGTTGAGGTATTTTGCAAGGATTATAAAAGCATGGTTAGATATTGCTTTGTCAGCCTTAGAAAATATTACTCTTTAGTTCATCTTCATTCCCTGAAATAAACATAGAATTACCATAGAGTCAAGAAAAGGAAAGAGACAGAAAAGAAAGGAAATTTATATATTATATTATTGTATAACAGATAGAAAGTTTGAATAATGTACAGAAGGTAATGTTTTATATGTAATGCAAGTCCCATGAAAAAATAAAGCAATTTGAATATGATTAAGATTTACTAACATTTGAGAGAAAGTTGTACAATGTTTACATTCATATTTATGTAATACCTATCTGGCTTTGCTGTTCCAGACCAAAGGGAACCAATCTACCAGCTGTCATAAAATGGAAATTGACATCCCTGTCAGAAAATAAAAGATACATGTAAGTGAATAATGTAAGAGTTACAAGCCAATGAGCCTACATATGCACAGCTAAAAATATTACTTACTTATCTTTACCAAGATTATCAAAATAGTTCCCAAACAAACTATTTCATTAAAATTAGTACCGGTAATAGATGTTCACTGAAGAAAGACAATTTGATTCCCTGAGTTGTGCAAATTATGCTATGAACACTCACTCCAGAGATTCTGCTTCTTCCTCTTTTGGTAAATAGTCAATCAGGTTGTCATGGAGATGAGCAAACACTTCCTTCCTCATTTCCTTGTGGCTGGGGGTCAATATGTGATTGACACCTGTACCTATAACCTCACCTGTGTCCACCTTCTGACAAGCTGAATATACTGAGGAGGAAGTGTTACCTGGCAATAAATTGCAAATAAATTCTCTTTTATTAATACTTTAAAATTATACTTTAAACTTTTCTATTTAATGTAGGAAATATTTTCATTCAATATTTAGTTGATGACCTCAACTAATCCTACAGAGCTGTTTTTGCACTAATTTGATTTCAATTCCAGTACATTTCATGGTTTTAAGATTTTTCCTTAGCAAAAAACTTTGGAGGGGGTGGGGTTAGGAGTGTATACAGAATTCACCTTGTCATCTCTCGGCAGTCATAATGGACATAATGGGACATAAATTACTTGTACTTGAGAAATATTGGAAGCTTGAGGACCGTGACAAAATCTTGATCAAAGCTAGGTCATTTTGGGTAAGGTCTCATTTGCAAAAGTTCAAGTAACTGTCAGAAAATGCATATAATTCATGTTCATAGCTTTGTAAAAAAGACATTGGAAGCTGGTATGTAATCTGAGGGAATGGCATAACCTTGACCCAAGGTCAATCGGCAATATCAAAGTCAAAGCCAGAAAAATTGAAAAATTCCTGTTTGGTCCATACCTTGATAATGGAGAATCATGGATATTCATACCTCACACAAAATTAAAGGGGGAATCTTTCCTGACAAGTCCATACTACTGGTCATTATACTGCAACCTTGATGACATAACCCTGAATAATGTTATTTTCATGCACAATGGAATGGAAGTCATGTCCCAATCAAGGCCAGGGTAACTCCGTAGAGTCAAACTAGTACATTATATCTTTTTGTCTTTTTTCAGCCTTTGCTAAGTATGTAATAAATGATGGAAATATTTCAGTGTAAAATCAAAAAAAAGTTTGTGATCACACATTTTAGTGGGTGAAAACTTCATCTTTCAGAATATCAGATTTTATGTTCTGAAGTGATGAAAAATAAAATTACTAATGTTACAAATTTGTTCATTCATACAACAACATAGAATTTTTTTCAAATACAAAATGTGCAGGTTATTAAAAAGTGCATATGCTTAAAAGTCAGTGATGAATTAAAGAACAACAGGCCTATCGGCTCATCTGAGTCACTATTGCCATGCTGTTAATCAGCAGGATTTCAGCTTTAATTATATACTTATATTCCTTTGTAAAATTTTATCACCTATTGCCAGCCCCACCCTAACCCCTTTGGTCATGCTTTTTAATAATACCCATCTTGAATATACACAAACTGAGGATGCTTCCATATAATTCTGACTAATCATGGCTTGGCTGTTCTTGTCAAGAAGAATTAACAGAATTTAATAGATATAAATTTCTAATATGTAAAACTGTTATCATTTGTACAAGAATCATGAATTAAACAAACTTAATGAATCTACAATACATGAGGTTGCTTTGTATGAATACAACTTGTCATGATTTTGATGGTCTTGAAAAGAGGATTCTAAATATTTGTAAATAATAAATTCCTATGTCAAACTTTGAATGGCATTGGCCCCTCCTCTAGCCTGGAGGTATTTGAAAGAAATATTTATTAATCTATACTCGGTGTAATGAAACTTTCACATAAGTATTTTCTTTTCTGGCCTAGAGATTTTTGAGAAGAAATTTTTGAAGGATACTAATAATTCTTAATTATCTCCCCTTGAAGCAGGGCATGGTCCTTCATTTGAAAAAAAAATATTCCCCTTCACACAAAGATGATCAATTATGTCAAGTGCTTTTGAAGACAAGCATGGAAATGTGAAAAATTTACATTGACAGTAAACAACTAGGATAAATTTTGATCAGAAAAGTCACTTAAGCCTTCAGTGGATGAAGTGAGATAAAATCATAAAATCAAAGTAGAAAATATAAAATAAAACAGATGTTAATGTGGCCCGGTGATAGGGAATTTCAAGGAGAATATATTTTGGAGGAAAAAGGAGAAGAGAAATTAATCACCTTCACCTAGGATTGAAAAACAATAATTAAATTTAATTTAAAATCTAAACAAAAGAAAAAGAATGTCTGAAAACAAATTGGTCAGATTGTGAAGCAGTGCTAAAATGAATTGCATTTGTAGAGAGTGGTCAAGGAAGCATGTACCTGGGCCTTTCAAACAGTTGACTGATAATTTCAATTTTCACCGATAACATGAAAAGTATATTGTGGTACACACTCTTGCACAAAACAGGTAATGTGTATGCCCTTAGAAAATCTCTGCAATACATGTATTTGTTCTTCCAACAGTGATATCAATTTTCTGCTATTAACTTGAATTCATATCATGCCATGGGTATAAGATACAGTTAAATGGCATTCATTTTTTCTCATTTTCATAATTCACATGTATTAAAAAGTCCTCCTTCACAATCTGACTAATAGAGAATGATAAAAAGTCGTAAAATAACTGATAAGACAGAGAGAAATTACCTTTTTGTCTAAGTTCTGAAAAGTTGGTCTTGTGTTGTTTATTTCTATTTTGTACCATATTCTTACACATTGAAATTACCAACCACATAAACATAATTTTAACTCATTTAAAATTAACATTCAAAACCATGCATATATATTACAGAAAAAATATCATCCACATAAATAGTTTCTACAACTTTTTTCTTTTTATTAAAATGCCCATGATCCTGTTGACTTGCTTATTATGCGTGGCACCGCATGTAGTTCTCTGGTCATCCATCTCATTTTTTTCAGACCAGCGAGCTACAGATCTGCAGCTTTTGACCTACAAGCCTACATTTCTGACTTACCCGTCATAGAGGGGGGAGGTTTCAGTTTCATCACGACAGACGTAGGTGATAATTTAGGCATCTGCTTCTCTCCATGGCTTTCTTCTTGACTCTTTATTAAAATTGAAATTGATATTTTTTTTACAATAAAATCCATTTAATAATGCTTTTTATCTACCCGGTAAAAGGATTATTTTTCTATCTTTCAATTTCATTGTTTGAATATTTTTATTGTCTATTAGAACGTATCGTTTAAAGAACTTAAAGATATGTACATACTGAAATTTAACTTGTCCATGCAGATTGATATATTCAATATTAGATGATGGATCAACAATAAAATCATAAACAATCATTATTTTATTACAATCATAAAATCGTAAACAACGAATACTTTTCAAATGTTGATATATATAGCATACTCTGAGTAAAAGTTGAAAGATTTTTTTTTTCTTATTGAAATAGATTTTACCATATAACATAACGCAATAAGTACTATAAATCAAATTACATTAGTTTTGATCTTTGTGTATAATTTTTTGAAAGAGAATCCTGCATGTAATGTTCAACTGAAGAAGGGAAGGGCAATAACTCTGACTGGTCAATATGGGTTAAAAGATTGTTAGGAGATTTCGGATAGAAAAAAAAGACAATTTGATACATCAATATCTGTACACAACATTATAGAGGTACATGTATAAAGATAAACCTAATAATTTTTTTTGAAAGTAAAACAAATACTAGTACATGTACTAGTAATTGATGTAATTAAAATCATTCGAATACACATCAGACCATCGCTAATACCTCTTTTTTCCATCAGTTATGCACTTGGTTTCAGGTTTGTGTATTTTGTGTATTAATGTTTTCCTAGGTCTGTATAAATTAATACACTCGAAAACATAAAAATAAAAACAATCACCAAGATTAGCAAGTTTTAAAAATGTCGTTTTACTGTATATAGGTATGACAGTTGCCATTTTCTTAAAATCTAGATGGATTTGTTGTCTCTGTCATTCCGGGACGACTCTACATTCTACATAGTTAAAATCGTCACTTCCATTGCTATCACTTGCAGTGTTAAATATAAAGACGTTTTTGTTTACTGCATATTTTATACGACAAGTTCAAAGGGCGTTATTTAATCATTTTTAAATGTAGATTTCACTCGAAACTCTGTCTGAAACTGGTAGGAAAAGTGTAGATATTGATTAAAATCAAGAGTGAACCGAGTCGGGCACCTTGTAATATTGAAGATTGCAACTGTCGTAACTTTATTTCTTTTTTAAAAAGACTAATACTAATTTCAGTATTTTTTAATACGGTATGTTATCGAGTTAATTCAGACACAGCCTGGAAAAAACATAATACACAAAATACACCATACTGACTAAAACAAAGCGCCTATGGAAAAAAGAGCAGGAACTAGCAATGGCGTATTAAATATGGCCACCTTCATATAAAATAACCACAGCATAATATAAAAAAGCACCATCTTCATATAAAATAACCACAGCATGATAGAGCACCATCTTCATATAAAATAACCACAGCATAATATAAAAAAGCACCATCTTCATATAAAATAACCACAGCATAATTTAATAGAGCACCATCTTCATATAAAATACCCACAGCATGATAGAGCACCATCTTCATATAAAATAACCAAAGCATAATATAATAGAGCACCATCTTCATATAAAATAACCACAGCATAATATGAAATAGCCACATAAGGCAGCTATGGCATTCCATATGTTTTGCTATGGAAAAGCCCAAATATGTGTCTGATCAATGAACAAATAGGGGGTGAACAATGGTACTAAGCAATTATGATTCTGTGAAACTGAAATTGTATGGAGTCACAGGACAGAAGGGAAGGCCTGTACCAGGGGGTGTTTCTAATATTATAGAAAGAATGTAGTGTCCATGTTATACTTTGGGAAACCATAAAAATGAATCTGAATGATGCATAAAGTAGGAGGTGTACAATGACGCTATATAATTAAGATTTTCATGAAAGTCTCGTCATTTTTTTTTTGGTTAGTGGTATAAAAGGAATGGGATGAGATAGGTACCCTAAAACATAAGGAACAGCAGGATGGACATCCCCATCACTATATACCTTAACTTTTAAAGAGGGGACAATTAATTCATATTAAGTATGGCAATCTAAACCTCATGTATTGAATTCAGAATAGGTATTTTACAGGACTTTTAGGGATGGAAAAACACTGGGATTAAGTACTATATAATCTTACAGAAGCTGTCATGTTAACAGACTGTCTAGACGATGCCCGACTAACACTGCTGTGCCTAGGCTGATCAAGAAATTCAAAATTATCAGTAAAACTTTAAGTTTGTTTAAAACTTCTCAGTAACACCCCTTTACAAAACTCACTGTCAACGACATTGTTTTGATATGTACACTACCTGGGTGACAGGTGGGGGTGGGTCCCCTTCAGATTGAGTGGGGGCCTCTTCTTCTGTTGTGGCTACAGTTTCGGTGCCTTGATCCTGGTCCTCCTACAGCGTATATACATCATACATCATTTATAATCACATTTATTTCACAATCACATAATTAATCACATAATATAAGTTTAATAAAGTAATTTCAAAAACATTGATATTTATTATCCTCATACGATGATGCTTAATTCATGACCAAAAATGTTTATTTTCCAATCAAAACTTATTCATTATATATGTATCAAATATAAATTAATAATTCAATACATGTATTGCACTTTTATTTCCCAATCTTGATAACTGACCACTTTTTCTTCCTTCTTTGCCTGAGCTAGAACTGACTCTAACTCACTAAGCCAGGCATCCCTGGGGAGTTTATATACCTCCAGCCAAACTTCAGCTGTCTCCGGATCTGATGATAGAGATGATTGATTAGAAGGAGATAATAATACACTGTATTTACATTTACTTAGATGAGTTTTATATTGGTACAAATTTCTTTCATTGCAGTGGAATCATATTTCTGTTCATTATTCCATTAAACAATTTCTACCTGTCAATTTTAAAGCCTAACATTCCACCATTATCAATTTATAATTGTCAGTTTACCATGTGGGCACTTACTTTCAAACACTGCACCGAGATAGTCACCATTTCTTGATGCCTCACATTTTGTAATTATCAGCTTTGTTCCACCCTCCTATTGGAAAAATGTACAATAAAATTCATTATGCATTCATGTATATCACTCTGTTTTTCTCATATTTAGATGTTATGTCATTTTGTATTAAAAACAGAAATAATGTGCATATATACATTTTTTTTTTAAAGTGAAATAAGAAAGGTGTAAATAATATAAAATTGAAGAAAAAAAGCCTGTCTACAATTGCAAAAAGCAGAAATATTCTATTGCAAATAAAAGGAACAAGCAGAAGTTCTTTCTAGCACAATATTTCAAACACCAAAACAGATGCCTTTTCTTTTTATGAGTACAACAAAAATGTTCATTGCAACATATCTATAAAAAGGACAAGATTCTTTCATTGTATTTTTATTTAAGCATATGTATATAGATACATGTATTCCTCATTATGATAATTTTTTTAAAATATAATCTTGAGAGGCTTCAAGCACATATATATACTAGAGATGTTCTTGTCTCTGTGAGGTATTAATTTTACACTATAAGCAAGCAGTCACAACTTTTAAAGGGAAATTTGTCATAGCATACTTAAACCTTGGGTAACAATCAATTTAACATTTGTTGAGATATTCACTTTTTTAAATATATGAATTTAACCAAATTTTTTATTCTGCATAACTATGGGAGGAAAGTATGTTTACAGTTTGTAAATGTTTGTATATAAACATATATCTAAGGGTAAAAAAATGTTTACAGACTTATTATTATGCATGTATAACGATTTGAAGAAAATAAACTTTAGAAGAATTTTCTTCAAGATCAAATTTAAATATTAACTAGTATACATTAAATTTAATTGTTTTTTATTGTTGGAAATACGTTTTTAAGATTATATACTTGTAAATAATTTCTTCACATCAAACTTGCAGATACTATCTAGCTTCCTCATTATACACACAGTACTCACTGCATGAGCAGGGTTAGAGAAAATAGGCCTATGTGCCCCGCCTCTACCTCTCTGTCAATATCAATCAATGAATGCCAAAATGTTAGAGTTAGTGCTTAAAGTCAGCTGAGCTTGTTCTATACAGTCAGTTCACTACTGTGAGATATTAACCTCTATCTACAATAAACTATAACATGCACTACACACAAAGCCCCCAGATCAGAGCCATACATGTACTACACATGCACTTTACACATGTAACTACAGATCATAGTAAAACGTGTGCTACACATGCACTGTTTCCCATTGTCAACTGCATTGTACCTAGGTACAGTAACTCTTATTGGGTGTTTTTATAATCTTAAGTAAATCTGTTACATGTACATTTTTTTTAACTTTTACAGTGTGAAATTTCCCATGATAAAACATTGTAGTTTTCTGGTGTTTTACCAAAAGAATTCAGATAAATAATTCTGTTCATAATATATTCTTTTTTAAAACTCAACAACTTAATACTGTTATTCACTGCACATTTCACTTCATGTCATGTTAAAAGCTAAAACTGATATGAAAACTAAGTTGCTTTCTGCCATATCTTAAATTAGTCATAATATTTTTATTCAAGCCTAATTCCTCTTTTCAGCTCTTTTGTTAAGCAATAGTTTTATCTTCATTGTTGATTAGCAAGTTTTGAGTCACAGACATTGCTGGATACCTGTAATTCACCTCCAAAATCATCTGACTATAAGAGTGGGTAGAAATTGTAAACATTTGTACAGACAAGCATCTCTCTCTCCCACTCTCTCAATCAAAGAATGAAAAATATATATAAACATACAAGTATATTAAGTTAAATGCCAATTATATCTTAATTATCATTCAAGGACTTCAATTACAAAGAAACAAGTTTTGTTTTCTTTGAGTTTGTACAATAAATAATGATGTAGTTTGAATATGAGATACGGCTATAATATAACACAATTGATAAATTTTATACATTCATCATCATTCTACCTCAAATTCAAATGAACATTTTTTACCTGAAACTCATTCAAAATCTTCACAAAATAAAACTTGTCACCCCCAAATATGAACAATCGTGCAAAACCTGAAATCAAAACAAAATATCTCAGCATGTAAAATCTATATTTAACTTTTTCATAAATATTGTTAATACTTAATCTGGTCATGAAATTAACGTTCATGGCTATAAATTCAAATGTGGCATCAATATGAACATTAAGGTGAATCAAAATTCAAATAAGTTTTTTTTAATCTATCTATTTCAATATCTTAGTTTTAACTGCTTGTAATAAATGTGGTAATTTATGATTTATCTATATAAAGATATGTATTGAAAATGACACGGTTTTTGACCTAAAATCAATACAATGTGGTTCAGCATTAATAACTTGTATACATCATAATTATATACCCATGTCATCAATGGTGGTCACTAGATACACCTGAACTCCAATCAAATAAGCCTTCACATAGTGTATGTCAACACTTTCTTCCTCCCAAGTGGCAACTCTTTCTTGAGTCAATGAATCCACAGCTGCCAATCCTCTGGGAAGTCCAATAAAAATGTATCGTCCATCTACGCTGTCACATATACAGCAGGCCCTTCCATGACTCTATAAAGGTAAAAGCAATTACTGGTTAACCATTTTTGAGAATTTTCTGCAATCAAGCATTTATTTCTGTTTAACAGTTTATATACATGTACATGTACACTATTGCCGTACCATTCCCACAACCAATTTCGATACAAACAAATATTAATACATGAAGACTTTTTTTAAGTACAAGTAAATTAATGCAGATATTAATTATTATTTTTTTTAATTTATTTTTTTACATAGAATTCATTTTTTATTCATAAATCGTCAAATCAACCCAGTAGCTGTATTGGATAACATTAACTTTAGGCACCTTCATTTGATTTGAACACTCATACTGAGGTGGGCGGATCCTACGGCTCTCCTCTAAACGCTCATTTTCACGTTTCTCTATGATTTCCCATACTTCATCATACCACTGTGTAAGAACCTTATCTATCATACGATACGGTTGTGGAAGTCGATCAACCAGCTGATCAGGGTCTGTGATGTAGTCCTCGTCATCCTCCAAAGGGAACTTGTCGATTGATGGTGGGGTAAAATTAACATTCTTTCTAATGTAAACAGGCATCTCTGAAATGTGGGGATGTGCAAAATATGTTGTTTAATCAGGCTTTTGGTTCCCTTTTTCACTTCATTGCAGCATGCAGTTAAATTTCACTCGTTTCTAAGCCACAACAATCTACCGGAAACGAAAACAAAGTTTTAGAATAAATGGCACTACGAACACGAAGATAATTTTCAAACAACATTTTTAGTCATAAGGTTTATATCTTATAATTTTTTTTAAGTTACAGTACTATTCATTGATTAAAATTATATGTTAACTCCATTTTAGTGATGATAATTTATTTAAAAGAAAAAAAACTTGCATTTATGAGAAATCTAATCGGGATCGTTATAAATGAAAAACGACACAATTTCTGAACTTTGATCTCAGTCCAAATAATGATTTGACGTTTGTTCGGTTAGTTTTAGATTAAAGTGCATACATGTAAGCATGAGTAGTGACATTGTAACGGGAATAATTAAATTTGGAGGCTTGACAAATGGCAGAGACAAATTTTTCAGGTAATAAGCATAAAAACTACGTTACATGACTAATCCGAATTCTCTCTATATATTATAAAATTTCTTATTCAAATATCTGTGATTGTTAAATTATTTTATCAATTTTCATACGAAGAGATCCAAATGATTCTGAAAAAATTGACTATTTTCATACAGAAAATCAAGAAAAGCCATATTCTCAGTATAATAACCATGATATTTTTTAATTAAACTGTTTTAGAAAATAATTGTCTTCTTAAAAACCTGAGTGTTATACATGTATGCAACATTAAAATTATGATACATACCCAAACTCTTTTTGTGACATTTTCCCCTCTTTTAAAACCACAGGCACCTGTTACGGTAATAAATTTAAAACCCATTATGCCACATTATAAATTAATAAGAAAAGGTATCTATTAAACTCTGAATTACACGGAGTGCCCCCTACCCAGAATCACACTCATTTACACTTTCAGAGGAAACGTTCAGGCAAACTGTTTATGATCACTGTTCTTTGTTTTCTATGATAAATTACCTACAAAACCATACATGGTATGCTTCTGTCACTGTGTGACATTCAGCCAGGTTTGATTGCTGATGGCCAGATAGCTCAGTTGGTAGAGCACCTGACTGGAGATTCAGGGAGCCTGGGTTTGAATCATAGTTGGGTCCATTGCATTTTTCTCCATTCCCCTTACTTCGGTGCTTTGCCATGCTCAGGAACTGACAGGTGAGGGGCCTGTCAGGGATGACCTGGGTTGGTATCTTTGAAGGACCAAAGATCTTTAAGGAGGGGGGAATGTGGTGGTCAGCCAGGTTTGATTGCTGGTGGCCAGAGAGCTCAGTAAGTAGAGCATCTGACTGGAGATTTAAGGGGCCCAGGTTTGAATCCCAGTCTGGTCCACTGAATTTTTCTCCTCTCCCTTTGTGATTTTTATTAAATGTACTTTTATCTCCATAAAAAGTTTCAAAATTCTTCTTGCCGAGTGGAAAGTCGAATCACTCTTTGAAATGGTATGTGATAATCTATAGGCAGAAAAAAAGTAGGTTTAAATATTTTTCTGATATAAGTTTAGAAACAGATTTTTAGTTGATCAGAATCTCTGCCCAAGATATTATATAAAAATAGAACTGTACATTTCTATCACAAAATTCTGCTCTGATAATATACAACAACTTCCTTTGGGTAGCTTTCTATGCCCTGGTATACATTAATTCTTTTTAATATAATATTAATTGTCTCTCTGGTGCATATGAACAGAATTTAAATTAATTGAGAGGGAAAAGATTTTAAAAAGAAAGTATATTAATCTAATTAAAAGAACATATTATTTATTTTGCATTTAGTCTGATATTAGTACAGTGACATTTGAAATCTTTTACAGGTAATGAAACACGATTTTCCTTTAAAATTCCCTTATCACCAGGTGAAAGGACGACCTCAGTGTCCCTTAATATGATGTATATCTCTAGTTAGTGACCTCTGTCACAGAATATTCTAGATAGTGACACTAAGTGTATAAGTGTTCTGAGTATAATTAAGTTTACATGTACAATGCTATTATTTACCAAGCATTTCAGATGGGGAAAAGATTAACATTATGATATTTGAAAGATTAATTTTCAGATGTAAAATACTTTGTTTGCAAAATTGATTTAAATTTATGCATAATGTTTGATTTTTACTGTCCACATATGATAAGCCAGCAATCCTTGGTTCTATCAAACTTTGGCACATAACTTATGAAACAAAATAATCAGATAATCAGCAGAAAATGTGATCATAAACTTAAACAGTCTAGAAATTTCATGCGCGAAAAAATGATTTTAAAAAACATTCTTAAAACAATGTCAATACCGTAAATCTGGAAATTTTTGCTGTAGATAAATTTTTAGCAAATTTGCAAGTTCATTGCATCGCAAAAATATTTTTTCTTAAAAATAAATTACCAATAAGAAAATGTAAACAAAGCAGTGGTCATTTGCTAAATTTTGAAACGTAAAAATTAATCAACAGCATTTTAACCCGAATTCGCAAAATAAAATCGACGTAAAAATTTCCAGATTTATGGTAAATAAATTGAATGAGAAATGCTAAAGGCACTTTTGTTGGTCGTACATTTATTTGTAAGTAGCCAGAGAGTTCAGTTGGCAAAGGATCTCTTAAAAGGTCAGGGGGGCCAGGTTGGAAGCAAAGTCTGGCTTGTCAAATATGCTTCCTTCCTGTTACAGAATTAAATGGCTTGACCAAAGAAGTTACAATACAGTATCCTTCTGTACTGAACCAGAATTCAAATTTTATTCGCTACATTATTGCTTTTGTTTTAATAGATTGGTACAGTACTCTGTCAAGCTGATATGGTGGAATCTAAAAAACAAAGAAGATGTAGTAGAGAGACTTAAGAAGATTGAGTCATCAATGAGCATGACTCGTAAATGTAAGCATTGAAAAATAAATAAGCTAGACTAGTAAATGCAAGCATTGAATTGAAAACAAGCATAACTTGTAAATGAAATACATGTATATACATGTATATATATGGAGATAACGAACAGTAGTAAGCATTGAATCATCAATGAGCATGGCTCATAAATGTACTAAGCATGTTAGCAAGTTAAACTTATTTATTATTTCCAAATTTTGTCTTTCTTATCTTTCTTATGAAATACCTGAGTGGATTTTTTTGTTAAAAAGATAAGAATGTTTATGTGATGCAGTAATATACTTACAGTATTCTTTTGTATTAAAAGAGAAAAATCTGTAAAATGGTAACTACTTACCGTCTGCATAGTATTAAACTTATGTAAATCTATTTTTAATTTGTTTCAGTGCTGCGGCTAGGAAAGAGTCTTGACTTCATTCAAGCGGCACTGAAATCCCTGCACATCAGTGATGATGTCATTCGATGGACAGTGACCCTGTCTAAAATTAGTCAATCCATTTTCCTGTTCTTTGATCATATCATATATTTCCATAACCTTGGTGTGATCAAAACTGACAAGGCCAAATGGTCTAAAGTTTCTGCTGAGTTTTGGTTCTTCAGTCTTGTTTTGAATCTAACCCGTAATTTTTATGACATTGCAAATATAGCTAAATTAGAAATGAGCAAGCGAGAAAAAAAGGAAAATGAAGTTCAGTATAGCAATGGAGATATGTCCAGCAGAAAAAGCCAAAGTCCCGGTGCTTTGTCCATGGTCCAGAGATGTGTTTGTGACAATAAGCCTGTATTTTTGGACCTGATGAAGAATATCTCAGACCTTGTATTGCCATTAAATACACTGGGAAAAGTGGATGCCAGTGCTGGGGTTCAAGGCTTTCTAGGAATTATTTCTTCTGCCATTGGTGTTGCTACAGTCTGGAACCCTAACCTGAAACTTGTGCCTTGATATAATCCTAACTGTATACACATACTCCAATATTCAGATATAGCTATATGGTTCATATTTCTATTGCTCACCCCCTGAGGGGCCTTTGTTGGAGAATATTGAATAAACATATTATTATCATATAATGGTATGATTAAAGAATTTTTTTATGTGTTAAACATACAAATATCCTTATAATGCTTTGCCTAAAGTCAGTCTGTTTGAACAAAAGAGAAAGTTTTTTTTATGTACTTATTTTTTTGGAATTTGATTACATGCACAATCATATACATGTACAATCAAAGGATACTTTTTTAATACAATTAAAATATATCTTTTTATGAACCATCTAATTTTTTGCAGCCCCTTTTTTTTCTTGGGTTTTATCATCATAAGTACACTTCAAGTATTTAAGATGCATAGGAATTTTAAGAAATCCTTTATAAGATTCATTGATTACTATTTTCAGACAATGCCACATTGTTTATATTTGCTAAGGTATGAATAAACCGGTATATATAGCTTCATTTATCCTTATTGATTTTACAATGACTGGAGGATAATTTTTATACAAATATACTTGTATAGATATATTTTGTTTGATTACTTTTTTATTTTATTGAATTTGTTCATCATATATCTTTCTTTTTTGAATTTATTGAATTTGTTCATCACTTGCTTTTTTGTTACATTGAAAAGCTGTAAGTTATTGAATTTTATAATTAATTTATTTATTGGCAAACATTAAAATTTTATGCAATTTTCTCTCAATTTTTGTTGTGAAGGATAATTTTTCAGTTTTGGCATTAATATATATGTATCTTACATACGCTTTCATGTTAGCCTTAATATTTGACGATAAAGAATATAGTTTGAAAATGACTTGCAAAATTGGTTCATTTTCTCTACATACATGTTGTTGATTAAGTAGATACATAAACGGTGAATTCTTTTCTTTTGACTCTTGCCATTCTAGTGGAAAAACAAGATGTGTTTGTGAAACACTATGCGCCAGGCGGCAACAAAGTTTCAAAAACTATATATAGGTCACAGTCAACGTCACAAGGTCATTGATCTTAATGTCATTTGAAAGAACTTTATTAATAGAATATGCAAACGAAAAATGAAGTCTGTATCTCCTTTGGTCAAAAGTTATGGTGAAAGTTCGAAAAAAGTTATTTTTAGCATATAGGTCACAGTCAAGTCACAATGTCATTAACTTTGGTGTCATTTGTATGCGCTTAATTAGTGAAGTATGCATACCATATATGAAGTCTCCATCTCTTATGGTTCGAAAGTTATGTCAAAAATTCAAAAGCTATTTTTAGCATGTAGATCACAAGGTCATAAGGTCATTGACCTTGGTGTCTTTTGAAAGAGCTTTATTAGTGGAGTATGCATATCAAATATGAAGTCTCTATCCATCAAGGTTCATAAGTTATGGCGAAGTTTAAAGTTGACAACAGACAGACAGATAAACAGACAGGACAAAAACAATATATGCCTCGGATCTATCGTTTCGGGCGCATAAAAACAAATGAAATTTTTAACACGCATTTACCCTTTAGGTTTGTGATGTTATGCAATAGAGTAGATAGTTTCTATCCTGTGAAGAAACGCCACCAGGAACTAAATCTGAAATACCAGTAATGAACTTCAGTTAGGCCCATGTAATTAATCAATAATCAATATTTTTTTGTTTAATTTCAATGCTATTTCTGACGTAATTGTTTTGATGTTTTATTTCTGAAACTGAAAGGAGAAAATGGAAGAAACGTAAAGTTTCACAATAAGGCCTTGTTCCTAGATTTTGAAACTCATACACTCCTTCTCATTTTTAGCTATCAATGATCAAAGAAAGAACTAATATATTAGAGAGGCATCTATATACGACTTTTCCATTTTGACATTCACTAATCATGTGGCCACGATAACCGAACATTGGATTTTTAGAAATATAGCTCAAATGCTACCCCTAAATTGTAGGCGTCGGAATCAAATCGAAAGTGGGGGCTAATTGAAAGTGGGGGGCTAAACCAACAAAAAAAGGTAAATGCATATATAATGTATATATTTGCAAAAAAAAGTGGTGTGGGCTAAGCCCACCTAGCCCCCCCGACGCCTACGCAGAGTTAGAGCTTGACCAGGGACTTAAGCGAAATCATTTAGCCAAGTTTGAAGTGCATGTTATAAAGGTGCGAAATTATACAAGGATGATCTCTTTTATGAAGAAGATGAAAAGAAATTTTGTTGAAACACCTCTTTTCCTGATATGCACTAATGTTTAAAACTATTTATGTATTGTGCAGTTTATAAAGTATCCATATTTTAAAAAAAATCAGGTATATAATGTTTTTCTTGAAGACGATTAATGATTTTTGGAAAGGGATGGGTCTCTGAAAGCAGACGATGCTGAAGAAATGTTTGTTTTAGTAGCATGACTTATATGATAAAGTAAAATGCTCTTCAGCTATAAATTTGGTAAGAAGAGGAAATGTCCTGAAGTCACATATCTCAGTGCATATTCATGTTTATTAAAGCACCGATTCTTGGCATGAGAACCACGGTCCTGATAAGAAACAGAGATGGCACAATGGCCTCGGTGTAAGTATACATACATCCATTACCATAACTATAATAAAGCCGTGTTTTTGTATCATAATTCTATTTTTAGAAAAAATACTTAAGTCCTATATACTACGTCTTAGATTAAAAATTTGAATTACTGTCCACAAGGACCAGTAACATACTAGCTATGCATGTGTTTGATTTTACGTAATCACTATATCATTGTCGTCAAGAAGCGGAAACTTAAGGTGGTATGGCCACGTTTCACGCTCAAGAAGAGGTGTGATGGACTGGACTGAGTCTTGCAGAATCCCAGAGAGCGACAGTGAACACGACAGTGGTGGATAAATCTTCAATGTTGCCCCAACGGCATCCACGGAAGTCAAGGGATAGGTGACAGTGAATCACTATATATATACGTTTTGTATAATTATAAATAGTGATTATGTAAAATCAAATACAGTATATTACTGGTCCCTGTGATACTTTCAACCAACACAGCCATTAAAAGAATTATGCTCCCCCAATTCCGGTATATCTTAAAGGTTTGGGATGCAATTTCTTTTGACTTAAGTATTGTAAAGTTGTTTGTGTGTCTTGTCTTATCTGACCACAATACAAAAGTTAAGGCAAAAATTAACACTTTTCAAAAACTTTCTCATCAAACTTCAAGATCAAGGTCATGAGGTCAAATATCATAAGAGAATTCTGAAGGTCTTGTCACAATTAAGTAATGCAGAGGTGAAAAAATTGGAAAGTCCCTCTCTTCTATTCTCGCAATGCCATGTGTCCTGAGTCAATCAACACGTTGGCCGTAGCATTGCAAGGATGGAAGGGCGAAAAGCAGAATGGCGATATTATATATTGGAATCACGTTTTCTTAAAAACGATGATATGAATTATGTATCGAAATCACGTTTTCTTCAAAAGATATGACCAAGATAAAAGAAATGTTAAAATTTTGGAAAGTTAATAACATGTAGGTCAAGGTCATGAGGTCAAAAGTAATATGAACTTGGTCTGTCGATACCGAGAATGTCAGCCTGGGCTGTCAATCATACGTATATACTGAACTTTTAATATGTATGAAATATTTTAGCATGACTGAAAGTCGACCTTCAGGTCTTAGGAGATATCCGTTGTTGGCTGTTTATAAAATTTCTTATAATGTTTTTTTTTTCTTTCAGACTTTATGCTTGTGACATTGATAGTGATTTCAGGTATAAAAAATGTTTTATTATCTTACTTAATTAACAACAACAGCTAAAATATGTTCTGAGTGGGTGAGTTGGATCAATATAATTAAATTTAAAGAAAAAAACGTGCTTTGTCTTTTTTCTTCAGAAATCCAGACCGCTGAAGCGGGATTGGAGTGCATGAGTTGTACAAACTCGGCTTCAGTGCGGGACTGTCAACAGACCACGATCAAGTGTGGTGATGATGAGGTAAAACCAACAGGTATTTTATTGCCGACAATTTAAAAATATGGATTTGAATTTATACTTGATTTTGATTCATGCTCTCAATTAAATTATGTTAGCTTTTTTAATCTCTTTTACGGTCAAAACATCCGTTTCACGGGTTCGCTTAGGTGACGCCGGTAAAAAGTTGCGACCGTTAAATCGGTATGAATGGTCGAATTTACCAAATAAGATGATAGTTATTTCAAAAGTTTTTTGTTGCATATATATTATTTGCTTGAAAAAATAAATTGAAGGCAATTTCTAAATCCCTTTTTAACTGCATCGTCATTATTTTTTTTACTTTTTTCTTTGCTTCCTTTCAGTACAAATAGCCCAACCGTGGGTTATTTCGTGATATCTTTATCTGCTAAAATATTTTTTTTAATAGCAACAAATAAAGATAGAACTTTTTATTTGAAATGAAAAATTATAGTATGGGCTAAATCAATATCTCATAAAAGGTAAAAAGCAGAAAAGCTAGTCTTATGGTTTGCTATTTACGCTTTATTTGATTGCATCTCGTTGTTTCTACTTACAGGAATGTTACTTGGAGAAAAGAACTACTTCCCATTTATCTTTGTCTTACTCCGCTGGTTGTCGGAAAAAAGCGGTAATTCAATATTTGGCAATAAACCCTATGTTTATCAGCCTATTTATATTTATTACAAGTATATTTAAAATTGTTGATTATGATTTTATAATAACATGTTTTAAATGTATATTCTTGATTAAAAATCATCTTTGTGCACCTTTGAATACTAGTAACCTGAAGATTATCAAAATTAATGATATGATACAAGTTTTAATCATTGACAAATATTTTCCCTTATTAAAACGAAATACAATTTTCTCTTATTAAAACGAAATACAAATATAAATTGATCAAAATAAAGATAAGTGTATACTGGCACAATGATTATGTACATATTTTCCTAACATTTCAGATTTGTAACATTATGGCGTCACTCGGTTCTCTAAGAACCGGAAGATCACACCACCTGGGCGCAGTCTTTGGTAAACGAGACCTCTTAAACTGCGCATACTGTTGTAGCACAGAAATAGACAAAAATGGACCATGCAATTTACACTTATGTTCATGAATTTATATTATTATTGTGAATAAAGACACATCATGAATGGTTTTCTTTCTTTGACAAGCTTTTTTTTTGGCCACGATGTTTTTTAAAATTGTGTCGTCATGCACATTGTGACGTCATAGAGAAATTTATCGTCAAGCCGTTGAGCTCCAAGACAAAACAGAGTAAGAAATGGCAGAAAAGACCAGTAACAGCAACGCAATTCCGGAAACTGCCGTAGAATCCTTGGTGGATGGTGTCTTGAAAACTTCAATCCAAACGGTATAGTTAAAATTCATATGCATTGTATTCCATATGAATCAAGTAAATTAGAAGTGTATCTAAGACCTTGGGGGTGAAAGATAAAAAAAGGAATTTTCGTCAGCCTTTGATTTTTATTCTTTTTTAATACTTAGAATAAAAGTCTTGCCAGAAACCTTAGGTAAAGATTAAACTTTAGAGTTCGCCAAGTTTATGGCATTTTGCTGCAGTCAAGCGTCTGACAGTTATGGGTCTTTCGGCTGAGACTTTATACTAGTATACAGATTCGTACGTTACAAGTTGCCCTTACAGTCAAGATCTAGTAAAAGAGCTAAAATTGTCTTTTTGGTGCTGTATCCTTAAAAAAAATTGTAATATAGTATCCTCAAAATGACCAGGTTTAGCTACAGTGAAAACTTTGATGCTTTGTGAAGATCCATTATGACGTCATAATTGAAAGAGAGAGGGCAAGAATATCTTTTTCAGAGAGACTGCAGGCAATAATGATACATTTCCTTTTTCTGAGATGAAAAAAAAAATAATTCCGACTTCCTGAATTTTCCATTTTTAATTTAAAATGGTTTATTTTTTGTTAAATGTTTTTTATCAAGCTTTATATGTAAAGTATATTTAAAAAACCGTCGTTTGTCAAATGTGAGAAATCTGTAGGTACCTTTTATTTACTTGGTCTTGACCTGATATCATGGATGTCTCAGGAACATTAAACAACAATATAAAAATCAATCACTCTCTTCCAAGATATAAATATTGACTATAAAAACAGAAGCCTGGTCAAACCCTTGATTATAATGTGCATTGTAGACACAGGAAGATGAAATACCACTTCATCGAACAAAGAAGAATGTTAACGTTAGCATTCCATCGGAACACCTCTTTCGTGAGCTGACGTCACTAGTTCCAGTACGTTTGGATAGTGAAGATGAAGATTCCCCGTCTTTGAATGACCAGGTTGTCAGCTCTTTCCCAATTTTACCAGGAGAGAAAGATACATATAGTTTGTTGTCAGACCCAACAGGTACAGCTAATTTTATTATTGAACATTTATTTTAAAAAGCAAAATAAAGAAACAAGTTAAGGTTCATCGATACTCTGATAAGAGAGATAACTCTTAATGACATAAATGTCTATTATTCTCTTATAAATTTGTCAAGTTGAAGTGTCTTTTATGTCCAATTTTGCCCCGCTAGCTATGCTATAATTGTTTTAATACATTTCTATTCCTAAGTATGGCACGCCAAATTCACAAAAAATGAGCTAAACATAGTTTCACAGTCGATAAACTAGCTAGGTTTATGGGTTGTAAACTATAGTTTACGGACTGTTTCAGTGGCGTATTGATGACTTTTTCCTGAAGATGTCATGTTTTAAAGTTGTCTATGCTTTATTTGGATGCTGATATTTTTATATTGATGTCAATTCTACGATTTTGTGATTCAGTGGTTTAATATTTTTCTGTCGATGTCATTTTCTATGATATTTATGTTTAAGTGATATGAGGATATTTTCTTACATTTCTATATATTCTTTTTTTATATTCTAGTAAAGTGATATTTTTTGTTTGTTTATTCGCTTGTGTGAGTGGTTTGATGATATTTTTGATGTCATTTACCATGGTTTTCATGTTTCAGTGGTATGATGATATTTTTCTGAAGATGACATTATCTTTAGTTTTTATTGATATTTTTTTTTTTGTTTATTTGTTTGTGTGAGTGGTTTGATGATATTTTTAATGTCATTTGCCATAGTTTTCATGTTTCAGTGGTGTGATGATATTTTTCTGAAGATGACATTTTCTTTAGTTTTTGTTGATGTTTTTTACGTTTCAGTGAATTCAGTATAATATGATGATAGGTTTCTGACGATATCAATTTCTATAGTTCTTTTTTTTTAACTGCTATGATGACATTTTTCTGACGATGTCACAATCCTTTATGTTTCAATGGTATAATGATATTTTTCTGACTAAGTCATTTACTACGGTTTTAATGCTTTTCCTCATCTTTAGATATGGTCAATCGGGAGAAAACTACTAAGCTGGGTCGATTAATTAGGAATGTTTTCTCCAAAAAGGTAAATCAATTCTTCCTTTTTACCCAATCGCAAAAATCTGGCTTAAATCTCTGACAATTTACCACTAAATTTTTATTTTTATTTTTTTTTTTAGAAAAGCGTGAGAACTGAGAAAAAATTTGGTAAGCAAGTTTATTCTAACAAACAAACCAAATGCAAAACCATGTCATAGAATTTTGCATAAAATAAATCGACAGTAAATTTACATTTTTTGAAACTTAATTATAATCTTAATAAGAATTTATAAAACCCTATTTCTATATCTTTATAGATTTTTTCAAAATTCTGTAACTTTTAAAACTCACAAACAGGCTGGGGTATTTATGAAAAAGAACTGACAGTTAAAGCATTCCCATCTCAAGAGCTCCTAGTGTTTGATGACTTTACAAGGAAAGATAACTCCGTGGAGAAGGCGCCGCTATTTCACAGCAAAGATCACCAGAAAAAGTCCCGAGTAAGACGATCCACTCGTCTCCTCTTATCCTGCTTCAGAAAACCGTGAATTTTGTGTTCGATTAAGAAAAGATTTATAAATCAGATATACAAGAGTTCAAAAACAAGCAAGCATTATTACTGTAAAAATTTTTACAATACCTTGAAACGAGGATTTTGTTCACGAGAAACTCAAGAAATAAACAATCTTGGACTGCAATGAAGTATAGAAAATGTCTTAACTATTGATTTTATAAAGTCTAGTCAACTTTTAATTATTGCATATAAAAGATAAACATTTAACTGTCACAAGCCCTATGCAAGTCGTATATTGTGCAAATGATGCATGTTTTGTCCACTTAAGGTAGATCGCGGGTTTACTGTCTGCCTGAAAACGTACTCTGAAAATTTGTCAACTGAATCCTCTCGTTTCAAATTTTACTTTCTGAAATTTTTGTGAGATTCGTCTGCGTGGTTATATTGTTATCGTATTTCAAAGGCATTAATGTTGATGAGAACTGGTGACGCTATTACAATGAAATATATAGTAAATGCGCCTTTCTCACCGGTAAACGCATTTCAAAACCATGCTTATAATATAAAAACGGCGCAGACGAATTTTATATTACTCAACACAATGAAACTGAGATAAATTTAGAATCGATCTATTAAAAAAAATTAATATGTGTTCTCGCTCATTTTCTCGCAAAAAAACTTTAAAGTTTTACAAATTTGTAACAAACGTATATAATTTCATTAAGACGTTATATAACGTTAGTGCGACGACATTATTTTCGTACGTCTCAGAATTACATCTGTAATCAACAATTCACTGAAAACAAAACATTTGTTATCCGCATTTTCAATTTTTAAATGATTGGCAATAAATGTTCATGTAAACATTGTCACAATTTACCTAAATTGTCACACTTTTTTTTCAATGAAACACAGAGTCATATTCTTTGAATAAATTTTGATCTTTCATATTTTAACCTTATGTTAACTCTTAATTTAATTTGATTTAGTATTGATTAGGCCTAGTTATTGATTAATCCTTTATCTTTTATTATATATGAATAAATATTTTTACAGACAAAACAAGCTTTAATGTACTGATGGAAATACTTTTTACTTGTTTGTAGTTGACACTGTAAACGTAGTAAGCTTTTTACGTCGAATCCTATTGTGACGTCAGCAAACCAGCGATCTACCTTAATCCACTTAATCAACGTTCTGTCGAAGAATACCAGACGTATATGATAGCTGGAAAAATTATCAATACAAAGCTTAACAATTGCTGTTTCCGTGGGTATTTGTTTTAAGTAAATACATCTTACAAATATAAAAAAAAAAGACGTGATCTACAGCCCTCCTGACTCCGAAGCGGTAAAAATCTACTCCCCCGTATGCTGAAAACGCCTCCCCAAACTTTATATCGACTCCCACGCGTTACCCGTTTTATACGGTGAATAAGGGTGAGAAACGCAATACACTTGTTTTCATGGTTAAGTTAGAATCCAGTGGTTCAGACAGAATGTTGCATTCCAATTTACGCATTATGTTACCAAGCTTATTGAGTAAACCTAAAAATTGCCTGTCTACAACATACGACCTTCTACAGGTATATACTAGTATTCAGGTACTAGGATTAAATTACAGATCTATCATCGTTATGGTTTTGAGAAACTTTAAAAAAGTACATATAATACAAATATAAAAACCATATAGTTTTCTTCAAAAGCCTGGATATGTATGATTTTTATTCCTAGAATGTACATGTGTTTGTTCCATATATTACATAGGCATCGGAACCGAGGGGCGGGGGCTTACCCCCCCCCCCCCCCCCCCCCCCCCCCCCCACACATTTTTTTTGCGAAGAAAACATAATAGGCATTGAAGTAAACATAATAGGCATTGAAAATTGGGGCATAGGTTTAGCCCCCCTTTCAACAAGCATGTTGAAGTGTAGTCAAAGAGGGGTTAGTGGAAGTGTTTTGGGGAAAAATGGCACTGATAAAAAAAAATCGCCCCCCCCCCCCCATCCCCCCTCCACGAAATAGGATTTTCAGGTTTTGACAATGGTCAATTTTCTCTTTGAATTAACTCCCCTCCCCACTTCCAATTTGCGTCCGACTCCAATGTATACATCATGCAATATAATTAACTTTAAAGATGAGGTCTGTTGAATAACTATGTGTAAAAACACATTTCTTTGAGAATTCAGAGACAATTTTCTTATACAATTTTAATTACAATGTACACAATGCCTGGTTTTTGAAACCTGAAGAGCAGACTACCATTTATCGGTAAAATTGATTTGTAAACGGAACAAACGTTAAGTTTTCTGGATGGCGCTGCTATAGTTAGTAACTTCGGTGTCAGATGAGGGATAGAGGGCTGCAATGGGCGCAGAGAAGGTATGGAGACAATTAGTATTTACACGGTAAGAGTACGTAAACAAAGGAAAAACTTAATCATATTTGCCAATAAAAGTCAAGTGTAACTGGATCCGCGCCTGTGTTCGAAATTACGACCTTCATCATTGTGGAAGTTCTTAAAACTTTTTTAAGAACCTAAAAGATTTTTTTTTTAAATTTATAACCTTAACTTTTGACCTCAAAATCTATAGGGAATTTCCTTGCGCTACAATGATTTGTTGTATAAAATTTAACCAAAGGAATCTTGAGGTATCAATAGGATAGGAATTTTAAAAAATACAGATTAATGACGTGTTACGAAAGGCGGTACGTGTGATTTATCAAAGATCCAGTATATCTTGAGTACACTGTACTGTTACATAACAATCTATGCTGACCTTCCATTAACACTACCACACAGTCTTGAATAATCCGTATTATATTTTTCAATGACATTCCCATTCGACTTATAAAATAACCCGAGAGATCCAATTAACTTATACATTATCTATTTCATTTTAACAGGTTGTCAGGTAGCATGTAACGCGAGACTTGTACTATAGACCAAGTAGTTGAACTTATTGTTCTCCAACATAACTGTATCTATATTGAATGTGATCTGCAGTTAGACGTCAAACAGATTGCCACAATTTTAAATATTCTCTTTTTTCTAAAATGGAGATCATGTAGACCTTGGTTGCGAAGAGAAAAATAACAACGCAGGTTTGAAAATTCAGCAGGTTATATTGTATGATTTCAAATCCTGTCATACATGATAAATATGATATTCATGATAAGGCCCTGCAAAAGAATGTACGAAACTTCAGCAATGTATACAATAATCAAGTGTTCATAATATAATACAAAACACTAATCATAAAATAGTCTCTCACTGATTAATACATATCTGAAGTTCTGAACGCATTAACTTGATATCGTTAAGACCGCGGGACATTAACTGGCAAAATTGGAAATATATAGCTTGGTGTGGCAACGCACTTTGAAAAAATTACGCACTTTGAAAAAATTTTTCAAAGTGCGTTAAAATTGGGAAAAAATCAACGCACTTTGAAAAAAAAATTTTCAAAGTGCGTTAAATTTGGGACCTACTCAACGCACTTTGAAAAATTTTTTCAAAGTGCGTTAAGAGTCTACATCAATATATTTTACCATGGAGACACTTAACGCACTTTGAAAAAAAATTCATATTTTAGTCATGGAAAGATTTTATTTGTTATTTATCTTTCAAAAAAACTAAGCCTAACCCTAACCTCAAAAATGAATTGATTTACTCCCGTCGTAAAGAGGAGAAGACGGACATAAGATCCCTCAATCCAAATCTTTATCTTTCAAATACATAGGTGTCGGTAACAAACGGGGGAGGGTAGCAATAAACCTAAAAAGGGTACGCTACATTTTCAATGCTTATACGATGTATATATCTTTCCAAAATAAGTTGGGGGCTTAGCCCCCCATCCCCTCCCCTGGCGCTTCGCCCCAGTCTCGATGTCTATGCTATACTCATATAATTATGTATTTACCTAACTGGTAGGACCTTGAAAACTTCCAATAATAAATGAGTTAATTAAAACAGACTAAAACTAGAAATTTTTATGTACAGTAAAACGTATGAGAGAGAAAGAATTTTCATAGTTTTGAACAATCAAATTGGCGCCTTTTTATTATGATAAATGCTAAGTTGCTTGAAGCTGTCCTCTGTTAGTGCCCCCTATACACCTTTACATCTACTTATCAAAGACTTGAATTAAAAAAAGAAGAAGAAACAAATTAATGAACATAAACAATCGTCACTCTTTTTTTCAAGACCCTTTAATTTTCCCTTTTATTTTATCAAAACTTTAAATATTTAAAACGTCAATATCTCAGGTCCTACAAGTGACTTTATGATAAAAAAAGGTTTTCAAACCAGGATCTGTTATTTATCATACCAATTAATTGAAGGAATATTGATCAATCTTTACATTTTTTTCAAAGTGCGTTAATATGGTCGATATTAATGCACTTAAAAAAAAAAATTTTCAGAGTGCGTTAGCTTGGTCCCAAATTTTAACGCACTTTGAAATTTTTTTTCAAAGTGCGTAATTTTTCAAAGTGCGTTGTAACATAGCTTACGTCATTTCTATCACAATCAAAACATCCAGTGATAGACAATGAAATGGGCGGGTACAATTCGACGCGGACGTGGGGAAAATGGCTGCATTTCATTTCCGGAATTTTGGGTAATCATCAACTTTTCATTTCCGACATTTTTTAGTTTTCATTTCCGACATTTTTTTGTTTTCATTTCCGACATTTTTCAAATACCTATGTAGGACCTGTAGTAAAAGATTTGATAACTTTATCTTCGAAAAACTTCAACGAATAAATCATAAATAAATCATTGAAATCCGATTTTGTAAACCTATCAGTGACTTGGACATAAGTATGGTGCAGTCACTGACATTTAATTAAGTGCATTTAAATGTGGTATAAAAGTTTTATGGCTATCCTCATTAGACTCTTTTACCTAGACTTAGTGCTACTTGTATGCATATACATGTATGTATAAAGATTTTTGTTTTATTTTTTTTAATAAATATTTTGGTATAAATACATTTAAAACTCCAGTTTCTTTTACTTAGAAAAGATTGAATTGCCTCACAGGTAAATTCCGGAAATGAAAAAAAAAATATGTCGGAAAGGAAAACAAAAAATGTCGGAAATGCTATGCATATTTCCGGAAATGAAATGCAGCGGGGAAAATATCGGATTGAAATTGCAGATCGAAATTCATTTTCAATCCACCTCAGCTACGCTAGAAGGCACTTTTATTACTGATTGACCCAGATGACAAATAATTTCAATTTTAATACAGTTTGAATTTTTTGTCCAGTGTATTAAATAAATCAATATTTAAAATATTTCATTTCTGTTTGGTAAATATATGTATGTGTTTGTGTGTGTGTGTGTGTTTGTGTGTGTGTG